>CM067075.1:329166-766666 GCA_033980235.1 Diadema setosum
TGGGATATAAAGCTAATAATCATCTCCCAAGTCTCGGGTATAATCTAACATCGCCTCTTGTACCATCGCCCTCACCGTCGATGATTATTTTGCTGATCAATATTAAATCCTTACTGCATTTCCTTGAACTTACTTGCCTATCTTGGGCAGGTACCACAGAAACCTAGGAATTACGAAAATAATATTTATTATAATCACGTGTTTTTGTAGGCCATAAAGAAATAAAAGAGTGTGTAATGGAAAAATTGAAATCTTTAATTATCCACATACAAGATGCCATCAGAAAGTGATAATAATCAGATTAATATCACGCGCATGGAAAATTAAAAAAAAAATGTTAAAACACAATATGCAAAGAACAGAAGTCTTTTGTAGCGTCAAAGTCTTTGTAGTGTCAATGTATTTTGTTGTTGTTTTTGCTGTTGTTCGAAGAATACAACGCTTCGTTCTCTGATGACAATGATTTGATTACATAATATTATTGTCATGTGCAAAATCAGCCATGAATTATTGTGAATCATGAATGTGTTTATTTCTGAAAGTGATCGGAGTTGATTATATTGTACCATACAGAAACAATAAAATGAAATGAAATGAAATGAAATGAATTATTTTGGCTCATTGTAATGATAGCTAATTATAATTCTTTTAAGCACAAAACGTGATTACCGATGACTCATGATTATCATATTATAGGAACTTTGACCTCATATTTGGCACCAAAAAAAAAAAGATTAAATTTTTGCCCTTTTGATCTTTACGTATTGAAAACACACACACACACATTCACAAACCTTAAAACGAACAAAAAATGTCACTAAACGTGCATCCCTCCCTTTGAAACAATTTGTTAAAGGAATCAATGTAGTTTCAGGCCCAAGATCAGACAGCACAGGCCTACATTATAGGTAGTCCTATGCAAGAAATCCATCTCCCAGATGAAATAACACTATAACAGCCAAAGTTTAAAGGGACTGTCCACAGTACTGGTTGAGGCGAGGATTCAGGTTTAACATTCCTATAAAGTGAGATATTGAGAAACCTCTTATGAAATATTATGAAAGAGCATGTAATTTCAAGAAGGATTCCACTTTATTTGATGAAAATTGGGTTTCAAATGGCTAAGATATCCAAAAAGTGATAATGATAAATGGCGACAGCCAGGCCACGTCTTTTATTAGGATCTCTTTGTTTTACCATGTTTTTGGATATCTCGGCCATTTCAAAACCGATTTTTATCAAATAAACTTTTGAATCCCCTTAGAATTGCATGCTCTTTGACATCTCATAGAGCGATTTCTGAATATCTCACAAAACGTTAAAAGCTATAATAAATCTTCACCTCAACCAGAACTTTACAGTCCCTTAACTTTCAAAGTCAGCTGACACACTGAAAGATAGCTATGAAATATTCAGATTAAAAATGTCTTCAGGAAACAACGATATTATTCACAATCGTGATATGACTGGAAGATTGTTGTTTCCGAAAGACATTATTCGTTCAACTCCAGACAGCATCGACCACATGATAATTGAAAATATCGAGTTGAATGAACGACAGTTTATTTAATGTTCATAATGTTCAAAAACAAAAGTCGAAGTGTGAACATAATTAACCTGCCAGCAACTGAATTCCCAATATAAGCTAGAATGAGTTGTTCTTGCTGTTCATTCATATACATACATAATCGAGATTAAAACCGGAGATTAGAACACAGATTTTGTTGGCAATTTATACCATATTTTTTCCAGAAGCTACTACTAAGTATTCAGGCATGACTGGACGATAGATGGCGCTCGAGGCATGCAGAAAGTTATGATCAGACCTATATAGATTATCTGATTATTGGTTACAGTAATATACCTACCAACATCAATGTTGGAAAAGTAACTCAATGTTTCCTGGCAAGAATCACATGTTGGCCTTTACTGATGTAAATGATTTGTCTTCAAATCCGTTTTGCTGCTGTATAGTCTCATGAAAGATTTTGTGTATTGAGCATTTTTCCCTACTATAATTATTAAGCTGTACTGCCTTTCGTGAAGTCATCAGCAGTATAACTTGTAAAGTCAGGACAAAAAAAAAAAGCATCTCAATGCCTTTACTTTGACTAATGCACAAACTCGCAATAGCAAGACAGATTTTATAGAATAACATCAAAGATATTAGAAATATTGAATATCTTTAGATGCTGAAACGCTGAAATATGATATGATAGCGGAATTGATATTTCAAGAAAAAAAAATGCTTTTATCGAATTAGAGCTCTTAAACAGATATAATTGTAATAGTGCCTACATCCCCTTCCACACCAAACGGACAATAAAGCGAGAGACCGTAATCGTCATTCATCCTTTGCAAATAAAAACAAAGACATAAACATATAAAGTGACAGACGGCTGACATGATTCGGCCTACTCAACAACAAAAAGGTCCCTTGATAAAGACAAAGGTTAATAGCAATGCGTTGTGATCTTAATGGAAGGGTGGCTATTGGTTTCAAAAAAAGATATGAAAAAAAAAAGATATGATCTCAAATTGTTACACATTATTCAAATTACTAAAATCTAATCAGTTAAGGATTTCTGATGAGTTTTTTTTTATTTCTTACATTTTTAATGGGCTTATTTCACTGCACAGGCAATTATGATTTTTTTCTAATGTAATAGTGAATTAGATTAGGAAAATAGTTTTCTCATTAGTGTATTGTGTAATTTCCCCCTCCCCCGAAAAAACCCAAACAAATAAGAAAACACTAAAATTCACAGTGAGAGAGAAGAGTTGACAGGTCGGTTGAAAGACAGGATACCATGATGATAGGGACCCCTTTCACATTCCATTCGATTCAATTGCGGATCTCAGCGGTAATCTGTTGGGGGGAAAAAAATCAGATATTAATGAACTAACAAATAAATCTGAAAGATACCAATCAAGAGTTATTAGTGATACTACAGAAGGATAATACAATAAATTCACGAACGAGCAACAATGATGTCACAGTACGAAGGATGACGGACAGGCTTACAGCATGATAACCTAATCTTTTACTAAGTATTAGGTTATACAGGCACTTTCGGCAGTTTGATAGCGACGGAAACAAATTTCATGCAGTGCGTTTAGTGATGATTCCATTAATTTCTCTATCCACCCAAGGTTATAGTTTTTTTTTTCCCCTAAATGTTTAGTCTATGTAGACTTTGAAATCCGGGTGCAGTTTTGATTTCAATGAAATGCCTCATGAGGGCCTATATCGTGAATTTAAAACGTTAACTCCATGAAGATAAACGTAGCGCTTAAGATTTCCATTTCCACCGTTCCCTCACCGAGTGCACACACATTTAAAAAGAACTCAAGGAAGAGAATTTGGCGTTGATATGCCTCAAAGTTATAGGCCTACAAGGCTGGTTAGTCGTTTTTTTTTTTCAAAGCTTTAATTCATACAGTGTTTGCGAGATTTGCAACCGAGAATAATTATGTTTGCAATTCTACGACATCTCCCGTGTCTCCTGTAACGTTACGTATAACTACTTATTTTTACCAGTCTTTGCATGCGACAACATTATTTGAAAGACACACGTATCACGCTTTGAAATTTAAAGTCTTTCTTTCCTTCTCTCCTTCTTTGACTGTTTTTCTTAATACCCATACGTCATTACGCTGCACTCCATTATTGGTCACTTTATTATAACAATGTATTACATTACATTACATTACATTACATTACATTACTACAAACAGAACATGCACAGTAAAGTGGTTAATGTGCATGTTCAATCCAGACGAAGACAAGAACACCCTGAGCAATAAACCACACCCAAAACTTCGACAAGTCTCGACCTGCTATTACACTAGTGAAACTCGCTGTTTCTGAACATCACGTAGCTGCATCAAACTACTCAAGTTCGTAGTTAGCCATCATTTCATGTGTTTGTGTTGTGTGTGTGTGTGTGTGTGTGTGTGTGTGTGTGTGTACTGAAGGAAGTAAACACCTTCGCATTACGTCCGTATTATGTTTAATAGTTGCTTTGTAATCCCTGTAATACCTATAAAGGTGTTTCATAAGAAAATTACTCCAGTAACTTTTGTATGAAATTTATCAACTAATGATATTTTAGTGAGTTTCATAATGTGAGTCTTATAACTTGAGTCTTTGAGTCCAGTTGTGACATGGCATTGGTGTTCCGTTTATGAGGCCCTGTGCTGTATGTGTGTGTACTAGGTCGAGGTTTATGGAAAAGCAATATTTACCAAGTCGAGGTTTATGGAAAAGCAATTTCTTCGCAAGTGGAGTTGAAAGGAATGGTGGCGTTAGAAGAGAAAGATCAGCATAGGGGATAATCAGAGGACATGATATGGAATGACCGGGACATTAAAGAAAGTGGTAATAAAATCGAAATGTGGTAAGAGAATATGATTCTGCGCAGTCTTTGCTGTGATTAATTGTACCTACTGCAAGTGAAAAGGAAATGTTGCTATCTATTCATTTTGATTTAGTATAGGATTTCCAGGTTGATGTCAATTTCTCTCGAATCAAAAGTTTTGAGGTATACCCATGTTGTAGATTACTTACTCACGAGCATACGTAAATGCACTAAACGGTCAACTGGTAATCACCTAAAGCAATCAATAGTTTTTGGATACACTGTCCTTAAGTTTTCAGGATGTCATTGAAATATCTGGAAGTTTTTGGAGCGGGACCAGGGAGAAGTCGTTAAGAAGTTTGTTTGTGTTTTTTTTTAAAGACTGTAGGGGTATAATAGAAACAATTCTTTATTTCGAATTGTAAAGTGTAATTAACACAGACAAGTAATTCACTGTTTTGATAATCGCAAAATAATTTCGAATTTTGAATAATCTTACTGCAATTGCCTCTTTTCTTGGACGAACCGCCTCTGTTCCTTTCCGGATATAGGAAGAAAATGAGCGAATAGTATAATATTCATGTCTATCAGATAATGTTAGGAAGTATACATTTTGAGTCAAATGTCAAGTGCCCTGTGTATAGTCATTACGACGGTTGTTGGGATATGGTGGTGAAATATCTACTTTGGTTTACAGGAGTGAGACTATTGGTTTGTAATCTACTACTGTATTTAATACTGTTAATTCAAATCCTGTTGCAGTTTTATATGAATTTTCTTCTGTTTTTTTTTTTTTTTTTTTCGTTCTGGCCGTTCGACATGGGGGATACGGATTTTCACATTCAAAGAGATTATGTCGTCATGATCCAGTGATATTGGTAAACCTATTTGAGACATTAAATTATAGAAGGCATTGGTGGGGGAAGTGGCGCCCCTAAATTCTTGACTCTTAAAGTTTAATATTCTTATTTTTTTTTATTTGTTGACATTCTGATGGATTTTGTATCTGCGGACATGTTCCAAAGGAATGAAAATAAAGTATTTGGGGATGAAAATTTTTCAAATACTCCATGCATCGAAAGTGTTCATCAGATCGCTGAATTTCAATTTAATGAGAATGCTAGAGTATCCTCGTGTGGGTGTGGGTTAACCCTCCCCCCCCCCCCCCTCCTCGGCCTCCATACCCAATCTTAATATCATAGACTTAGCGCACACGCGAAAGAAGGGGTGACAGATGCAACGATTAACCAATGGCCAGTGTTGACATTGACCTTGAGTATTCGTTCTAATTTGTTTTCAATAAAAGATGTTCAAAATCGGCTCTATTCCCCTCCCTCCCCCCTCCAAAAAAAGAAAACAAGTTCCCTCATATGGCAGGGTATACTCTCTCTCTCTCTCTCTCAAACCCTCCTCCTCTGCATTCTACCCCTTTTGTGCCCCACTCCCCTCCGAATATTGAACCTTTATGTTCCTTTCCCCCCCCCCCCCCCCCATCTCCGTTAAATTCTTGCATACGGTCATGCATATAACATTTTGGTATATCATCAGGTGCTATTTTCCCAGGCGAGTATAACTATTTGCCGTCTGTATTTCTGCCCCCCCCCCCCCCCCCCAGCGTGAAATTGCCGCCACAGCCTTAAGGTAGATGATAATTATTATTAGGTATTATTATACATCATCCTAACGGCAGCTCAAGTTCTAGCATTTCGACTGTATCAGAAAGGAAAATGAAAAGGGGGAATTAAGCGAAAAATTACGTGAAGAAATCCCTAGCAATGTAATGTCTTATACTTGTATAAAATAAATGCTCTTGTCCCGAGAAGTGAACGGTGATCACGATTGGTTAATTTCGTGATAACTCTTACGCCGTTATAAGGTCTTAACGGGCTACCACGCTTCTCTTGGGAAGAGAAAAAACGTTAAGCGATACATACTTTCCCATACGATATGTGAATGGAAAAGGCGGGGATCTTGAAAGTGTGATATTATACAATGAGGATCAAATGTGTCAGAAATTCATGTTTAATTGATTACTTGAATGAGCATGTAACGTAGCACTAAACGGTTAACTAGTAATCACCTCAAGCAATCAATAGTTTTTGGACTCACTGTCTTGTAGTTTTTAGGATGCCAATGAAATGTCTGGAATTTTTTTTTTATTTATTTATTTTTGTTAGCGGGACCAGGGATAATGTTAAAGAGTTTTTTTGCTGTCTAAGACTGTAAGGTGATAGAAATTATTCTATATTCAGCACTGTAGAGTGGATATTACAGTGCATTAAACACAGTTTTTCATTTGTAATCGTTTTGAGCGTTTCCGCATAAGGAATACATCGCAAAATTATTTCGAATGATCTCACTGTTAGCTTTTCCGTTGGAAGGACCGCCTCTGTTCCTGTTACCTGGATATAAGGAGAAAAAAGAACGATTGGCAGTATATATGAAAACACTGTTAGAAAGTGATATTTTGATTCAAACATTCTACAGTGATTTTTTTTTTTTTTTTGAGGGAGAGGGGCAGAATGAGGCTGATAAGTACATCTACATTTTGGTTTACACCGAAGTTTACACGAGCAACGAATACTTAGGAGCTCTCCAGAGACGTTACCAAGAACGTAGATATTAGATTTCCTAGTACTCGAAGAAAAAAAAAATCACATTATCTTAATCACAGAATTTGAAGTTACAGAGAAAAAAAGAAGTTGGGTTAAGGATTGGTAAAGAATTGATTACGAAAGTATAGATAAAAGCTGAGTGTTAAAAAAAAAATCAATGTTCAATATCTATGTATTGTTCAATAATATTCTAACTTTGTGATAAATGGACAGATTTGCAATCTTAATGGTCAGTAACTCAAATGATGTTTGATTTTCCTCGGCAGATGCCAAGAGTATTTATTGACAAGAGCAGTATGGAAAGAAGACCCAAAACCCACCTCTGACACCAGACCCAAATCGTGTGCATGTTCTCGTAGATACTTGCGGCGGTTCCTTTCCACCTGTAATTCAATGATGAACATTCATTAACACTCTTTGAACAATTATTATCTTCCACTGAATGTTCCATGGTGAACCATGAAACGATTGAAAATTGTGATTCCAAAGATCTCATGAGGTTTAGCTCCATCGGAGCTGTAAGGCTGGTGGTAGTGATTATTAGATACAGGTCAAAATGGGTATCACTATGAAACGAAACTCTAGGATCTGAATGCGAGATGAAAAGTTATCAAGTGTTCCATAGAGTGAAGGAATTGGTTGATAATCTGAAAAGAGTTTTCAATAAAAATTGGATATCATGTAAACAACTGAACATGACAAACTATGATCTTACAATACTGTTTATATATCTTTCTGCTCTCTCATCTGACATTAGCTTCGTTCTTAAACCGAGAGGTAGCAATAATTACAATCATGATAATAAATGAATATTCCAAGTTGTAAAAGTTGTTTGTTTCCTTTTCTCAAAGACTGGGCTAAGATGTTGCCTCTATCAGGATAATTCTTTATATTCAACAAATTTCTTTACGTCTATCAACTTTCGAACGGAAACCCTGATAGAATACTATTGAATCATAAAAATAATGTTGCACTGTCTGTGGGATGATATGTTACCTTTGTCTAAGGCTATTCTGTAGCGAACATTACATTGTCCTTCCGCAGCCTCGATTATCTCAATAACCACTCCGTACACGTTGTCAATCTCAAACTGGGAAAGCTTGACCTTGTTCTCGTCTTCATCAGCAGTGAAAGTCTGGAGATTTCAAATAAAAAACAAACAAACATGGGATATACAAGTAACGGGCTCTTTGTTTCTATGACTACACAGATAAACAAAAATTGATTATTTTGGGAACTTGTTTTAGGGAAAAGGAATACAGAGTATATAGCTATGAAATTACCAATGCTGCATGATGTTTTTCGTTTCCCCCCCCCCTTTTTTTTTTGGGGGGGGGGGGGCATATCAAGCACGTATTGACCTATAGAGTATAGGTCTCATACCCGGGTTCTATAATCATGTTCCAGGCAACAGTCATGCTGGCTGTATCTTAATTATGGATAATGATGAAATTGTACACTTACGATACCCCTGTAACATAGGCCAATGTTTGTCCAATTTTTCATCATAATTTACTATTTTAAGGTAACACCCCTGGAGAATCCTCGAACCACGTGGGTTGGTCTTATTGTAGGTTCGTTGGCTTGAAAGTTGATTTCAGTAAGAATTTAGTGTTGCTGTGATTTTACGAAGTTGTCAGAGAAGTGCAGTTATGTCCAGACATCACGTATGTTGCCACGCTCGAGGCAGGTGCGATCCGGTCATGCCGGTCGCACCCACCGCTACCATGGCTACTTGATCGCAGTTGCGCTCTCCCAGTTTGATTTAAAGGGGTCATCCCACAAGACCGACACCCATGAGTCATACAGCCCACGACTTCGACACTAGGCAAATAAAGCCCTGAGTTCGACACTAGGTAAAAACAGCCCACGAGTTCAACAGACACAACACGGGGTTTAATGTGTCGGTGTCATGGTCCTTGTTTGCTTAGTGT
Organism: Diadema setosum; assembly: GCA_033980235.1. Taxonomy (NCBI): domain Eukaryota; kingdom Metazoa; phylum Echinodermata; class Echinoidea; order Diadematoida; family Diadematidae; genus Diadema; species Diadema setosum. Next base: position 338,077 of record CM067075.1, read on the forward strand.
CGAACTCATGGGCTGTATGATTCATGGGTTGTATAACTTGGGCTGTATGACTCGCGGGTGTCGGTCTCGTGACATGTACCCGATTAAACTGCTGTATGAGGTTGGGCCTAATGAGATTCACTCTGTGTTTGTACGTCATCAGAAGTTATTTGTGAAACTTCGTCACAGGTGGTGAAAGTACAGACATTTTTCCTAAATCAAGGAATAAACCTCTAACTAACTAACAAACTAACTAAATTGTACAAAATTCTGAATGGCCAATAAGTGCGCACAAAGAGAAAATTGCTCAAAAATGAGCACTTCACATCATCGAACCAGTTTCAGAACTACTTAAGTAGATCTTTTCAAATACATGTATTGGGGTTTTTGACAAAAATTTGAAAAAGGAAAGTCAAAGCATTGAAGTAGCCTGGTATGGTCCAACTACCTTGATATCGCCGCCCTCATCCCTAACATAGGGACAAGTCTCGTCACTAAAGTCCTCTGAGATGCATGTCCTTAGAGCGTATTTAGTGATTGTTCCCCAGATCTTTAGATTACGAAGCTTCCCAGCTGGCTTGATATCGATCTCAATGTTCCTCGGTTCGTCTGCTTCAAAATTTCCTCTCAAAGTAACTATCAACATAGATACAAAAAACAAGGTTAACATTAACCTTTGGCTTTGTTCTTTTATTGCTTTTGTTTTGTAGTGTGTGCGTGTGCGTGTGTGTGTGTGTGCATTAATCCGTTTGTGTGTATGTATTGTTACCGACTTTAAAACCACTACATATTTCATAATCCCTTTCACTTCACAAAGTTAAACATCTACAGTAGTGTCAAACTTTGAGTTTAAAACTGATACAGATCTTACAAATAAAAACAATACAGTCTTTACACAAATTGGATGAACGTGGCCTTGATATTATCGCACATTAAGGCAATCTAGTACAATAACAACATTCAATAACAAGGCAAGTGCCATAATGTGTCTCGCCCATTTGCGTACAAGAAATTGTACGCGAATGGGATATATAACAGATAAAAAAAGGGATATAACAGATAAAAAGAGATATAAAAGGGTAAACATTTATGGCAAAAAAGAAACGTGCCATAAAAACTTAACATTGGGCCCTTAAAGTTCGTTGACCCCTGCCTGTGACCTTTGACCTTGTGGTGGTCATCCACTCCCCAAGGGACATCTACCTCCAAGTTTGGTCACAAACGGACCTATGGATCAAAAGTTATGACCCATAATAGAAACACGTCATAAAAACTTAACATTGGGCTCTTAAAGTTCGTTGACCCCTGCTTGTGACCTTTGACCTTGTGGTGATCATCCACTCCCCAAGGGACATCTACCATCCAAGTTTAGTCACAAACGGACCTATGGATCAAAAGTTATGACCCATAATAGAAACGCGCCATTAAAAACTTAACATTGGGCTCTAAAAGTTTGTTGACCTATGCTTGTGACCATTGACCTTGTGGTGGCCATCCCCTCCCCAAGGGACATTTACCATCCAAGTTGGTCACAAATGGAGTTATGGATCAAAAGTTATGACCCATAATAGAAACGCGCCATAAAAACTTAACATTGGGCTCTTAAAGTTCGTTGACCCATGCTTGTGATAATTGACCTTGTGGTGACCATCCCCTCTCCCAAGGGACATTCACCATCGAAGTTTGGTCACAAATGGAGTTATGGATCAAAAGTTATGACCCATAATAGAAACGCGCCATAAAAACTTAACATTGGGCTCTAAAAGTTCGTTGACCTATGCTTGTGACCATTGACCTTGTGGTGGCCATCCCCTCCCCAAGGGACATTTACCATCCAAGTTTGGTCACAAATGGAGTTATGGATCAAAAGTTATGACCCATAATAGAAACGCGCCATAAAAACTTAACATTGGGCTCTTAAAGTTCGTTGACCCATGCTTGTGACAATTGACCTTGTGGTGACCATCCCCTCTCCCAAGGGACATTCACCATCGAAGTTTGGTCACAAATGGAGTTATGGATCAAAAGTTATGACCCATAATAGAAACGCGCCATAAAAACTTAACATTGGGCCCTAAAGTTCATTGACCCCTGCCTGTGAGCTTTGACCTTGAGTTGACCTTCATATATGGTAAAATGTGAAACTTTGTATGACCCATCTTCCCTCGAAGTTTGATTGCAATTGAAGCCCAGAGTAAAGAGTTATTGAATTTTTTTTTTTAGCGTTACGGACAGACGACGGACGGACGGACGGACGACGGACGGACGGACGGACGGACGGCGGACGGACAGACGCCGCAGGCGATCCCTTTATAGTCTCCCCTCACAGAGTCCTCCGGTGCGCTCGACAAAAACTTGATTTCCATGGTTAAGTTGATTCTTACTCTGCGATCCTCTTCTTGACGATTGTCCAGACTTGCCTACATAGCGAAAAAAAAAAAATCCCCAACAGTTAATTTTATAGTTTAAGTAAACGCTGTTCGATACAAACGCATAAGGGGATTTTTCTTCTTCTGTGCCTGAAATGAGGAAAAACTCCTCTAGTGATGAGTAATGGTTGTTTATCTATTTTCTGAGGGGGAGGTGTGGATGGAAATGTAATGAATAAGATTTATTTTTCTATATTTCCTCGGTTAAAGGGATATAACTACTCGGAATTTCTAATTTCTAACCCTAACCCTAACCCTAGCAAAGGTATGAGAGAAACTATTTGACTTTGTGAAAGACATTCTATTGTTGGATTTTTTGACAAGAAAGTTCATTCCTCTAACCCTCTTGAGGACAAGTTTCCAAACTGGCCTCCTCGGCCACTCTTTTCGTGAGTGGTTATAAGGGATGCAAGAACACTCATTTTTTGTTGTTTTATTGCAATCCAAATGTAAATTTAATCATAACTCATTAGATTTAATTCCAGATTGTGAGCAGGTTGAAAGTTTTGAGGCTCACCCTGAGATTCCCTCCTTGACGATCCACTCCTTGACGACCGACCATTCTTACCTGGGTTTCAGTGAAAGAAGAAATACATTGTAAAGACTTGTAAAGTTTGATTCCATTTCTTTCTTCTTCTATTCATGCATAACACTAAAAAAGCCACCAAATTGATTACCACAATTGAAAACATTGCCTTAACATATACCCCCTACCTATCATGATATTCTAATATGCGTAATTTGCATAACACATCAGGTGTCATTTACTCACACACTTTGATCAATTTTCAAGCTTTGAGGCTTACCCTGGGATCCCCTTTTCAACGACTAATGAGAACATTCCTTTTCATAACAGAGTGCCCCACCCCCATTATGATTTTTTTTTTTCATTTTCTCGGTGAATAACATCCAAGTGAAATAGATACCAGTAAATATGATACCTTTCATCAATTGAAAATAATCTGATCAGCAAAATTGTTGGCAGACACAGCATTGAATGTTAAATCTCGACTTAGATGCTTCAAATAAGTTCTACAATGTGAATAAGGGATAGAAACAATGAATATAAAAAATTTTAATTCGTATGATCAATGTTTAGTGTGGATAAATGTACAAAATGTGTACAATAGTTTTACTAAAATGGTTTCTAGAATATGTTTACAGTTATGATTTACTGAGAAAATTGGTGATTTCTCCGAATATTTGTGGCTTTTCGGGGAAATTTGTATAAGGTACAGGTCCTGGATGTCTTGTGATATAACTGAACTATACATTATATGCATCAGCTTTAAACATCAACGACGGAGTTTCTTTGACGTTTGACCAACCATGTTCATTCTTTCAGCTTATTTCGATATTGGTCATGTAGTTTTGGTTATTGTTTTTGTTTTTGTTTTTCCTACCGAATGCTATCCGTTTCAATTTTGTGATTACGATTTACGAACAATTAAATGACTCCTATCTATTGAAAGGAAAAAATTATCCTCTTGACTTACACTCATAACTCACTAGTCAATCTACACTCTGTAATCATGGTAAAAGGCTATTTTGCATTCGGCACTGAAGCGTGTATTATTTCGAAGACGGCTGTCAACACCATAATATCCGGTTATTACTTTCTTCTCAACTTCAGAGAGTACTATGACAAACTCACCACTACGACGTGACGCGAATCGGGTACATGTTCTAGCTCCAATTTGTGGCGATTTGTTTCCAGCTGTGAATAGATCGATGATAAATCAACATTAAAACATTTTCTTAAAAAAACTCCCTCATTAGAGTAAAAACATTATCTGTCCTCAAGTTGACAAGTGAACGTACATGGTTTAAAGGTCATCTCCACAGCATACCCTGTTTCGCGTTAACCGTACATTACTGTCTATGAAAAATTCTGTATCCATCAACCAACTGATATTGCTTGCCAGAAGAAAAATTGATTAATTGTTTTGGATCTATACAAGCACACAATTTGAATAAGATATGATATTCAAAGAATAAAATCAATAGTCACACTGCGCAAAACATTACGAAGAATTATGAAATCTGTCACTATAAAATAATTTCTTTAAAAAAAACCACGCAGAGGTCATGGCAGGTATCCAGTGTGTCTATAGATCGACGCATAGTTATAATAATTAGGACGCGGAGGCTGTGAATATGAGCGCCTTTTTCTTTGACCACTTTAAATATGAAGTCATCAAATGAGAATGCTTCTACGTTACCTTTTTTGTCTAAGGTTATCCTGTAGCGAACATTACATTGTCCTTCCGCAGCCTCGATGATCTCAATAACCACTCCGTACACGTTGTCAATCTCAAACTGGGAAAGCTTGACCTTGTTCTCGTCTTCATCAGCAGTGAAAGTCTGGAGATTTTGAATAAAGCAAATGAGATATAGTAATGTAATAGGCTCTGCTCTAATTATTACATATAGAATGCTCTGAATATTTTTTTTTTCTGAAATTGAAATTTGTTACAGGAAATTTAGAAAGGACTCATCTAGAGAAGAGTGTGAGTGTGTAAAAAAAAATAAAACAAAAATTATTTTAAAAAAGATTATTTTGTATTTTGCATAGAAAAATCAAATATACTGAAGTACATTATGTTGCTGGTCACGGTCATATGACATATTATAATGGTGAATGAGTTTATCGTGCGTTTTTAACCGAATGTTGATTCACAGCCAAGCTATGCCAATGATAAGGAACGACACTCAATAATGCCAACGTGTGACACAAACAATGCAACCTAATTTGATACAGGGATCCTCAGTTCATCTACACAAGCTCTGTTAAGGTTTCACAAATGCATTAATGCCTGCTCCTACAAGATAAAACAGAATAAACACAAATATAGGCAACATCTTTGTGCCATAATATGTAGCATACGCGATTGACATTCCTTTCTGCCTTTGTTCTAACACAGCGCAAACATACGACAACTATACTGTTAAATGTGCTTCAAGAAATAACGAAAATATCATTACTGCTGGTCCCACAGTAGATCATGAATAATGTAATGCTGTTTTGGCAAGAACGAAAATACAATCCTGAAGTAGAATGATGGGAGCCAACTACCTTGATATCGCCGCCCTCATCCCTGACATAGGGACAAGTCTCGTCACTAAAGTCCTCTGAGATGCATGTTCTTAGAGCGTATTTGGTGATTGTTCCCCAGATCTTTAGATTACGAAGCTTCCCAGCTGGCTTGATATCGATCTCAATGTTCCTCGGTTCGTCTGCTTCAAAATTTCCTCTCAAAGTAACTGTCACAAAGAATGCAAGGGACAGAATAATGAAATTTTATCTAATTTGATTTTTATTTGTGGAGGGAGCTGTCGACAAAACAAGCATTGAAAACTAATAAAAAAAAAACACTAATTAGGAGAATATCCTTCTAAGTTTTAAGGTGAATTTACGACAATCTATACTGCAAGCAAACGAAATATACCGTGCTATAGCACAGATATGAGCGCGTTAGACTTTGAAAACAAGTCACATTGTTTTGATCCTCTCGACACAATTTAGAACTGGGCTCCTGGTACTCCCTGTACCTAAGAGGCTGCGAGAGCTTTGTGAGATATAAGTTATTTTATTGTGTTAGCATTTATGTCGTCATATCGCAATGCAAATGGAGTCTAAGCTGTGAAACGAGACCCATTTTTATCACATCCTTCTCATAGCCTACAAAGGTGAATCTGTCAAGATGCATTTTTAAGATAGCTTGCTGTCAAGTGACGATACGCAGTGGCGGCGACTTTCAGCTTCTGCATCTTTTGGAATTGAAATTTAATCATAACACATTAGATTTCATTCCAGATTGTGATCAGGTTAAAAGTATTGAGTCTCACCCTGAGATTCCCTCCTTGACGAGCCACTCCTTGACGACCGACCATTGTTACCTGATGTTCAGTGAAAGAAGAAATACATTTTAAAGACTTGTAAAGTTTGATTCCATTTCTTTCCTCTTCTATTCATGCATAATGCTAAAAAAGCCACCAAATTGATAACCACAATTGAAAACATTGCCTTAACATATACCCCCTACCTATCATGATATTCTAATATGCGTAATTTGCATAACACATCAGGTGTCATTTACTCACACACTGTGATCAATTTTTAAGCTTTGAGTCTTACCCTGGGATCTCCTCCTCGACGACTGACTGGAAGTACCTGGGTTTGGGTGACAGAAAATATACATATTGAAAACAGGTAGTTTGATTTCTTCCATTTTTTCGTAATAGATAAAACTGTCATGCAAATGAGCATGATTCAAAACATTCCTTGAACAGAGTGCCCCCCTCCATTGTGATAATTTTATTTCATTCTTTTATTTTCTTGGTGAACAACATCCAAGTATAGAAAAAAAAATACCAGTAAATCCAGTATATTTCATAAATTGAAAATAATCTGATCAGCAAATTGTTGGCAGACAAAACACTTAATGTAGTGATGATTTCCGTTTCCATTTACTGATTAAAAATGTTAAAAGATAAATCAGCTTTGCTGTTTCAAATACGATCTAGCATGTGAGTTAGGGATAGAAACAACCAATGTAAAAGTGTTAATTCATATAATCAATGTTTAGTGTCGAAAAATGTACAAAATGTAAACAATAGTCTTAGCGTTTCTAGAATAAACCGATTATATTTACGATTTATTGAGAAAATCAGTGATTTCTCCGAATATTTGTGGCTTTGTTGGGAAATTTGTATAAGGTACATGATGTCTTGTGATACAACTAAACTACACGTTTATATGCATCAGTTTTAAACGTCAACGACGGAGTTTCATAAACATTAGGTTGACCAACCACGAGATAAAACATCTTCACACCATGTTCATTCTTTCAGCTTATTTCGATATTGGTTATGTATTTTTTTGGTTTTTTTTTTCCCTACCAAAAGCGATCCGTTTCAATCTGATGATTATGATTTATACGAACAATTAAATGTCTCCTATCTATTGAAAGGAAAAAAAATATGATCCTCTTGACTTACACTCATAACTCACTAGTCAATCTACACTCTGTAATCATGGTAAAAGGCTATTTTGCATTCGGCATTGAAGCGTGTATTATTTCGAAGACGGCTGTCGACACCATAATATCCGCACTGCAAAAAGTCCGGTGTTAAATAGTGAACACCGAGCTGGTGTTAAAATTTCGGTGCTCATTTATGGTGTTAAATTAACACCCCCGGGTGTCATTTCCAAATTTTAAACTGTTTTTTGAAGAGTTTCTTAGTAACTGCACTTCTTGTTGATTTTTAATTTGAACAAGACGATCAAGAATTTTACATTAAAATACTAGATTTTTGAAAAAATGTGAAAATAATTTTACACCAAAGTAACACCAGCTGGTGTGGTCCCTTATTGAAGCTGGACGGGTGTTAAACCATTGATATTAACACCAACAAGTATCAAGTCAACACCATGTGGTGTCATTTTTTAATTAACACCAGTACAGTGTCAAAATAACACCAGGTACAGTGTCAAATTAACACCACGAAGTGTCAGGTGAACACTTTTCAACACCATCACAGTGCATTTTTAACACCTGTGGGTGTGGTTCTTTAATGAAGTTTGATCGGTGTTAGATTTAACACCCGTGGTGTTAAATCTAACACCCATGTTTTTACAGTGCGGTTATTACTTTCTTCTTAACTTCAGAGAGTACTATGACAAACTCACCACTACGACGTGACGAAAATCGGGTACATGCTCTAGCTCCAATTTGTGGCGATTTGTTTCCAGCTGTGAATAGATCGGTGATAAATCAACATTAAAACATATTCTAAAAAACTCCCTCATTAGAGTAAAAACATTATCTGTCATTAAGATGACAAGTGAACGTGCATTGTTGAAAGCCTTTCTCGACAGCATGCTCTGTCTCGCGTTAACGATACATGTCTAGCAATGTCCAAGAAAATTACTTTATCCACCAACCAACCGATACTGCTTGCCAAAAGAAAATTGAATAATTGTTTTGGATCTATACAAGCTCACGATTTGAATAAGATGTGATATTCGAAGAATAATATCAATAGTTTCACTGCAAAAGCCATCACGAAGTATATGAAATCTTGTCCTATAACATAATTTCTTTCTTTAAAAACAAACAAACAAACATGAGAGGTCATGGAAGGTATCCAGTGAGCCTATAAAGATCGACGCATAGTTATAACAATTAGAAGAACACAGAGGCTCTGAATGTAAGCTCCTATTTACTTGACCGGTTTGAATTGGAAGTCATCAAAATGCTTCTGTTACCTTTTTTGTCTAAGGTTATTCTGTAGCGAACATTACAATGTCCTTCCGCAGCCTCGATGATCTCAATAACCACTCCGTAAACGTTGTCAATCTCAAACCGGGAAAGCTCGACCTTGTTCTCGTCTTCATCAGCAGTGAACGTCTGGAGATTTTGAATAAAGCAAATGAGCTTTAGTGTGTGTGTGTGTGTGTGTGTGTGTGTGTTTTTTTTTTTTTTTTGGGGGGGTATTTTGCATAGAAAATCAAACATACTGAACTACAATCATGTCGCAGACCATGGTCATACGGCAATGTAATGGTGAATGTATCGTGCGTTTTCAATAGCTTAAAGGTCCAGTTTACCTTTGGGAGCAGTGATTTTAAAATTTTTCAAGATATCACATTTGATGCATATGTGTAGGTCTGGTGTATCACAAAACATCCTGCCATATAAAATCTTCGCAATAAAGCCTACAATATAAGGAGATATCACTATTTTTCTTAATAAACCATAACTGTAGACGGTTTAGTCTGGAAACATTTTTATTATAACTATTGTTCACATTTTGTGTATTTAACAATACTTACCATCGATAATACGGATTCAAATTTTTACAGTGGTTGTTTCTAACCCTAACTCACAATTTAGAACTATTTTAAAGCACTAATGCTGGGTTTTTGTTTCATCTGCAAATGGTAAATTATGCCTTTAATGTTGATTCACAGCCAACGTATATAGTATCCATTGCCAATTAAAGGAACGAAACTCAGTAATGCCAACGTGTGACACAAACAATGTAACCTAATAGGATACAGGGATCCTCATTTCATCAACACAAGCTCTGTTAAGGTTTCACAAATGCATTAATGCCTGCTCCTACAAGATAAAACAGAATTAACACAAATATAGGCAACATCTTTGCCATATGTAGCATACGATATTGACCTTTCTGCCTGTGTTTTAACACAGCGCAAACATAACGACAACAACACTGTTAGATGTGCTTCAGAAATAAAGAAAATATCATTACTGCTGGTCCCACAGTAGATCATGAATAATGTAATGCTGTTTTGGCCAGAACGAAAATACAATCCTGAAGTAGAATGATGGGAGCTAACTACCGTGATATCTCCGCCCTCATCCCTGACATAGGGACAAGTCTCGTCACTAAAGTCCTCTGAGATGCATGTCCTTAGAGCGTATTTGGTGATTGTTCCCCAGATCTTTAGACTACGAAGCTTCCCAGCTGGCTTGATATCGATCTCAATGTTCCTCGGTTCGTCTGCTTCAAAATTTCCTCTCAAAGTAACTGTCAAAAAGAAGGCAAGAGACAGAATAGTGAAATTTTATCTATTTTGATTTTTATTTGTGGAGGGAGCTGTCGACAAAACAAGCATTGAAAACTAATTAAAAAAAATACTAATTAGGAGAATATCCTTCTAAGTTTTAAGGTGAATTTGTGACAAATCTACTTCAAGCAAACGAAATATGCCGTGCTGTATAGTTACAGATATAAGCGCGTTAAACTTTGAAAAGAATTCACACTCTCTTGACCATTTCGACGCCACAATTTGTTAAACAGGGCTTCTGGTACTTCGTGTACCTAAGAGGCTGCGAGAGCTTTGTGAAATGAAAGTTATTTTATTCTGTTAACATTTATGTCTTCATATCGCAATTCAAATAGAGTCTAAGCCTTAAAACGAGACCAATTTTTATCACATCCTTTTCATAAGCTACAAAGGTGAATCTGTCAAGATGCATTTTTAAGATAGCTTGCTGTCAAGTGACGATACGCAGTGGCGGCGACTTTCAGCTTCTGCATCTTTTGGAATTGAAATTTAATCATAACACGCTAATTAGATTTCATTCCGGATTGTGATCAGGTTAAAAGTTTTGAGTTTCACCCTGAGATTCCCTCCTTGACGATCCACTCCTTGACGACCGATCATTGTTACCTGGGTTTCAGTGAAAGAAGAAATACATTTTAAAGTCTTGTAAAGTTTGATTCCATTTTTTCTTCTTCTATTTTTTGCGTAATGCTAAAAAAACACCAAATTAATAACCACAATTGAAAGCATTCCCTTAAAAAAATACCCCCTCCGTATCATGATATTCTAATATACGTAATTTGCATAACACATCAGGTGTCATTTACTTACACACTATGATCAATTTTTAAGCTTTGAGTCTTACCCTGGGATCTCCTCCTCGACGACTGACCGGAAGTACCTGGGTTTGGGTGACAGAAAACCAGTAGTGTGATTTCTTCTATTTTTCCATAATGAATAAAACCGTCGTGCAAATGACCACAATTCAGAAGAGAGTGCCCCCCCCCCTTGTGATTTTCTTTTTCTTGGTGAATAACATCCAAATGAAATAAATATCAGTAAATCTAATACCTTTCATAAAATGAAACTAATATGATCAGCAAATTGTTGGCAGACACAGCATTTAATGTAGTGATGATTGCCATTTACCATTTACAGATGAAAAAAAAAATCTGCTTAGGTGCTTCAAATACATTCTAAAATGTCAGTAAGGAATAGAAATAAACAATGTAACGTGTTAATTCGTATAATCAATGATTAGTGTTGATTGTAAATAATAGTTTTACTATAATCGTTTCAGCAACAAACCGGTTACAGATACGATTTATTGAGGAAATCAGTGATTTCTCCGAATATTTGTGGCTTTGTTGGGCAATGTAAAAAAACAGAATGTCTCGTGATACAACTTAACTACACATTCTATGCATCAGCTTTAAACATCAACGACGGAGTTTCATAGACATTTGACCAACCATTTTCATTCTTTCAGTTTATTTCGATTTTAGTAATGTAGTTTTGGTTTTGGTTTTTGTTTTCCTGCCGAATGCAATCCGTTTCAGTTTCGTGATTATGATTTATACGAACAATTAAATGACTCCTTATCTATTGACAGGAAATGATCCTCTTGACTTACACTCATAACTCACAAGCCAATCTACACTCTATATGGTAAAAGGCTATTTTGCATTCGGCAATGAAGCGTGTATTATTTCGAAGACGGCTGTCAACACCATAATATCCGGTTATTACTTTCTTCTTAACTGCAGAGAATACTATGACAAACTCACCACTACGACGTGACGAAAATCGGGTACATGTTCTAGCTCCAATTTGTGGAGATTTGTTTCCAGCTGTGAATAGATCGATGATAAATCAACATTATTCTAAAAAAAAAAAAACTCCATCATTAGAGTAAAAACATTATCTGTCCTCAAGTTGACAAGTGAACGTGCATGCTTTAAAGGTTATCTCCACAGCATACTCTGTTTCGCGTTAACCATACATTATTGCCTATGAAAATATTTGTATCCACCAACCGATATTGCTTGCCAAAAGAAAAATTTACTAATTGTTTTGGATGTATACAAGCACACAATTTGAATAAGATATGATATTCAAAGAATAAAATCAATAGTCACACTGCGCAAAACATCACGAAGAATATTATGAAATCTGTCACTATAAAATAATTTCTTAAAAAAAAACCACGCAAAGGTCATGGGAGGTATCCAGTGTGTCTATAGATCGACGCATAGTTACAATAATTAGGACACTGAGGCTCTGAATATAAGCTCCTTTTTACTTGACCGGATTAAATTGGAAGTCATCAAAATGCTTCTGTTACCTTTTTTGTCTAAGGTTATCCTGTAGCGAACATTACATTGCCCTTCCGCAGCCTCGATGATCTCAATAACCACTCCGTACACGTTGTCAATCTCAAACTGGGAAAGCTTGACCTTGTTCTCGTCTTCATCAGCAGTGAAAGTCTGGAGATTTTAAATAAAGCAAATGAGCTTTAATGTTACAAGTAACGAGCTCTGTTTTGTCAATTTCTAACATGTCTAAGAGACGGTTCATTTTGTGTGCATATAACCTTCTGGATCTGAATTAGATTGAAGGGAATTTACTTTTTCGATATGGATGTGTAAGAACTACAGTTATGCATGAAAATATTTGAATAGAAAAATCAAACGTACACAACTATACAATATAAAAATTATGTTGTAGGCCATGGTCATATGGCAGGTAATGGTAAATGAGTTTATCGTTCGTGCGTTTTCAGTCGCTTAATGTTGATTCACAGCCAATCTATAATATAGTATCCATTGCCAATTAATGATAAGGAACGACACTCAATAATGCCAACGCCGTGTGACACAAACAATGCAACCTAATATGATACAGGGATTCTCATTTCATCAACACAAGCTCCGTTAAGGTTTCACAAATGCATTAATGCCTGCTCCAATGAGATAAAGCAGAATAACACAAATATAGGCAACATCCTTGCCATAATATGTAGCATACGCGATTGACCTTTCTCTCTGCCTATGTTTTAACACAGCGCAAACATACGACAACTATATACTGTTAAATGTGCTTTAGAAATAAAGAAAATATCATTACTGCTGGTCCCACAGTAGATCACGAATAATGTAATGTTGTTTTGGAAAGAGCGAAAATACAATCCTGAAGTTGAATGATGGGAGCCAACTACCTTGATATCTCCGCCCTCATCCCTGACATAGGGACAAGTCTCGTCACTAAAGTCCTCTGAGATGCATGTCCTTAGAGCGTATTTAGTGATTGTTCCCCAGATCTTTAGATTACGAAGCTTCCCAGCTGGCTTGATATCGATCTCAATGTTCCTCGGTTCGTCTGCTTCAAATTTTCCTCTCAAAGTAACTGTCAAAAAGGAAACAAGAGATATGATGAACACTAATCTTTGTTTTTGTTCTTTTTTGTTTCCTGGTTTATCTGTTGTTGTTTGGCATGTGTGTGTGTCGTTTGTGCGTGTGTGTTTGCGTGTGAGCGTGCGTGTGTGTATGTACTGCTGACGAGTTTAAAACTACTACAGATTTTACATGATCCCTCTCAGTTTAGAAAGTTTAAAGGGATAGTATGGTATTGGTGGACACTAGGATTGAGCTTTTAAATTTTTGAGAGATATGACCTACTAAGTAACCCTCTGATGAAATTTTACAGAGCATACCATTCTTAGAGGCATTCAAAGTTTATCTGATGAAAATCGGTTTTTTATGGCTAAAATATCAAAAACAAAGTAAAACAAATCGATCCTAAATAAAGGTGGGTCCCACCTGAAATGGAGTAACGAGACATGTTTTCAAGGTACTGTGGCATTTGGCGATTTATCGATCGTTTTGGGCGGGTTTGTGCGTTTGAGCAGAATATGCGAAGTTGGCACGCCATTGACTGAGTCGGGCGTGCGAACGTGGCACATAAAGAGTTAATTTGGAAAAGGCTTTGATCAGTATTGTTGCTTTATATTTGCGGTGTGATGAAACATTCGATTATGCAGAAAGAATTCACAGCAAAAGCGTGAAATTAGCTTTGGCAGCTAACCAAGGACAAGAACTCTGTAAAGCTTTTGAATATGTCGGGTAAACTGTAGAACCCTAGTGAAAGCCGTAAATGACTATTTTTTGACGAAAATTGATATTTGTGTTAAAATTCAGTTTTATTTTCAGTAAGGACACTAATGTGTTTGCTGAATGGGTGATGTTCGTTAGTTCATCTGCATATCTCAGCTATTTCAAAACCAATTTTCATCAAATAAACGTTGAATTCCTCTTGGAATTGCATGCTCTTCCATATTTCATAAGATGTTTCTCAATATCTCAGAAAAATAAAATAGAAAAATGAAGCCAGGTCTCTACCAAAACTATACCATCCCTTTAAAACAACGATATATACATGTAGTAATGTCAAGTTTTCAGTTTAAAACTGGTATAGATTTAATATAAAACATTGCACATAGCCTTACAAATTGAGATGGTGAATAGATGAAATGGGGTCATCCCACAAGATCGACACCCATGAGTCCTACAGCCCACGAGTCCTACAGCCCACGAGTTCGACACAAGGCAAATAAAGCCCATGAGACCGACACTAGGTAAAACAGCCCACGAGTTCGACAGATACAGCATGGGGTTTAATGTGTCGGTCTCATGGGCTTTGTTCGTTTAGTGTCGAACTCATGGGCTGTATACCGTATACGTTACCGTATACTCGTCATCTACACAGTGTCAAAAGTGTAAAACGAAAATCAGTCACGTTACCCTCAATGTCACATAACCATGACAACAGCCAAGTGGAGGACTCATATCTATATGCAAAGGAGGCATCTGCAGAAGTTAACATGCCAGCTGGACATTAAAATTTTTCACTCAATTATTGTTACTTTATTTCTGTTAATTTTTTTATTCTTATTCCACTCATTTTAAGCTAAAAAAGTGAACAATCTAGTATAGGCCTACTGATAGCCTGCTTCAACTCATAAGGACTCTTTTACTACGCATGAAAAACAGCTCAGTGTATCGAATGTTCATTTGCCTCAAGGTCGAAAATATGTTAGCTAGATTGTCAGTCTCTTTATCATACTTATGTGTACATTAACTATGAGCTCAGTTGACCCTAACTTCAAAATATTCATCTGGAACAAAACAGGTTACTGTATGACGCGATGGAAAACTTGAAAGAGTTGATGAAGTCATACCCTTTTGACTGAATGCGGTGTAGGTAAACTAAAATATCAATAAATGCTTGTCATACTTCAATAGAGTTAGCTGATTGGAATTCAAAGAGAGAGCTACCAACTTAAGCCAAAGAAACTTACTTCGAGAAGCATCTCTCGTTCGGGGCTCGGCTGGCTGTTCACTTTGACCAACTAAGCAAACACAACAACAAACAAAAACGTTTCAAAATGAAGTAATTTGCGTAAAAAGTTTCGTTATTCCTTCCAAAGACTTTGCGATTCCTTCCTCTTCTGATTACCCTCATAATCTATCGCTCGGCTACAGTTTACATTATATCTAAAAGAGTGCATGGATTACAGAGGTTTTCTTTTCTGCTACTGTTCTTTATGAATGATATCGTTTACTCGATTTGCATCATACTATGTACTATGAACAACAAGTGAAAAAAAAGGAACAAATATCCCTGTCGTCACCTACTCCTTAAACCGGGCAGCTGGACAGCCACTTAGCTGACGTCAATTCATGGCAGTGACATGATACGGCAGAACAAAAGAAGAATATATCCCCACCTCTCTATCATGGTCTGACTCATAATTTATTAGCCTCCAGCATGTCCAGTAAGGCAAGTTATAGGGAAGAAGGAATTTTTTTGGGGAAAATCCCCTTATTCTTCTAACGCACAATGTATAATTTTCAGCAAATACCGATTCAATGCTACCCTATAAGGCTGCCCCAGCATAGCAGTGCAGAAACCGTTCTTGAAGCATGAAACTACTTTGTTGGAGCATCCTGACATTTCAACAGTATACAGCTATACTAAGAAAAAACAAAAACAAAAGGAGATTTGATAGAGAGATATTGTACATCATAGCTTTGCCTTTTACACAATTATCCAAGATTCTGAGTAAAAAACAAAGCTATGAGAGACGAATCATCAGATTCATGTGATCCTTATATACAGGAAAACGACACTGGATTGCATTACCTTGTTCAGTGTCATCGTCACTATCTGGCGCTGGTTCCGAGTTGTCTGGCGAAAAAAAAAAAAGAATACGATAAAAGGTGCGATATATTTGTTCCTGTTTTTTCAGCATAACTTATCCCATCACTAATTTTTGCACAGGAATCGGATGAAATGTTAAGAAAGGTTACTTCTTTATACATTTATACTTGCAATCATCTTTTGTTTAATTTTGTAGTTCTGCTATATTTTCTAGTTCCATTCTACTTGAGAAAAGTGCAGCAGTCAGCAAGAAACAATTCGTCATCAAACTTCGTATTTCAGTCATTCATTTGTGCACTTTTATGAATGAAATTGTCTGATATGTTATTAAAATTACAAATGCAGTATGGAAAGCATTCGTATTCGGCACGGGGCCGGAACAGTCTTCTCGAGATTTTAAATCTACAACTATTGCACAGCTGGAGAAAAGACTCATTTTCAACAAATCTTTGAATTCCTGCTAGATTTGTATCCTCTGTAACATATCATGAGTGGCTTCTTAACATCTCGCTAAAAAAAAAAAAAAAAAAAAACCCACCCTAGAAGCTCTAGTATCCCCATCTCAACCAATACTTTGCCCGTCCCTTTAATGTCTTGATAATTTTTGAAGGTCTGGAGATAGCAAAAAAATTAAGACCTTCTCGTTCTTCGATTGATGGCTGTTGTTCAGGAGACTCCACAACTTCGACACCACCTTGTCCGCTGTCAGATTCGTCTCCTTCAGCAGGTTCAGGGTTGTCTACTAACGAAAAAAAAAAACAAAATAAATAAAACGATAAATGCAGTCACTTGACTAAAACCTGTCATGTGTTTAATAACTTTATTTGAAATAAATTGTGCCCATCTATAAAGCCAGATACATTATGTGAATGAAATCTGAGGGAGATTTTTAGCTCATAATGAAAATAAAACTATTAGTAATCTATGTGGATTCTTGGTGTTATCAGCTCTGTTCATTTATGACATTTTCCACGGGGAGACTGCAAAATAAAAGTTTGGCTTTTCAGCGTATCTCCTCCATTTCAAGCAATTCAATCTTAATTCAATATCAGAAAGTGATGTAGCATAATGTTAAATTAACAGTAACTACATTATAATGACATTGTGTTATTATGTGTACGTAAATGGTTTGCATTGTTGCAAATGAATTAAAATGAAAAGAAAAAAAAATGACATGAACATTTTCCAGAAGTGGAAGAAGAGACGTTTAAGCCTTTTGCATTGATCCACCTTGCCTATCATATGAGTGTTTGAGCTTTCTTTGCTATTAGAAATAAAATCGTATCTAACTCTTTAAGCAGACTCACCTGTCAAATCTTCATTTCCATCAACATCCACCGTTTCACCTGCTGGTTCAGCCTCTTCTTCGTTGTTGTTTTCATCCCCTGAAATCAGATTCAAAGATAGGCAGACACGGCCATATCAATGGAAATACTTGCATGACTGAAGAATGACGCAGTATTCTACTCACTGCATAAATTATTCATTATTGTTGTTAATAGCACACACACATGCACACACACAGAAATTTACAAATGTACACATAACATTCATTCTGTAACACAATTCAATTCAATTATTTTTATACTTCTCATTTATGGATATTACAACAGAAATGATAACACAAGTTCTTTTACCTTGTAAAACAATGTGCAGAAAACAAACAATATACATGGTAATAACAGCAATTGTAATGATAACTGGTCAAAATCGAAATGTGGTTGAACAAAGAGAAGTATGATGGGACCTACATGAAAGCTAGCTTGTTTGGCTGTAAGCCCCGAGTAATCAGTGTTTGTGAAAAAGAAACGGAGAACGGATAGAAGATAAGACCAGGCGATTTAATGGTACCAAATAAGAAAAGCAGGATATGCCTATGTGATTTAAAAAAAAAAAAAAAAAAAAAAAAAAAAACTATACTAAAATGTGAACAATTACCGTGACCGAGCTACCTATGGCTTCCGGAGTAGAACATGATTTGCATATAAAGCCTACTTTGGTATACACTATAAACTGGTGTTGCATTAAAACTATCATAAGGTTATGATCAGTAAGACACAAAAAGTAACATGTATAGCGATTAAGTCATTTGGTGCCTGCCGTCAAGCTCTGAGTAGAAAGTGAGAGAGAGGTAGAGGGAAGGAGGAAGAGAGGGGAAGCAGAGTGTGGAATTGCTAATCAAATCAGTATATGAATGGAAATTTTCTTGTGTGGGATTGAGAAAAAAAATCAGAATAAAGTCGATATAACACGTAGAGTTTCATGCCATCCCCCTTACAAAAATAGTTATGTAATATGAATGTGTCACGTCACTATTATGAAATTTTGTGTCAGTCTCAATATATGTGATAAAACATGATTTATCAATTATGATTTTAAAGTTGTTGCATATTTTTCATGTATATCATATATCTATATATATAATATATCAGATCTGGTCAAATGTCACACAAGCCATAATCATTATAGATAAAAACGCAAGTGATTATGCTGCTTACCAACTGATAATGAACGATATTCATTAGAAGATTTTTATTTTAAAGGGGGCATAGCAAACAAATGCACCAATTTAAAGATTGGAACAGCAGCATGTAACAGATGTGAAGAGGGCAATAATTGCTATTAAACATCAGTAACTACGCAGAAACAGCGAAATAGATATCAAAGGCGAAGGAGGTCAACAGCTCTTATATTGTTAACTGAAGTTGAGTGAACATATTATCATTCAAATGTGGTGTAGAACACATGTCATATTTGATCCTTGACATCAAGGTAAAGTTACATCGCTAAAGCGACAAAGCTACAAATTGAAAACCATTTTACAATGATAAATGAATCATTACTAGTAAGATTATTCATGAACTGACATTTTTCTTTTATTCGTCACAAAGATTTGGGCTTTAAGAAGGCATGACGTATAGGAACCCTACATAGGTGTTGACTTGTTCGCAGAGGGCTCAAAAATTTAAAATACCTTACCCACTCTCACTCTAATTTTTTAGCTGATGCTGATTCTGAGTGATCTTGAAGAAAAGTTTTTAAGTAACAAAGCGAGAATGATTCTTTGTAATGGATATCTCCTCTAGCCTGATTAGGCCCTGTATTATCTTTCATGCTTTGAAGACATCGCAATATGGGTAGGCTACTTCCTCATAAGAAAAACGTTTTGAAAATCTGAGAATACACCCGAAATATATTTCTTAAGTTTAGTATATATCCTACAGATTTAGCATCATAATTGACATTTGCTTCCCTGACTGAAAGCTTCTTTCACGTCTGTGTCTCCTTTTCTATGTATTTGTGTTTTCTTTTCATTTGTTTTCAATATTTCCATTTTTATTTCAAATTATGTAAGTTGACCTGGGGCAATATGTCCCAGAAGGCATGCACGAGCATAAAAACAAAAGCACACAGGCAAATCATTAAATAGGAAAGCGTATGTTGCACAAATTACAATCAGGTTACAATAGCAAAGATTTCCATTCTTTGATATTTGTCAGAATTATAATCTAGGTATTTTGTTTTACCTTCCTCAGGCTCAATCTCAGTCGATGGCGCCGGCTCCGAGTTGTCTAGTGACAAAAAGACGATGAAAATGAGGAAGCAAGTGTAAGTCTTTTTATTGGTATCATCAACAACTCATTTCCATTATCATTTAACTGGATTAAAAAAATGTATTTGAGACAATTCCTTTGTACAGTGGTGCTTCAAACTAAAATTTCTCTGCTGTAATGCATATTAAGATTTGAAATATTTAGAGTCATGAGGTAATTTGCACCTTCCGGTTCTCCGGATTCCACTGATGGCTGCTGCTCTGGAGACTCCACGATTTCGACATCACCTTCCCCATTGTCACCTTCCTCACTTGGAGCAGGTACCGTGTTGTCTTCTAAAAATAAATTGATATAAAATACGAGATGAAATAGAAATTGATATAAAAAGATTGACGCAAAGTCACATAAACTAACAAGTGGAATGGTAAAAGAAATTGTTCCTAATTACGAATACACAACACACATCTGTACTCCTCAATACCTATCTCTCGTTCACAATGCTGCGTTGAGCTAACTTTTATATCTGAAATCTTGGAGAGACATTTTCGTTGGCAACATTCAGTAGCATACACCCTTGGTACTACTTTAGATGTATTTCATAATAATTATTGAAATGAGTACTGTACACAATTTAGGCCTACTTTAAGCTTTTTATAGCAACTGATTGACATACTAGTATTGCCCTACATCGACTAAAACAAGCACCGATTTTACTAATCAGGCTCTTTTTTTTTCAGTATAAGCCACAATAAAAACTTGAGCATACATACTCAGACTGGATTCGAACCTAACGTCGTACTTATACATATATTCATATTTATTTTGCTCGAAATAAATGTCATTGAACTCTAAACTTTAAAACTTGAAACACAGAAATTCATTCGAATATCTTAGCTCATTAAATTCATGCATCTTTACTATTGTAAGAGCTCTATTATCACCTGAGATGTTCAAAATTGGATTTTCCTTTCTCAGCAAATATGTCCTATGAAGACATTATCAATATGACCTAACCTGTAGGATCTGTGCCTCCCTCGACATCGACCGTTTCACCTTCTGGTTCAGCTTCCTCCTCGTTACTTTCTTCTTCTGAAATCAGTTTTCAAAGAAAGACATGCTGATATCCCTGGAAAAACCTGAGAACACTACGACGTCACAGATATATTTCTTTTCTAATCATTCCTTTTGTGTTCATGATTTGTCTATATTTCTTAGATATCAAATATCGAGCAATGTATGCAGTAATAAGTTTCAAACCTAACAAAAGATTTCTTGTGCACACTCAACGGACAGCACAGTGCATCGATCAAAAAATCACTGAGTTAATGTGGGTTGGTTTTTTGTTTGTTTGCTTGTTTGTTCGTTCGTTTGACATCTGCTCTATACGGACTGCGTTTCCTCATCTCAGGTTATTTAAAGGCATTATTTACCATTTGTAGATGAAACAAAAACCCGGCTGTAATCTTTCAAAATGGTTCCAAGACGTGAATTACGAATATAGAAACAACCAATAAAAAATTGATCAAGATAATCAATGTCAAGTATTGTTAAATATACAAAATACGAACAATAGTTATGATAAAATTGTTCCTAGAATAACTCGTCTACAGTTATGGTTTAAAAGAAAAACAGTGATATCTCCTTATATCATGCATTTCATATGGTATGATGTTTTGTGATACAACTGACCTACACATATGGATCTGATGTGATAACTCGGACAGTTTTAAAACGCTGCTACCAATGGTAAACCTTGCCTTTAAAGTTCAAAGGTCATAAAAAGATCTGCACCTTCTGGTGGTCCTGGTTCGACCGATGGTTGTTCTTCAGGGGACTCCACAACTTCAACACCACCTTCCTCTCCTTCGTCTCCTTCATCAGGTTCGGTGTTGTCTTCTATATAACGTAAAGTAGAAAGGATTATCTTTCTACTTTGATACTTAAACGAAATATTACTTACCATGAGAAATCAGAACCTATCAATCTATCACTACTTTAAAGGACCTTACGGTTTTGGTTGAGACCTAACTGCAGGTTTGTCATTTTTGGGTGAGGTAATGAGAAACTGGGGAAACCTCTAATGGAATATGAAAAGAGCATGTAATTCCAAGAGGAATTCAACGTTTATTTCATGACATTTGGTTTTGAAATGGCTGAGATATCCAAAATAGAGCAATCCTAATAAAATGCGGGACCCACCTTTATTATGATCGCTTTATTTTACTTTTTTTTAATGGCTGTCTCAACCATTCCCAAATGATTTTCATCAAATAAACTTTGAATTCATCTAAAGGGAGGCTATGTACTATTTCATAAGTGATTTCTCGGTATCCCACAAAAAAAAGTTAAAGACCTAATCCTCGCATCCACCAATACTGTACCATCCCTTTAAACAACAAGATTTCACCTGTATTATCTGTGCCTCCCTCGACATCGACCGTTTCACCTGCTGGTTCAGTTTCCTCCTCCTCGTTATTTTCTTCTTCTGAAATCAGATTTCAAAGAGAGAAAGACAAGCTGATATCCCTGGAAATACCTGAGAACACTAAAACGTTACAGATATATTTTTTTTTCTTTTCGAATCATTCGGCATGTTTTGTCTATGTTTTTTAAATATCAATATATCGAGCAATGTATGCAGCAATAAGTTTCAAAACTATATATCAAAAGTTTTCTTGTGCGCACTCAACGGACAGCACATTGCATCGATCAAAAAATCACTGAGTTAATGTGGGGTTTTTGTTTGTTTGCTTGTTTGTTCATTCGTTCGATATCTGGTCTATACGGACTGCGTTTCCTCATCTCAGGTGAATTAAAGTTCAAAGGTCATAGAGATCTCTGCACCTTCTGGTTGTCCTGGTTCGACCGATGGTTGTTCTTCAGGGGACTCCACAACTTCAACACCACCTTCCTCTCCTTCATCTCCTTCATCAGGTTCGGTGTTGTCTTCTATGTAACATAAGGTAGAAAGAATTATCTTACTCCTTTGAAGCTTAAACGAAATATTACTTATCATAAGAAATTAGTACCTATCAATAATATCATTTCTTTTAAACAACATGATCTCACCTGCATTATCTGTGCCTCCCTCGACATCGACGATTTCCCCTGTTGGTTCAGCCTCCTCCTCGTTATTTTCTTCCTCTGAAATCAGATTTTAACGAGAAGAAGATAAGTCGATATCCCTAGAAATACCTGAAAACCCAAAGACGTTATTAATACATTTTTATTTCTAATCACTCTGCATGTTTTATCATTTTTTATTATCTAAATATCAAAATATATTGAGCAATGTTTGCAGCAATAAGTTTCAAAACTAACACAAGCTTTCTTGTGCGCAGTCAACGGACAGCACAGTGCATCGATCCAAATATCACTGAGTATATGTGGGTTTTATGTTTTTTTGTTTATTTGTTCGTTTTTCTGTTTTTCTTGGAATGATGCGCATTCAGAAAAAAAAAACCATTACATGAATTACGAATAAACAGAAACAATCCAAGTGTCAACTAGAACTCAACTGTTAACTTCTTGTTTCCCTGGATTTGAAGACATGTGGAATTTCTTTAGCCCAAAACTGATTTTGACTAATGTCTGAACACAAAACGAACACTTACACACACAAACACACAAACACACACACACACATATATATATATATGTATATATATATATATATATATATATATATATATATAATCATGTACGTAAACGACAATGTGAAACTATTATTTCCCAGTTTCACACGTGTTCGCGAAATGAGAAATCAAAGCCTCTATCACTCATCCAGATTGCATGATACAGTCACCATTAATACTAATTTGATTTGTTGCACGTCATGATAATTATGACTTTCCCAAATTTGAAAGAAACTGTAAATAATGAATAGATAAATGATGAAAAGGAATAATGAGGTTCACAGTGGCGGGAGGTTTCAAACTTTGGGAGATCACAGATATTATGTTATGATACTGCGGCTGATGTGAATTTTAATGCAAAGAGGTGATAAAGCCCTGTTCCCTTTCTCTTCTTCTTCTTCTTCTTTTATCAAAAGGTTGATGAAATTTTGAAGATATTTTTCTTCAAAAAGAGCTATAAAAGCATTTTCAGTAAACGATAAAAACAAACCTCTAATTGGTCTCGAGGGACATTGGGCGTTTCCAAGAAGACAAATAATGATTCGAATTATTGACACAATCAGAGGCACGCCACATGGATCCACATGCTAGTCTGATTTTTCCGCTCTTCTTGGCAGATGATTGGGTTGTCTTCTTTATTGAAAACAAAACAAAAATATCCTTATATCCAAAATGTACTCAACTCTTACATATCTTAAATTTTGTCTGAAATTACGTTTTTTGAAATAATCTCCCTTTCACCTACCTCAAAGTGTGTCTTTACCTGCCTTTCTTAGCATTGTTTGTGGTATCGTTGATTATAATATAATCATGATTTACTTTGGACGTTTTACATTAGGGCATTGCTGGAAATTAAAAGAACTCACACACAATTGTTCCTACCGAGATTCCGTTTTGTGTTGCAAGTCGTTTGTATTTTACAAATACATTCTAACTTTTTATAGACCTAAAAGAACAATACTTCGCTCTTGCTAATCAATAATGTCCAAGCATGTTATGTTATTTTTTTTTTTCATTCGAATTTCTTGTTCGGTCATGTAACTATTTTCGCGATATGGTACATATTTTTAATCTATTTTGCTGTTGTGGTGAATAATATTTGCAGATATTTAACTTAAATTTCGATACCTGCGCCATGGACTGCGTTTCTTAATCTCAGCTGATTTAAAGTTCAAAGGTCATAAAGATCTCTGCACCTTCTGGTTGTCCTGGTTCGACCGATGGTTGTTCTTCAGGGGACTCCACAACTTCAACACCACCTTCCTCTCCTTCGTCTCCTTCATCAGGTTCGGTGTTGTCTTCTATATAACATAAAGTAGAAAGAATTAAATTTCTCCTTTGATGCTTAAACGAAATATTACTTATCATAAGAAATCAGTACCTATCAATCTATCATTACTTTCAGACTTTTAAACACCATGATCTCACCTGCATTATCTGTGCCTCCCTCGACATCGACGATTTCCCCTGTTGGTTCAGCCTCTTCTTCGTTATTTTCTTCCTCTGAAATCAAATTTTAAAGAGAGAAGATAAGCTGATATCCTAACATAGAAAAACCTTTATACTCTCAGAATGTCGTTATCGTATGATTATAAAAGAGGCATGGACATTAGTGTTATCATCATAATCAGGAATGCATTCTCTGTTTACAACTGAATATAAATCTCTTGTTATCAGTTAGAAGATCATTAATGTCCTGGATTAGCTGATAATTGAACAAAAGTAATTTGTACGGAGAGAGCACAACCATATTACGAGATCGCTTAATACAATATAGGAACAAAAGGATCTGCTTTAGGAAAGTAAGGGAAGTTTAGTCTTCTATGGTTTACTTATACCGTCATATTATTATTTGTTTTTTAACCTTCCACGCTACTATTTTCAACAAATAGTCCCGATTCGGAATTGTATAAATTCAAAAATTACGAAGTGGAGTAAGACTTTACGTAATTGATCCTTTCTGCAGGACCTTGCTTTAGACGTTTTATTCTAAATCGAATAGGGCGTTCCAGAAAACAAAACATGAATCACACCGGCCTATTCCAGAAGTCATAGTGCACATGTTGTGCCCCATGTCTGGTCTTTCAAACTTTGGAAATACGGACCTTTTAAAAGAGTGTCCTCGTTGATGAGTTCTTCGCATTATATGTTTTATTTTCTAAGAATATCATCTGCAATATATCCCTATTCTGAACTCATGTTTTTGTTCTACTTTCTACATACACACTTTTTGAAATATTTTTGCATGTCGGTTACTCATACTTTGTGACCTATTTGCACAGACAAAGCTTGAGTCAGAAGGAAAAAAAAAAACTTTGATGTGTCTTTCCGTATCTTGATAAATATTGAGAGATTAAAGTACATGGAGGACTCTGCAGCAATCATACCTTCTAGTTCTCCAGGTTCGACTGATGGTTGTTCCTCAGGAGACTCTACAACTTCGACACCACCTTGTCCGCTGTCAGCCTCATTCGTGTTTTCTTCTGTGAAGAGCAAATTAATGAAATCATAACATTTTGAATGCCCTAAAAAAACAAATGAATATATAAACACATCAGCGCATTTTTGTCTTTGCTTCTTTTTCATATTTCTAATAAAGCCTTTTCAATTTCATTTACAAATAGATATGAAAATAAGATTTTTTGAGACCTCCTTCTTTTCCAAATAATACTAAGTAATGGCAAATGATATCTGAAACTGTACCATCATGGCTAATAACCGAGTAATTAATGAAACCTTGGACACTCCATACCACTGCACCTCCACAGAAGTAAGGCGCTCTTGACCATGCTACACTTTAGATCATATTGAATCGTGTCATGCAGGATTGTTCGTACATTCTGAGATATTCAAATGAGATATCACTGAATATTACGTTAAGGCTTTTCATCATGGCCTAACCTTCATCATCTATGCCTCCCTCGACATCGACCGTTTCACCTGATGGTTCAGCTTCCTCCTCGGTATTTTCTTCTTCTGAAATCAGATTTCAAAGACAGACGCAGGCTGATTTCACTTGAAAATAATACATTACCTCAAGAAAAGCGTAAGAAAATTTACTTTCTTGTTATCAGACGGTGATGCTTTTATTTTCCCCTTGTCTTTACTTGTTTATAGTAAGTAGCATTCATATCAGTACGTTTCATACCAATTTATACTGACAAAAATACATCAATCAAACAATATATATGTCGGTTCCTTTTGATCTTAAATCATAACATATAACTCACATACACATACACATACACACACACACGCACACACACACACACACAGACATACACATACACATACATTCTCAAGTAATTGCTTGAATTCAGCCAGTCGTTAATTAGGACACTCAATGGGATTTGTGTCTCCATCTTAAAGGAAGTTTTTATTTCGGTGCAAATAATGAATTCCAAAAAAAAATGGTATACGGTTCTAGTAAAATCTGATGGAATATTAAGAATTCACATATTTCCAGGAAAGGGTAACGTTTCATGCAAAGAGCCAAATATATCCAATGCAGTAACAAACCTGTCACAGGTCTTGAGCGAGGAGTTGCCGGTACTTCCGATTGTCCCACTGAAAACAGAATAAGAATTTAATCTTTTATTATTCGCCAATTTGACAGTTAGCACTTGATCAAACCAAAAGTCTTTGTTCTGGGCAGGTACAACCAGGGGACGGGGGGGGGGGGGTCGAGTCCCCACTTTTTGGTTTTGCATAATACATAGGAGTACTTATTTAGGGTCCAACCACACACATACACACACACACACACACACACACACACACAAACTTTTTTACCCCGGAAGTGGCACCAAAAAAAAAAAGAAAAATGTAGTTAAGCTTTTTTTTTTTTTGCTTGTTAGCTGATGAAACCCAGAAGTGTCACAGAATTGAACCCCCCCCCCCACACACACACACACACTTTTAAAAACGCGGCACTGGCCGTGTTGTTACAAGGAATATTTGAAATGGTAAACAATTACACCATACGGATATATCAATTTCCACACTTTGCTCGGTGAGTGGATGTGTCACCCTTCACTGCCCTTTCTCCTATATTCTTAATGTCCAGTATGTCGTTTCATTCCTGGAGTCCATCTCTATTTTCTTCCTCATATTTCCCTGACGCGACAAGGTAACTAAACTATTTCTTTCACTCTCAATAACTTTACGTTAATGTATACCTTGACGCCTCCTACTTAAAAAAAAAATAAGATCAAGAAAAGAAATATAAAACAGGATTTTTTATTCAAAACATTCCTTTAGCTATTTGCCTCGAATACTTTACTGCAAACTCAAAAGGGGACCTGATGGAAAGGGTGATTCCTTAGCTGTGATAAGTACTGAAAGTATTCAAACCTTCTGGTTCTCCAGGTTCGACTGATGGTTGTTCCTCAGGAGACTCTACAACTTCGACACCACCTTGTCCGCTGCCATCCTCGTTCACGTTTTCTTCTGTGAAGAGCAGAGGAAGTAATGAATACGTAACATTTTGAATGCCCTCAAAAACAAATGAACAAATGAACACATCAGCACATTTTTGTCTTTGTTTCTTTTTCATATTTCTAATAAAGCCTTTTCAATTTTATTTACAAATAATCATTTCTTGAGACCATATTATTCTTCTTCATTTTAATGATATTAAATAAAGTCTCATATATCATATGCCATTACTTATTTAGTATAGTTTGGAAAAGGGGGAGGTCTCAAGGCAAGGACGTTGCATATATCTTTATATTCGAGCTAAATTTGTCTTCAGACTGATACCGTTCAGACAAATGCCTCACGCTAGACATCAGAACATCTTAACTTACAGTATAAACATTTTGTCTTGTGATTCATTTTTCTTCAAAGAGCAGTTTGATTATTTATTTCAGATACGATAAAAGGGAAAGTTTTCCATTACCACACTATTAATTTAAGCTACAAAGCTATAACCCCTGCGCAACACAACGAATCACCGACTCTCCCTCCCTCTCTCCAGACCATTAATCAAGTTTACTTTAGATAACGTATCTTTCCACGTATCTCTCCTATAGTGTAACGACATTAGGCGAATATGCGCAAATCTAAATTTCATAGCTGAAAGACATCATGATGATATTCTTCTTGGATTCTTTTATTTATTTCCATTAACGAGGATTAACTATAACGATTATCGCAGCTCTAAACGTAGACTAATAAGTGTTAGTATTACAGCTGCAAGAAATTATAAGATAGGTTTGTCAGAGGGCTTAATATTTAAGATTTTTCAATAAAAACAAAATGATCAGCAAAAGTGTGAAAAGTATTACTTTTTCAAAATTGAGAAGATGAAAACTGAATTCATCAAAATTAGATATTTTCAGCTCATGCGGTATGAATGAAAACAAATATAATGTTAATAGCACCCATGAGGGAAAAGGACAGTTACACGAAACACTGACAGATAGGCCCTACCTCTGCATGTAAATACACATTACGTCAGTCTTGATCATCATTTTTGTCTTTCAGCTATGTAATTTAGATTTGCTCATATTCGTCGTTACACTATAGGAGAGATACCTGGAGAGATAAGTTTTCTCAAATAAACTTGATTATGATGTTTCATCTAAACAACTGAGTACAAAACAAATTGGAAAGTCACCACATTATGTAACTTGTCTTTTATCTGTAATTTATTTTAATTACTGTTTCATGTCTATCATCACAATTTATGACGTACCTGGTGCGGGTGTAGGTGGTAGAGTTGGTTCAACTGGAAACAATTCCAATAAAGTAAGACAATGAAGACAACAATTTTCATTATCAACCCATACCACTCATTTTTCTTTTGAACATTCCTGTTGCTTTTTGCCACGAATACTTTACTGTTAATATACAACTGGAAACGATTCCAATAACGTGAAAGACAAAATAGGGACAGCAATTTGATTATCAATCCATTCTACTTATCTTCTAATTAAAATACTTCTTAAGCTTTTTGCCTCGAATATTGCTATGCTCATAAACACTATATTTTTTTTTTTGTAGATTCTATGAGTAAATTACTCTTACATTTTTCTAAGAAGCAGAACTTCACGACATGAACCCTTTTCGTTATGTTAGTACTTACAAAAACATGGTACTTACCACGCGTGTCTCTCATACAGGTGGTATCTATATTATCATTTTATCATCATTATCTTTATCATCATTATTATTACTATTATTATCATTCTTATTATTATTATACATAGGGTCTAACCATTTGTGCCCTAAACTATTTAACTCCGGAAGTGGCAGCAGGAAAAAAAGAATTTGTTTGTGAGTGTGTGTGTATTGTACCAGAGGGCTAAGAAGTGCGGGTAAGGCCTTTCTTTTGGTTTTTCTTGTTTGTTGTTGCTTTCTGGTTCTTTGATTGTGTAAATGTAAAAAGACAAGAAATTAAAATATGCAAGTGTCCAACAATTTCAATCCTTCTACAATAGGTGTCTATAGATAGACATCATGTTCAGTTGAAAAGGAACAGAGAGACACTTGGAAGTAAGTAGCCTCAGGGGAGGATATTGCATATAAATATTCACGCTAAAGCTACATATTACAACATCTTAACATTAAACTGCTGGACAAATTTTTGTGTTTATTTTTTTCCCGCCTGCAAACAAAAGTGAAATTATTCATAGGCCCAAAACCACTATTTCGGCGCAATTGGTCAAAAATCGTGTCGCTTATGTTCCTACTCACCTAGTAGAGATAAAAAGCTCTTTCAAAATGCCCCTGTGATTTTATGTGATGCCAAGGGACATATAAACAAAAACTGAAATCATTTCGAAGGCGAGATTATACCACTAAGCCTTTGGTGGAGGGTTAAGTTCATCCAACAGGCTTAAAAGTGCATGTCGCCAACGATGATTTTTTATGTTTTCTCAACTTTGTGGGAAAATATGAGCATAAAGAGGAAGCTTACTCACGGTTTCAGAAAAGTGGCTTAAGGTTCTATGAAAACCTAACACAACTTTTTAAACTAACCATTCTTTATCAACAAAATAACTGATGGAAATGTGTCGCCAGATCCGCTGAAACATACGTTACCATCTTCGTACTGCCAACCTGGTTATGCTATTGCAGTGAGTACTACACAATTATATTGTTTTTCTGACCAAAAGAGGTGTAAGTTTATGTTAAAAGATATTTCATCACTCAGCTTCAAAAGACATGAGACTGCTAATCTCGCAAATATATATTTTAAAAAGGTAGATTTAAGAGAAGTAACATACGTTACCATCTTTGTAAAAAGTATGAAGGTGCATGGCTCTGAATGATTGTTCTAGAGTTGAGACTAATGGAGTAGATTGTCGTCATACCCATGGGTGGCAAAAGATTCATAATTATGTTGCTAACTTATACGATTTAATCCACAAGTGTAACATACGTGATGTAACTTACGTTACCACCAAATGACAGAAAGCTTAATTACACCATTAATTCCCACCTAAATGTACATTTCTCGAATCTGTGCCGTCGATTTGAGGTCATGGGATAGCTCAGCAACTTCTTTCAATGGCATCTTGAGCATTGGCAGCGCGTAAAATACCTTTACATGATGTGTTGAAAAACTGAGTAAGTATTTGATTGTTGGAAATGTGTTGTTGTTTTTCATAGAATCATGCTTTACTTCTGTTTATTGTGTCTTTATTAAGTCAGTAGATTCCACCGTAAAAATCCAGTTATTGCTTTGCTGTACAGGTTTATTCTTTTGAAATAAATCACTCAATTTATTACGTAACGTATGTTTCAAATTTTGGTAACGTAAGTTTCAAGATGTTGTCATGTTGATAACAGACAATCCACAGAAAAGCCCATTCAATTTGAGACAATTTAATTGTTGCAGTTATGATGCTGATGAGTTTCTCCGTCAAAACATCAAATTCATTTACAGCTGTATGTTCTTGTTTGTTAGGAGGATGCAGTAAAAGGGGACATAATCATAGTATCTTTGAAAAAAAAAAATCGTTTGGTGGGCGTTGATGTTCAACTTGGCTTTAATGATGTCATATTCCAGGTATAAACAATGAATTTAACACTGTTTTAAGAAAATTCAATGAATAGCTAATAAACTTAGGGATTACGCAGATCTCTACTTAAAAACTATTGGATCAGGTCCCTGCATTAATATAGTAACGTAAGTTTCTAGTTTTGGTAACGTAAGTTTCATCAATTCATGTCATTGAAAAAGGATATTTTAGAGAATGTGCGGGGATAAAAATAACATTTCATTGTTCTAGAACTATAGTTGAAGGAATTCCATAGGGAAATAAGTCTTTTCAATTATATTTATCTTCGGTTATCATAAATCAATATGGTGACTTACTACTGCCTGACTATTTTTAACGGAGAAAATTAACTCAAATTTGTGTCGTTATATCGTTGATGATCTCAAAGTGAAGAAAAACACACTTTGAATGAAGAAAAGGTAACAAAAATACATGTGCATTAAAGAAATGCAATTTTAACTATTACTGAGTATACCATCATAGATCAGGCCTACATGATAATAATAATGCTAATAATAATTATAGTGATGTATGTTTCAGTAAGATATATGTTTAAGACATCGACATTTTTTGTTCTTCCTTCTCGTTGAAGTTAATGCAGTTGCAATGGGGAAGAGCAGTGCTGAGATTAAAACCCCATATATAGGGAACGTATAAGCTGCAATCAGATTGGCGAAAAATCTTATCTCTAAGCAAAGATTCAAGAAAAAAAAAATGTACCCGTTGCGTAGTTGACAAAAAAAAAAAAAGAAGCAAAGTCACGCATCTTTTTTTTTTTATTTACCCTACCAGGGTAAGTATAGGGGAGGGGGTTCGAGGTCCCCCGCCCCTTTGCCAGCAGTCAAAATATAAACAAAAGGAAATAAAAAGAAAAAATGAATCGCAGAATCCTCCTCCCCAGTTTGAAATAAACAAATAAAAAAACATGAAATTGGGCTTGTACTGGCAGCATCGAATTAAGCTGAAGCCTTTCTTTATATTTCTTCAATTTTCTTTTCTTTCTTTCTTTTTTTTCTTGCTTGTCAGTCGATGAAACCCGGTAAAAGAAATGAAACAAAAGAAAAAAATGGCACGGGAGCTTTTATTTTTCTCCCTGTCAGGTGATTAAAACTGGAAGAAGTCGACTTTTTCTAATTCTGACCCCATCCCCCACCCCATGAAAATTCTACTTACGGGCCTGCCTGTAATCACTATCAGTACCTTTGTTGTGCATGTATAGCAACTTGTCCATTCACTTTTCTTTTGAAAGATTCAAGAACATTTTTCCATGCAGGAGACAAAGATACGGCAAGAATTATTAATGCAAGACTTGTTATTCTTGTTATCCTGGTGGATTATACTGTCTTATGCATACATAACAAGGACAATCGAGTACATCATTTCACTAATGACAATTTCATTCATCCTACCCAGTATTTTGCTAATGCAACTATGCAATTTGACATTGTTTCATCGACCTCATTTGCCATAGTCAACTTAGTAAAGTGGTCATTTATTTAATTAACAAAGAAAATTTCTTGGTTCCTTCTGTCCCTATCTCTTGTTTACTGAGTTCAGAAATTTCAAATACAAGCAATACGGCGTTATTGTTCATTATGAAGCACTTTAATAGAGTAACCATCTCGTTTCTACCGTTTCTTGTTTCATACAGGTGTTAAAAATTTTGTGAATACTATTATATTGCAACTGCTATTTTCAAACTGTTCCTGCATAGAATAACTGTTGCGACAGCAAAGTTATAGAGTCTGTAAAGTTATGGATTCGAAACATATCTTTCAACATCATGAAGTGACAGCTGAAGATAACAAGTTACAAGACATCAATATGAAGATAACACGTTACAAGACGTCAAGCATACGAAAAATTCCATTATGATAAAATTGAAGTGAAACCTACGTTACCCACCACTCGTTTTATATTACACGTACATCATGACAATATTTTCGTCCGTGAAGGCACGTGAAAGCATGTTCCCAACTCTTATCATTTCAATGCCATAAATTCATAAGTATGAAGCCAATTGTCTTCAAAATATCAACACTAACGGATTAATGTTCTACTCCACAGTTTGTACGCGGACATGTTATAAAGTCTTGCAGTTTTACAATTATTATTTCAATTGTAATTTTTGAGAATTGTATCACCATGATATTGCGACATCTTGATATAATATACGTTCACTTAGAGTTGACGAGAAATTAATGTAAGAATATATACCAAAACCAAAAAGAAAAAGTACCAAAATCAGTTGCACATGTAGTAGTATTATCTTTGTAACTTACGTTACATTAACGTGAAACATACGTTACGTGGAATCTGACGAGTATATTTTTGCGCACATAGATTCACATGTTTCATCGATGATGCTCAAGAATTGGCTGGCAATTTGGGACTGATAAATGTTGAAAATATTTTCTGAAGAAAGTCTGACATCAAATTATCGAGAAAACAAATGAACATTACATGAAATAAGATTTAACACAATAGGACGTGCTGTGTTCAGTATAGCATACAGGTCATTTGCCATCCTTCCCATCTGCAGGCAGCATTTACAAACATGGCAGCCGATGGTATACTTCAGATCTGACGCATAATTATCTCAATCATAGACTGTAGTCACCAATCTTAAAGCATTTGAAATAGAATGACATTGGTAACGTATGTTACAAGATGAAATCTACGCCCTATGAAAGAAATTATCACACCACAAAAATAAAGCAAGATTGTGTGTTCATATTTTTCAACTACAAACTTGAATATTTGTGTCATGGATTGGTATAAAAATTAAACCTATTCTAAAAACTTTAATTTTCGCGTTTTGCGATTGTCCAATTGTGCCGAAATAGTGGTTTTGGGCCCATAATACTGTATGCTGCTAGTCTATTTTGAGCTTACATTCGGGAATGAAGTAAACCTCCCAACGCAGGCAAATGTTGTGATTCCATCTCGTTGGGTTGAGCGTGATTCTGCGAGCCCAGATGCCATGGTCGAAGAGGAAAGGGGCGTAACGATTGTTACTAGTGCTCCCTTGGATTTTCTGTGATGTGAGAGTGGATACAGAATGTTTATTTGATTATTCCGTCTTCTAAGAGGGAACTTCTCCTCTTCATTAAATCTGATTTTGATGAAAATAGTACAATAAATCGAATGAAATAGTAATAAAAAAAGTCTTTTAAATACGATTTTGAGCCTTGAAGCTATGGAAGCTATGGATCTTTGGAATATAAAGGCGATTTTATTTCATGAAACTGACTTAACAATCCCAACAACGTATGTCAGTTGGATGCAGACGTAATGCCTTTTAAACTATCAATTTATTGAACACGTTTTCCCTCAAACTTTGATTTTTTCAGAATGAAGCCACGAACAAAACTCAACTGCGTCACTATGGCAACACAATATTTGTGTGTTGATAATGAACCCCACAAACTGTGCTGTACCAGGAACTCACCTCGCGTTCTTCCCAACCATAGTACCAAGAGCGACCGTTTTCAAGAGCAAAATCCAAGGTGTATTCAGAGACCCACGAGTCACTACTGGGATCTCCCTGCACGACTACTGCAATGATTTCCCTTTCCCTACCAAGGTCCATCTCAATCCATTGTCCATCATTGTTGTCTAGTGCACACCAGCTTCCTCCTAAACCGTCCTGAGGCTCGCTGTCGAGCGGCACACGTCTAGTGGGGTTTTCGTTTGTGGAAGATGAGGCAATGACGGAATCGACAGGTACGATTCCGCTGTCGAGTGCTGCGATGCCATCAGGTAGGTTGACTGAAGGTGAACAAAAAAATTAAGTCCGTGCCTGATAGTCTCCAAGTGGAATCTCATCATGGTGTCTTTCAGCGATGTAATTTAGATTTGCTCATATTCGTCTACTCTCGTTATACAATGTTATCTAGAATAAAAACTGGATTATGATTTAGAATTTAAACAAAATAATGAGGAAAAAACAAATCGGAGAGTTAACATATATAATTGAATTATATTATGTTATTTACTTGAATCATTGTATTAGTTCCGATTTATTCGTTTCGTATTTTTAATCGTACTGTTTTTTTGTTGTTTTTTTTTGACTACTCCAGATTTTAAGTGCGTCAACAGAGTCCTGCCATACTTTATAGGTAATTTTGATGAGTTTGCAAATACAAATATTATAATATTGATGAATTAATTTTCATGTTGATAAACATTTTTGTTTCCGTAAAAAAAAAAAACAAACTCTTGAACGTTAAGCCTTCTTACAAAAATATCTTAGAATTTCGAGGCAGCTGTAATACTAACACTTTTTTCAGCCTAGGTTTAGAGCTGAGATAATCGTTACTGTTACTCTATCACTGTCTATAAAGGACTTTTTTCCCAAGTAGAATCTTATCAAAATGTCATTCAGCCATGTAACTTAGATTTGCTCATATTCGTCCACTGTTGTTACACATGGAGATACGTGGGGATTATGAAATAAAAACTGGATTATGATTTCTAATCTGAATTACTGAGAACAGAACAAAACAGAAAGTCACCATATATCATATCTTACATATCATTTCTACTTTGTATCATTTCTACTTTCACAAAGTATGACGTACCTGGTTCGAATGTAGGTGGTAGAGTTGGTTCAACTGGAAACGATTCCAATAAAGTAAGACAATGAAGACAACAATTTTCATTATCAACGCATACTTCTCATTTTTCTTTTGAACATTCCTGTTGCTTTTTGCCACGAATACTTTACTGCTAATATACAATGTGTTCTTTCAGGAGATTCTTTAAGTAAATCAAGCAATTCATTAGTTGCATATACATTATAATTTTGATGAATTTCATTTTCATAACTTTGTCAGCCTTAAAAGAATACTTCTCACACTTTTGATAATCATTTTGTTGAAAAAAAATATCTTTAAAACGTTAAGCCTTCAGACAATTCTATCTTAGAATCTCTAAGCAGCTGTTATAATTACATTTTTTTTTTCAGCCTACTTTAAGAGCTGATATAAACGGTATTGTTGCTCTTTAATGGAAATGTGTAAAAGAATCCGAAGTAGAATCTCTGCATAATGTCATTCATATATGTAATTTAGATTTACTCATATTCTTTTACTCTCGTTATACCAGGAGAGCTACATAATCTGGAATAGAAACTGAATTGTGATTTTTAATCTTAACAACTGAGGAAAAAAAAATATCTTGCCTTTTACTGTACTTTATTTGAATCACTGTATCATCTTATTTTCTATTATCAAAACGTACGACATACCTGGTTTGGGTGTAGGTGGAGGAGTTGGTTCAACTGGAAACGTTTCCAATGACGTGAAAGACAAGATAGGGACAGCAATTTGATTATCAATCCATTCTACTTATCTTCTAATTAAAATACTTCTTAAGCTTTTTGCCTCGAATAGTGCTATGCTTATAAACACTATATGTTTTTTTGTAGATTCTATGAGTAAATTACTCTTATATTTTTCTAAGAAGCAGAACTTCACGACATGAACCCTTTTCGTTGTTATGTTAGTACTTACAAAAACATGGTACTTACCACGTGTCTCTCATACAGGTGGTATCTATATTATCATTTTATCATCATTATTTTTATCATCATTATTATTACTATTATTATCATTCTTATTACTATTATACATAGGGTCTAACCATTTGTGCCCTAAACTATTTAACTCCGGAAGTGGCAGCAGGAAAAAAAGAATTTGTTTGTGAGTGTGCGTGTATTGTACCAGAGGGCTAAGAAGTGCGGGTAAGGCCTTTCTTTTGGTTTTTCTTGTTTGTTGTTGCTTTCTGGTTCTTTGATTGTGTAAATGTAAAAAGACAAGAAATTAAAATATGCAAGTGTCCAACAATTTCAATCCTTCTACAATAGGTGTCTATAGATAGACATCATGTTCAGTTGAAAATGAACAGAGAGACACTTGGAAGTAAGTAGCCTCATGGGAGGATATTGCATATGAATATTCACGCTAAAGCTACATATTACAACATCTGAACATTAAACTGCTCGACAAATTTTTGTGTTTATTTTTTTCCCGCCTGCAAACAAAAGTGAAATTATTCATATGCTGCTATTCTATTGTGAGCTTACATTCGGGAATGAAGTAAACCTCCCAACGCAGGCAAATGTTGTGATTCCATTTCGTTGGGTTTAGCGTGATTCTGCGAGCCCAGATGCCATGGTCGAAGAGGAAAGGGGCGTAACGATTGTTACTAGTGCTCCCTTGGATTTTCTGTGAAATGAGAGTGGATACAGAATATTTATTTGATTATTCCGTCTTCTAAGAGGGAACTTCTCCTCTTCATCAAATCTGACTTTGATGAAAATAGTACAATAAATCGAATGAAATAGTAATAAAAAAGTCTTTTAAATACGATTTTGAGCCTTGTGAGCTATGGAAGCAATGGATCTTTGGAATATAAAGGCAATTTTATTTCATGAAACTGACTTAACAATCCCAACAACGTATGTCAGTTGGATGCAGACGTAATGCCTTTTAAACTATCAATTTATTGAACACGTTTTCCCTCAAACTTGTTTTTCAGAATGAAGCCAAAACTCAACTGCGTCACTATGCAACACAATATTTGTGTGTTGATAATGTACCCCACAAACTGTGCTGTACCAGGAACTCACCTCGCGTTCTTCCCAGCCATAGTACCAAGAGCGACCGTTTTCAAGAGCAAAATCCAAGGTGTATTCAGAGACCCACGAGTCACTACTGGGATCTCCCTGCACGACTACTGCAATGATTTCCCTTTCCCTACCAAGGTCCATCTCAATCCATTGTCCATCATTGTTGTCTAGTGCACACCAGCTTCCTCCTAAACCGTCCTGAGGCTCGCTGTCGAGCGGCACACGTCTAGTGGGGTTTTCGTTTGTGGAAGATGAGGCAATGACGGAATCGACAGGTACGATTCCGCTGTCGAGTGCTGGGATGCCATCAGGTAGGTTGACTGAAGGTGAACAAAAAAATTAAGTCCGTGCCTGATAGTCTCCAAGTGGAATCTCATCATGGTGTCTTTCAGCGATGTAATTTAGATTTGCTCATATTCGTCTACTCTCGTTATACAATGTTATCTAGAATAAAAACTGGATTATGATTTAGAATTTAAACAAAATAATGAGGAAAAAACAAATCGGAGAGTTAACAATTATATAATTAAATTATATCTGTTATTTACTTGAATCATTGCATTAGTTCCGATTTATTCGTTTTGTATTTTTAATCGTACTGATTTTTTTGACTGCTCCAGATTTTAAGTGCGTCAACAGTCCTGCCATACTATATAGGTAATTTTGATGAGTTTGCAAATACAAATATTATAATATTGATGAATTAATTTTCATGTTGATAAACATTTTGTTTCCGTAAAAAAAAAAAAAAAAAAACTCTTGAACGTTAAGCCTTCTTACAAAAATATCTTAGAATTTCGAGGCAGCTGTAATACTAACACTTTTTTCAGCCTAGATTTAGAGCTGAGATAATCGTTACTGTTACTCTTAAAGGACTTTTTTCCCAAGTAAAATCTTATCATAATGTCATTCAGCTATGTAATTTAGATTTGCTCATATTCGTCCACACATGGAGATACGTGGGGATTATGAAATAAAAACTGGATTATGATTTTTAATCTGAATTATTGAGAACAGAACAAAACAGAAAGTCACCATATTTCATATCTTGCCTTTTATCTGTACTTTAACCGAATCACTGTATCATTTCTACTTTCACAAAGTATGACGTACCTGGTTCGGATGTAGGTGGTAGAGTTGGTTCAACTGGAAACGATTCCAATGCCGTATAAGAGAAAATGAAGACAAGAGTCTTGATTAGTAACCCATTCTACTCATACTTCTTATATTCCTGTTGCTTTTTGCCGTATCAATTGAAAATTAGTTTGTTTTTTGGGTACTGTTTTTCAAAAAGTCTGAATTGGGCGTCATGCTCATCAAGACAGCCTGATATATTATGATATAGTTCTTGTTTATTTTTTTTTTCCATTCTCATGCTGTTTTCTACATTTACATTAAATGCAGATGGTTATACGAACTATTTGATTTGTTTTAATTATATTCGTATCCTGAATGTTACTCTCATAGGTTACACATGTAAATTCTACAAGTTTTTTTTTTAATGTAAATTACTATTATTATTATTATTATTATTATTATTTATTCGGCATTTGCAAAACAATACAAGTGATAACAGAGAAACAGAATAAACAAACAAAACACATGAAAACAAAGTGTCAGGCTTTCCCTGTTGAGCTTCCCGAAGGAGCCGGGTTGGAAAAAAGCAATCAAAATCACTATGACCCTTGGGCCTCTCCAACCAACTTGAGGAAGCACATCAGGGAGTTGTTGAACATACCTTTTCATACCAGAAAAAAAACCTTACCTGTTTAGCTTCACATATAACTGTCCTAAAATTTGGATTGAAAATCACGCTTCAGTTTTTACATGACGTGCTTTTCCCACTTTATTTTTACTTTCATGAGTGTTTCTTGCCTTTTTTTCCTTTTCGCTTTAATACTCAGACATCTTGCTAGAACAATCCAAATGAAGGTACTTTATTTTTTAAAGTGTGCACTGTTCTCATGTTATTTACTGCCTACTCTGTGTATTTGAGGAGACTAAGGTCGCGCCCCTACTCGTTTCGAAATTGTTCTCCTGCCTGCTTTGTTTTCTCATATCTAATATCTGTTCTTCAGTGTTGTCCACTGCGTGAGTTCTTGTCTTACACATCGCTCTTATATGCATCATGTTGTTTGTACAAAATAATAAGCGTTATTAGCTGTGCTTTATATGTTTTATCACCAGTGTCCTTTTGAGTATATATCCCTGATTCTGTTAAAGTAATCATTATTGAATTTTGCTAAACAGTCACGTATGGTTCTGTTTCTTCTCCTTTTTTTTTATAGTTGATTTGACAGATTATTCGCTTCGTATTTTTCCTGAGTTTGCAAATACTTTCTATTGACAAAATATCTCGGACTTTAAACGTGTTGACTAACCTATACATTAGAATCTATAGGCAGCTGTAATACTAGTACTTTTTCCAGCCTACGTTTAGAGGTTCGAGAATCGTTACTGTTAATACTCGTTACAGGAAATGAAAAAAAAAAGAACAATCCAAGTAAAATATCATCATGTTATGTTTCAGATAATGTAATTTAGATTCGCTCATATTGGTCTACTCTCGTTACACTAGGAGAGATACGTGGAGATGTACGTTATCTAAAGTTAATAAAAAAAATATATTAAATCTTAACAATAAAGAAAAAACACATCGGAAAGTCAACATGTCATACAACTTTGCCTTTATCTGTACTCTATTCGAATCACTTTATCATTTATATTATCACAAAGTATGACGTACCTGGTTCGGGTGTAGGTGGTAGAGTTGGTTCAACTGGAAGCGATTCCAATGCCGTGAAAGAGAAAATCAAGACAACAATTTTGATTATCAACCTAGCAGCATTACTGTCTCTTTTTGCCACGAATACTTTACTGCTAATATACATTATGGGTTTTTTTTCTAGATTCTTTAAGAAACTCACTCTTGATCTGTTCTAAGAATCAAAGCGTAGTGATAAAGCCCTTTTCGTATTGTTGTGTTTGTGATTGAATACTTTCAGTACTTACCACAGCTATAGGAATCACTCTTTCCATCAGGTCCCCTTTTATGTTAGCAGTAAAGTATTTGAGGCAAAAAGGTAAGGGAATGTTTTGAAAAAAAAATCCTGTTTTATCGTCCGTTTTCCTGATTCTTTTTTTGTCAAACAAATTGGCGTCATTCTTGGAACAAGAGTATAGCTATTGCCTTCCGCGCATATAAATGTAACGGACGTTGTTTCAATGTGACATATTTGGCGGCCTAAGCATTTTCATTTCCTGTATGGACCTTTTAGTTTTTGTTCAGTACTGAAGTTTATTCAGCATTTGTATGTTTCAAAGCTTGCCATGGATTGCTTTTTTCCTCACTTATGTAACCCAGGTTTGCAGATTAAGGTAATCAAGATCAAGACTGACGTAATGTGTATTTACAGGCAGAGGTTGATGGTATCTGATGGTGTTTCATAAGACTGTCCTTTTCCCTTCCTGGGTGCTATTAACATTATATTTCTTGTCATTCATACCACATGAGCTGAAAATATCTGATTTTGATGAATTTGATTTTCATCTTCTCAATTTTGAAAAAGAAATACTTTTCACACTTTTTCTAATCATTTTGTTTTTATTGAAAAAATTAAATGTTAAGCCCTCTGACAAATTTATCCTAGAATTTCTTGCAGCTGTAATACTTACACTTATTAGCCTACGTTTAGAGATGCGATAATCGTTATTGTTAATACTTGTTAATGGAAATGAATAAAAAAAAATCCAAGTATATAGAATATCATCATGATGTCTTTCCGCTATGTAATGTACATTTGCTCATATTCGTCAAATGTCGTTACACTAGAAGAGAGATACGAGGAAAGATACGTTCTAAAATAAACTTGATTATGATTTTTTTTTATTTGAACAACTGAGTACAGAACAAATCGGAAAGTCACCATATTATATAACTTTAATATCTTTTATCTGTACTTTATTTCAATTACTGTTTCATGTCTATTATTACAATTTATGACGTACCTGGTTCGGGTGTAGGTGGTAGAGTTGGTTCAACTTGAAACAATTCCAGTGCCGTAAAAACGAAAATGAAGACAATAATTTTTTATCATCAACCCATACTACTTATTTTTCTTGTTAACATCCCTGTTGCTTTTTGCCACGAATACTTTGCTGCTAATATACATTGTGTTCTTTCTGTAGATTCTTTAAGTAAATCAAGCAATACATGAGTTGCAAATATACATTATAATTTTGATGAATGAATTTTCATAACTTTTTCAGTCTTAAAAGAATACTTTTCATCCTTTTGATAATCATTTTGTTTAAAAAAAAATATATATCTTTAAAACGTTAAGCCTTTAATTATATCTCGGATTATACCTATCGATTAACGTCGGAGGAATCATTCATCGGTGCATCA
This sequence comes from Diadema setosum, assembly GCA_033980235.1. Classification (NCBI taxonomy): domain Eukaryota; kingdom Metazoa; phylum Echinodermata; class Echinoidea; order Diadematoida; family Diadematidae; genus Diadema; species Diadema setosum. The sequence goes on from CM067075.1 coordinate 380,523, forward strand.
AGGATCATTCATCTGTGCATCGAACAACGTCTTTGGCCATTTCCAGGGGATTACATATACCTTGTGATTTAAGATTTGGCTGTTATGCATTTTAGTTATCACACTCTTATTGTGCTGAGATATATTTAAAGGCCTTTGCTATATTGATCATTGTCTGTACCCACAATATCACTATCACTATCAATATCACTGTTAATAACCGCCTGAACATTACTTAATAATAATAATAATAATAATAATAAGGTCTTATTTACCCAGGGTAGCCTTTTCAGTGCTGCCACTGCTCTACCAGAGGGCCCTGCAACTACTATTACCCTAGCGTTGCCAGGTACCCATTTATACACCTGGCTGGAGAGGGACACAGTGGGTAAAATCATCTTGTCCAAGGACGTAAGCGCCGGGCGGGATTCGAACTCGGGTCCTCCGATCGGGAGTCGGGAGTCTTATCCACTATGCCACAGCGCCCCCACACTTGATTGTTTCTTTTGTGCGATCATTCTCAATGTGACTTTGGTTGTAAAAAAAATGGGGGCTTGTGTCCGAGAAGTGAATTTAAAGACAAAACTTGGAATTTGGTACATTCCGGAACCCAGACTGTCAGTACACACAAAATACTAGTTGAACTGATTGTGTATTGTTTATAATACTTTGTGACAATGTCAATCAGCACAGTCGATGTTCAGGCATTAGTTCAGAGGACAGATTTGTCCCTCAAAGATTTGCAAAGGTTACACAAATGTGATTTGACTGTCATTGTACAGCATTTAAGTGTAGATGTTCCACAAGGTGCAAAAAAGGCAGAGATTCTTGACTTAGTAGCTGGTCTTATGGAGCTCGAAGAAGAAGTTCACACTTCAGATCAAGCTCAAATTTCAGATCAAACACTGCTTGAGCTTGTTAAATTACAACTGAAAGAGAAAGAAATGGAAATGGAGAAAGAGAATATGAGATTAGAAACAGAAAGAGAGCAAAGAGCTAGAGAAGTGGAAAAAGAAATTGAAATTAAAAAAAAAATTGAATATTGGATCATGCACAGACTGTTGGAAATCGTGATAAGGGCTCCCTCTGAATTTGATTTGGCCAAGAACATTCGATTTTTACCAAAATTTGAAGAAAACAGAGTTGATGCATACTTTGTGTCATTTGAGAAGGTGGCTGACAGTTTGAAATGGCCACAGGAATTTTGGCCCATGCTCCTTCAAAGTGTGTTTATCGGCAAAGCAGCTGATGTGTACTCACGTCTTTCCAAAGAGCAATCACGTGATTATGCTACCGTCAAGAAAGCAGTGCTGAATGCTTATGAGTTGGTGCCAGAGGCGTACAGACACAAGTTCAGAAATTCGTACCGCAAACCAGGCCAGACACATGTTGAGTTTGCTCGTGAAAAAGAAAATTTAATGATGTTTGATAGGTGGTACAGATCCCTGAAAGTGGATCAGGACTTCGATAATCTACGTGATATTTTTCTCTTGAAAGAATTCAAAAGAGTGCTGCTTTCAGTGTGAGGTTGTATTTGGAAGATCATAAGGTGACAAGTTTGCATAAAGCAGCCTTTATGGCTCATGAGTATGAGCTCATCCACAGGAATGAGAACAGATCACCTGTCAGGAATTTCTCTGGAAATAAGAGAGACAAAAATCAGTCGAGCAATCCAAGAAATGCTGGTTCAGATATTTGTCGGCACCAAAGCCTCAATCTGACAAAATGTCCAGTGCAAGCACAAATGTCATTAAATGCTTTCATTGTCACAAGACAGGGCACGTAAAGTTGCAATGTTGGAAGTTGTAAAATGGTGCAACAAAGGAGGTGGGATTTGTCATGTCCAAAATTGTTCTGCCCGAAAACAGTGTCCCATTCAGTGAAACACAGGCCAAATTCAAAGATAGGACGAAGCAGGTGGATGAGAGCTATCGTAGCTTTTTGTTTGATGGTGAGGTGACCCCATGTACTTCTGGTAAGGCAGGTAAGCCAGTGGTCATCCTGCGGGATACGGGGGCCTCTCAGTCGTTGATGGTGGATGGTGGTATAACTTTTCCACCAGATAGTGCAGTGAATGCAAAAGTCTTGATTCAGACTGTTGATGGCAGTTATATGTTAGTTCCACTGTATAGAGTGCATTTGAAGTGTGACCTAGTTTCTGGTCCTGTCACTGTTGGAGTTGTTCCCGAGAGTTGCCTAGCTATGGCAGGGATTGACTTCCTCTTGGGGAATGACTTGGCTGGGGACAAGGTGGTTGTGTCTCCAGTTGTTTCGGATAAACCAGTGGTGGTTGCTGACACTGAGCAGTTGCAGTAGGAGTTTCCTGGGATTTTCCCGGATTGTGTTGTGACTAGGTCTCAGGCTCGTAGAGCTGTTCAAGATGATGTGGATTCTGTTAATGTGGAGGAGAATTCCGTTGTTTGGTTGGCAGAAACCTTCTTCAAGGATTTGAATGATGGGGTTGCTGTATTAGGCTCCGAGGCTAACAGGAATGGGCTGTTTAGCAAGTCCTCCATGGTTGAAGTACAGCAGGCAGACTCTGAGTTGAAGGGCTTGTCTCAGACGGCGCCAAGAACCATTCAGTCGGGTTCTAGTTGACTGTGTTGGACCTTCGCCTAGGACTAATTCGGCTCATAAGTACCTCTTGATAATCATGGATATGTCTGCACGGTTTCCAGAGGCTATCCCTATGCGAAATATCACTGCTAAAACTGTGGTAGATGCTCTAGTACAGTTTTTCACTAGGTATGGGTTGCCCAAGGAAGTGCAGTCAGACCAAGAGTCAGATTTCACGTCAGGCATACAGGAGGTGATGTATCGTTTGGGTATGAAGTAGCTGAAGTCGTCAGCTTATCATCCCCAATCCCAAGGTGCGTTCGAGCGCTACCACCAGACCCTAAAGACAATCCCCAGGATTGGGAAAGGGCATCCCTTTCCTGCTGTTTGCAACGAGGGACTCCCCAAATTAGTTAACGGGTTTCAGCCCATTTGTGTTGGTGTACGGTCATGAAATTAGGGGCCCATTGAAGCTCATCAAAGAGAAATTAATGACTGAGGATGATGAGGTCCACCTTCTTGACTATGTTTCAAAGTTTTGTGAAAGGTTTTCACAAGGGTATAGACCGGGGGCCCAGGACGTTTATTCAACCGAAAAGCGGACAAGCAACTGACCTCATAGGAAGTTTACATGGACCCTGGACATCACAAAAATGCATTGCTGCCGGGTCTCATCGTTGGCCTTCCCGCCAAAGTTGGCCTTTCCCAAATTTTTGAGACAGTTTGCGTTGAAGCATCATTATTAAGATGTCAGTTTCGGGATCTAAGAGTGTCCTAGATATATTTCATTTGGTATCCAACTAGATTGGAGTATGTATTTACCACCTATTTGCCCACTTTCTATGTGATGATGCTGCCGAGGGTGAATATAATCATGGCAATCATTGTCGACGTCGCTGTCTTAGAGAAAATGACACCTAGATTTTGATCACTTTTTAGAAGATAGTTGTTAATACTCTCTATAAATATCTCAATCTTGTCTAATGGTTGTGAAAATCTATATCCGGCCCTTCTTGTGATTTGAGATAAGTCTAGTCTGTTCAAACATTAAAAAGTATAACCCTTCCACCATTTAGGGTAGCGCCCTCTGTGATCTGAACCTCTGCAACACAAAAACTAAACTTTGAAACAAAGCATTATTGGACACATGTTGAAGATTAACGTTCGTAATGCACAAAAAAAAATGTATATCTCATCAGAGTATTATAATGTTCTTCACTTAAAGCTTCTAGATAAGTTATGGAAGAGAGTACAGGAAGTAGGCAATATCTAAATCTTGTACATGGGCAAACAGTATTTACATCATTATGACCCAGAGTCAAACTAAATTCGCAATATTTCGTGACACAGCCTTCAGAATGTCTTCGTCATCACCAACGCTTCCATCACTCTCATCGCTTTGCTCACTCCATGTCCCTTCGGATTCCTCATCGTCTCGGTTTGCATTATCTGAAGGACTGAACGATGAGCCTTCGAGAGATGCGGAGACTGCACCTCCTTATTGGTACCAGTCTGGCTAAGAGTGGTTCTGGGACGATTTCCACCCATAGTCTACAAGACTGCCGTAATGGCTCTCTTCCACATTCTGGCGACATACTGTGCTCTTCGGATGTGATTTTTAAGTGTTGTGGCACAGAGACGAAGAGAATAAGTAAATAGCAGCTGATTTTATTCATTCTTGTAAGGGAACCTTTGTCACCTCCACTGCTCATTCGCTTGAAGACATTGTATAATATCTGGCATCATGATGTCCGATGTTGCAAAGCCATACAGTGGGTAGATGAAGAATGTGGCAGCTCGAATATCTACTTCCTCGTTTGAGAGAGACTGGAAAGATTTGATGTGTGTTGCACTATTTTCCATCTTTTGATAGGGTTTTACTTTCCCTTTCCTGGAGAAACGTGAAGTGAAATCGCAACTTGTCAGGGAAAACAATATGTGCATCGGTAATGCCAGGTTGCTTCTTTTCGAGGACTGCTGCGACTTTTGAGACATCAACTTACCTTCTGTTATTGCCCGAACCAAAGTCTACAATCATTTTTCCTTCATCCGACCTGGCACAGTACAGCAAGATGATGAAGACGTCTGTGTCACTGGACCTCACGAAGATAATGCCCTCCTATTTGCTTATTAGCTTCTTCATGATGGCCTTGCAAGTGTCTCGGCATATCTGCTTACACAAGTTTGGTTGTTGGCATTCCTCAGTTCTATACACAGCTTCCGCCATGGGAAACATACAACTTTTCTTTCCAATAACCTGTCCATACAGGGGCTTCCTCCATTCCTACATGACAAATCAGTGATGACGAAGACATTCTGAAGGCTGTGTCACGAAATTTTGCGAATTTAGTTTGACTCTTGGTCACAATGATGCAAAAACTGTTTGCCCATGTACACTGAAGATTAAGATATTGCCTAGTTCCTGTACTCTCTTCCATAAATTATCTAGAAGCTTTAAGTGAAGAACATTTATAATACTCTGACGAGATAAACAATTTACGAACATCAATCTCCAACATGTGTCAAATAATGCTTTGTTTTAAAGTTTAATTTTTGTGTTGCAGAGGTTCGGATCACAGATGGCGCTACCCTAAATGGTGGAAGAGTTATACTTTTTAATGTTTGAACAGACCAAACTTATCTCAAATCACAAGAAGGGCTCGATATAGATCTTTTACAACCGTCAGACAAGATTGGGATATTTATAGAGAGTATTAACAACTATCTTCTAAAAAGTGATCAAAATCTAGGTGTCATTTTCTCTAAGACAGCGCCGGCGACAATGATTGCCATGATTATATTTACCCTCAGCAGCATCACACATAGAAAATGGGCAAGTAGATGGTAAATGCATACTCCAAACTAGTTGGATACCAAATGAAATATATCTAGGACACTCTTAGATGCCAAAACTGACATCTTAATGATGCTTCAACGCAAACTGTCTAAAAACTTTGGGAAAGGGCCAACCGGAAGTGACGTCATACATTGCGTGATTTTGGCGGGAAGGCCAACGATGAGACCCGGCAGCAATGCATTTTTTGTGATGTCCAGGGTCCATGTAAACTTCCTATTAGGTCAGTTGCTTGTCCGCTTTTCGGTTGAATAAACCTCCTGGGCCCCCGGTCTAGTAGCTAGGGAACACTTGAAGGTATCACAAGACTCTATGAAGAGAAGGCAGACAAGAGTGTCAAAGTCCGAACCTTCAAAACCAGGTGACAAAGTTCTTGTACTGCTGCCCATGCAAGGTGAACCACTGACAGCCAAGTACAGTGGCCCATACTGTGTCAAGAAACTCAATGATGTGAACTACGTGATCAGCACACCAGGCAGAGGCAAAGATCAGAGGATGTGTCATGTCAATATGCTGAAAGAGTGCTACGACAGAAAGTCAGTTGGTGTAACATAGTAGTGGATAGCACAGTAGGAATTTAACGTGAAAAGTTTTCGCCGGATATCAAATGTGTTTAGATTATCCATTACTAATGTATTTGAGTTTGACATTATTGTATAAAAATCATTTTAAATGGTATTCATGAAAAGAAAACATGGAATTGATTCATGGTTAGTCACAAAGGCATGCGATGGTATGTAATTATTATTGCTTGATTGGGGTTTTACATTACATTCACTGTAGAAATGATGAGAAATTGTGAAGGAAAAAGAAACCCTTGCTACGGCAAGGCTTCCTTTTTTCCATGGGGGAATTGCATAACAATTAAATGCGAGCGATCGGAACGAGCGAGCTTGAAATTTTGACATTTTATGCAGTCCTAAAACTGTCGTTTGTAGCTATATATTTTTTCGCTTTGGAAATTAAGGGGGGGGGGAGCGCCCGGTGCGCCCCCAAGATCCGCCACTGGTCAAAGTCAAGGGTGTCGGTTCATGTTCATGGTTGGGGGACCAGCGAGTATGACCAACGAGGGGGCGTTGAAGTGACCAAGCAGGGGAAGGATGTCCCAAATTTGCACTTTAAAGCATCCCCTAACATTATTTGTGTTTGTGTGTGTGTGTACTTTATATACAAGGAAAAGTTAGGAAATAGCCCAGCTCAAGTCTTATTATTGGCAATGCAAAGCATTTTAATATAGACTAGCGATTGTAAAACAACACTGCAAAATCAATGATAGCTTTGATATAACGAAGCGTAACATACATTCTACATCACATTGTGCAACATTGCAGTGACTCTCCCTGCCATTCGGATGTTCTGAGTACAATGCGCACAGCCTGCTTATATTAAGAATGCCAACCAGGAATTATGCTGAATCACAATTTTTTGCCGGCGCCGGGCTTTTTGAACAATGTTTCACACTTTATATCTCTTTAATAACGGTTAAAAAATCTTAGAAAAATATCTAATTTCTTGATCACCCTTTCATGTCGATTGCAAGGGCAGTTTAATTACCCTTGAATTACCATTTTCGTAAGTTTTTGTTTTTGTTTTTGTGTTTTACCAGCGGATGCCCCCCCCCCCCCCCCCCCCGTCCCCCGTCCCCCCTCCCCCGTATTTACGCCATTGGCTAAGAGATCAGTGGTGATAGTTCTATCAGTTTATTCAGATTGGTTTGTGCCGAAAAGAAAAGAAAAAAAAATCGAACATAATTATCTCCTCCTATCAAAGTCATAAAGTGGTATAATTATTGTAAGTTGCCTGAATTTGATTGTTAATGCTCACGAATATCTTAATAAAATCAAATGGTGGGAAAAAAAGTTTGTGAGAGGGAAGGCTTACGTACATAATTGTAAGGCACACATCACAACACATTTACAATGAGGTTTATTTTGCATTGATTCATAACACCCTGAACATCACTTATTTTGATTATGGCCTAATGAATATCTACATTCGTGTAATACATTCTATAATGACTTTTCTATTTTTCTTAAGATTACTTGGATACGCCCAGAAGAAAGAAAAAACAACTTTCAAATCGAGATTAAATCGATGATATCATCTGTCAATCACTGCATACATATTACCTCAGGTACAGAAAGTGAAAATGGCTTGAACAAAGATTATCGCAACAATCATCTAAGCTGTAATTTACTTTTGGGAAGTATTACTTCGTCTCGTAATATCACACAGCAACAGCATTATCTTGAGTTGAGAGTTATTCACTTTGTTTTCATTTGTTTTCATCTTTGCATCAGATTTGAACGTTTTGAGAAGTAACCGAGTGACTGCATTTCCCTTGACCATTTAAAAAAAAAAGTGTAGTTACTGATTCTCGGTTGTGTAGGTTGTGCAAGGGTTCGGGCCAGTTTCTGTTTTGGAGAGGGAGGACTGAAGAAAAAAAAAACGGAAAAGAAAAAGGAGGACTAGGTTTTTTGAGGAAAGGCGGATCAGTCGGTAATATGTTTGAAAGTAGATCGTTACCACACTGCGCAGGAGTAACACACCGGTCCCCGCTCCAGTCGATCACCAAGCCTTCTGGACAGTAGCAACCAGGCCGACAAACTGTCGGGCAGAATTTTCGACTGTTGGGCGGGTCGCCACAGCGGGCGGGTCCGCACCCTGACCCACAACTCTCAAACACCATCCCAGTTGGGCAGCGATCTTAAATAGGAGAGAAACACCATACATCTCTGATAAGGACTCGGGGGTATCTAAACAATATATACCAACAACAATCCTGGACATTTCAGCCATTTGTTCCTCTGGGCTCTTACTTCTACAATATCCCCTCTTGTGATTCGATATTCAGAGCGTGGGGAATAATTACTGATATGAATTTCAAGAGCCAATATAGACCTATCAATGCTTGCTGTAACATGCTGTCGTGAGTTAGACTGATGTGAAAACTTCAGTGTTAAAAAATCGCAATTCAATAGCCTGTTCGGCTTAAATTGCCCGTAACAGATATAATGGATATATTATAGGGTTTCCCTGTCAATTTCATAATTTTGTCACTCAAATTCATTAATTATGCATTCAAATTCACAAAGCGCACTCACGCGAAATGCGAAAATATTTGGGTATGCAAATTCAGAATCCGAATAATAGATTTTATTTATGGGAGTTCTATTTCGTTTTCGTCAAATTAAATCCACGCTTCGGCGTTCAATTTCCAAATACGAGCATTGCATTTCCTCTACTCCTGCATTCAAATTCACGCGATAGTCCTGATGAGCTTGTTTGGAGCATTCAGTTTCATTTTCAGGCGATCAAGTTCCTATTTCGTGCAATCAATTTAACAAGGAAAATAGAGTAGACTTTTTTTTTTAAGAAAGGAGAAAGGGCATTCGTAACCAATGAATGCTTGCATTCATGTATTCTTTGTTCCTCATCTCAATGAATTTGAATTGTAAGGTCCAATCAGCAGTGCACCCAAACAACACAAGGACAATCGATGATACTGCATGCTGACAACGCCCAAACACTAGCCACTAATGGCTCAATTTAAGGACAAACTGACACACAATGATCTCACATAGTCCCGCACACCGCAAAAGTAAATCAATCATACAGCAATAAACACCAAACAAGACGATATAATGATCATATTATCACTTTCAATTTTTTTTAAGGTGTCAACCAACATCCCGTATTATGCTCGTCTGTAGGCTATACAATCCCTAATGTTTTGTTTTTGTTTTTTTCATTTTCCATCTAAGAAGACGGCTGGATTGCATATATTGCAAATTCTTTGATGAACAGATGGACCTCTACTGCAAAATAAATAATCTTCATCATAAATCCCAATATATTCAAAGCTAAATGAAAAAGACACACACATACACAAACACACAAACACACACAAGGCCCAAAACTAAGTAAATTCAGGATTTCTTTTCAATTGAATGCCGTTATTTGGAACATGGTTGTCTGTTGACAAATTTGAATGACCGACGAGATTCCGTCTTGACGTGAAATCGAATGCTCATTGCTGAAACGCGTGCTCCTCTCTTAGATTTGAATGCCCGATAGTGAATTTGAATGCTCCGACAGTGAATTTGAGTGCTCCGATAGCGAATCTGAATGCTCTGATGGTGAATTTGAATGACCTGATTTTGAATTTGGTTGCTGATTCAGTGCTGCGAGCGTGGAATGAATGGAATTGAATCCTTGAATGACAAAAGTGTGAAATTGACCGGGAAAAAAAATTATATCATCGAAAGAAAAGGAACAGTAAAAATATCATTGACATCGGACCAATATAAAGTTGATTTCGAAGTTTGGAAATGTTTTTACAAAGTGTGATCAGACGCAAAATTGTATGAGTCGAATAAATGACTTCACCAGTCCCACTGGGTCTAATGCAAACCTTCGAAAAAAAAATATCCTGTGTTATACACAATCAAACCTGCCTTAGAGGTCACCTGTCTATGGAGCAACTTTTTTTGTTTTGTTTTTTTGTCACTGAATTGAAATCAACTAGAAAAGCTCTCTGAGAGCGCAGACCTCCGCCAAGCAGCTACTTTCCACCGATGATCTTGCTCTTCCCAAAGAGATTTTTTTTTTCTCCTCTCGTGTGCCTTTAAGGACGTTTCTCAGTTATAGTGAAGTCCATGTCATTTTCTCCAAAGTTTCCGTACCGTAACTTTGACCCATCCGAAGCCCAAATATGTAAATAAAACCATAGCTTCGTGTGCTTGTTTTTTTTTTCTACAGGACTTTGAAGAATATGACTAATTTGACGTCCTGTACCCAAATTATAACGCTACAGGATCAAGACCGTACATTATTGGCAACAAAATGATAAACGTAGATCCGCATAATAAATATTCTTTCAAAATCCACGATATTTTTTCCAAATTTGCAAGAATTGCAGAAAAAGGTACCCAAAACGAGGAAAATGTTTTAAAGTTAGAATTTAGCAGACACTCTCATTCCTGAGCAAGCAGCGGCCTCACGCGGCAGAAAACATCGAAATCTTTTTCAATGACGTTTTCTGTTAGGGGTGAGCTAAAGGACAAGGTTCATAAAATTTATGCTGTACATTCAAAACCCATGTCATTTTCACAAAACTTGACAAAATTGTAGAAGAGGGTTTACTTATTCCATAAAAACAATAAAAAGTGGTGGTTCATACGCTTATTTTTGTGCTAGCAGGGCCCCCATTAGACATATCATCGTAAGTCCCAAAATTTGGTTAGGAACCTATGCAGGGATGCTCTGACAGGGTGGGTTCATAAAACTTATGCTGTACAATTAAAACCCATGTTATTTTCACGAAAGTTGTCCAAATTGTAGAAGAAGGTTGACTTATTCCAGAAAAAATAACACATGAACACCCCCCTTTTTTTTGGGGGGGGGGGGCTGGGAGCACCCCCATATGATAGAAATCATCCTAGGACCCCAAAATCTGGTTATAAACCTATCGTGGGTGCCCTAATTAGGTGGGGTTCATGAATGTCATGCTGTAAATTCAAAACCCATGTAATTTTTACGAAACTTTGTCAAATTGTAGAAGAAGGATTACTTAATGCAGAACAATTGTAAAAATGGTTGGTTCATGCATGTGCTCGCTTTTGTGCTAGCAGAGCCTCCTTGCGACAGAAATCATCGTAAGACCCCCAAATCTGGTCAGGAACCAATGTAGTTGTATACCCTGCTAGGATGCATGAATCTTATGCGGTTCACTTAAAACCACATTTTCTTTTTCTTTTTTTTTTTACAAAAACAAAAAACGTGTCACAATTGCAGTGATATGGAAAAATATTCAGAAAGGAAGGTCCACGTGCGTTTTTGTTATCATTTCCCTCACACAGCCATAATGGTATAATGTGGACGCAAGCGTGGAAAACTCCACCGACATGCTTGTTTGTTTGTTTGTTTAACCCACTGGCTGTAACCATGTGCAGGAAGTGATAATGGAGGAGGAGGAATAAATATATTAAAGGAAATGGGAGTTTTGGCATTAGTCTGACGGTCCTCCAAAGGAAACACAAATCTTAAAATCACTGTGATTGGTAGTTATCTTTAAGAATGACTTAATGCAATCCTTACACTGTCCTTGTAGCCCAATGTGATGGGGTCATCCCACTAGACTGACACCCACGAGTCATGCAGCCCACGAGTTCGACATTGGAAACAGGTCCATGAGTCATACAGCTCACGAGTCATACGGCCCATGAGTTCGATACTAGGTAAAAACAGCCCACGAGTTCGACAGATACAACATGGGGCTTAATGTCGTGGGCATTGTTAGCTTGGTGTCGAACTAACATTGACTAATGGGCTGTATGACTCGTGAGCTGTATAACTCATGGGCTGTATGACTTGTGAGCTGTATGACTAGTGGGCTGTATGACTCGTGGGTATCGGTCTCGTGACGTGCACCCTAATGTGATTGGTAGTTATTTTAGGTAGGATGTTATGCGCATAGTTAGGCAGTGAGTTTCTGGAACGATCTTGAACTTGCAAGTATATGCAAGTAGGGAGAAGTATGTAGCCCCAGGTTGGAGCAAATTAAAGATCATTCTAGAAGGGGTGCATGGACCTATATTATGAGCCACAGAAATTCTGTTAAGAAATAGGAGAGTACCCAACACCCAGTACCTCTGCTCTGAGAGTTATGTCACTTCTGGCTCTGAAGCGACTTGTTATACATGTATCGTCAGTCCTATGAATACCTATATACTGACTTGCTATATTTGTGGAGATAAGGCCTGGGAGACATTTTGCCTGCAGAGAACTGATTTGCCTACATTGGAGATTTTTATGTAAATGGACATTGCTATTATACGTCAAAGCTGTGACGGGCTGGATTCCTAGCTGGATATCATTTGTTGGATCGTCATACGCTTTGTAATTTAGATTTGCTCACATTCGTCTACTCTCGTCACACCAGGAGAGATACGTGGAGATGTACGTGTTCAAAAGAAAAACTAGACTTGGAATTTGTCAACACTGACAAATTAGGTGATCCGATTTTTTTTTTAATCGATGATTCGAGTCCTGATCGCAATAGGCATGACCATACAGGTTTCATCTGTGTTTAATGACATTGACCGTGTGATGTTTTAATTCTCATTTAGAAAAGAGAGTCAGGTCTGCCATCTTTGGTACCAAATTCAGTATACACTATAACGAAGATACAGAATGAAACATTTATGACCTTTGACCCTAATTTACCTACCCAAGATGGTGTTCGATCAAGTAGTTGATATCTTATGATAATGTACGTGACATGAACTAAACATGTGCAAAATATGGGGGTAATAGGGAATGTCTTTCTTGAGTTATTGCAAAGAAAGTTGCAGAAAGAAAGTAACATGAAAATACATCGAAGCTAAGCTTTAATTTTTGCGAAGTTTTTCGACGTGATTTCGATGTCGCATGAAAAAGAGTGGGCAAAGAAACGATAGCGCAAAGTCTCAGCTACAACATATTAAAATCTGGGAGAAATTCACAGAAGAGTAAGTGAGCTAGTGTTCGATAAAGACCGTCATGTCAATTTTCATTTCCAGAAAAATTCCCTCCCATAGAGATAACACGTAAACTGGTTAAATTTGACAAGGTTACATTATATCTATTTTCACGAGGTGAAGACATCATCCGATTAAAACTTTGATTGAAGAAAACTTAAAGAGTATTACATTGGCTACAACATACTAAAATCTGGAAGAAATTCACCGAAGGGTAATTGAGCTAGTCGTCGATAAAGACAATCATGTCAATTTTCACATCTAGAAAAATTCCCTCCCATAGAGATAACACGTCATAATGAAGATAAAGAAAGAAGTACATATGACCTTTGACCCTACTTTGCACAGACAAGATGGCGTCTGAGCAAAAAGTGGTTATTTTGTGAAATGATTCTTGTAACATGGTCTTTACGTATGCAAAATATGGGAAAGATAAGACATGTATTCACCAAGATGCAGGATGAAACATTTTTGACCTTTGACCCTAATTTACATACCCAAGAAGGTGCCCGATCAAGTAGTTGTTATTTTATGAAATAATGTACGTGACATAAACTAAACATGTGCAAAATATTGGGCTGATAGAGCTTGTTTTTCTTGAGTTATTGCAAAGAAAGTTGCAGAAAGAAAGGAATATGAAAATACATGGAAGATAAGCTTTAATTTCAACCAAGTTTTTGGGCATGATGCCGACTCCGTATGAAAAAACGAAGGGCACATTCACGATAGCCCAAAGTCTCAGCTACAACATATTAAAATATGGGAGAAATTCACCGAAGCATAAGTGAGCTAGTGCTCGATAAAGATAGTCATGTCAGTTTTCATTTCCAGAAAAACTGCACTCCCATAGAGATAACACGTAAACTGGTCAAATTTAACAATGTTACTTTTAATCCCTTTTTACGAGGTGATGCCGTCATCCAATCAAATTGTTGTTATTATATATCTGAAAGACCATTTAATAAGCTACAACATATTGAAATTTGGACGAAAATCAACTAAAGAATAAGTGAGATATGCTTGAATGAACTTGAAATTTGATGACGTCATTTTGAAAATTTACTTTTTTAATTTTATTAAGAAATTTGATATATTTTAATCATTTTTCCAGCATTGCCAACCCATGAAATGACATGTACAACTCATCAGCTTTCAGAATATGTAAAGAAAATGGGGGGTCACCGTCCATCCTGACGAGTAAAATCGGATTTAAAATTGGCAGTTTTTTGGCATTGTTGCACTGTATATCGCCATTGACGCGCGCGCGGAATTTCAACTTTGACGGACCCGTATGAGTGGGATGAGTGGCATTTTGAGTGGGATTGACTTGAAACTTGGTAGAAATATTCCTTGACATTTCAGGCATCCGATCAAAGTGAAAAAACGGGAAATTTTCATTGCATATGAGCTGTGCGTGCGTATATGTGCGCGCGCGTACGCGTCCGTCCGATTTTTTCAATTTTTCAAAAAATGCTCTAAATGGTCTGAAACGTGTGCAAAAAGATTTTGAGCTCAATTGGAGCATACAAATATTTCAACGCGCGCGTAAGCGCACGTTTTAATAATAAATATGAATTTTGATAATATGAGTAGAATGCGCTTAACTTGAAATATATGTGACATAAATTTCATTGAAAATTTCCATTCCATTAATGAGATATGAATGAAAATGTGTTTTCATATAATGACGTCATCGTGACGTCACGGTCGACTGATCATTATGATACATTAGATCTGTCATTTTTGTGACATGATACATACATGGTATAATTTTGAAATTGATAGGCAGAGGACTTTCTGAGCTAACCTCTGCACAACTTTTGAGGAGAAATAAAGAAACAAACTAGAGATTGTAATTTGTCATCACTGACAAATTAAGGTGATCCGATTTCTTTTTTAATCAATGATTCGTGTCCTGATAGTGCAAAGTCTCAGCTACAACATACTAAAATCTGAGAGAAATTCACCGAAGCATAAGTAAGATAGTGCTCGATAAAGAGAGTCATGTCAATTTTCACATCTAAAAAATTCCCTCCCATAGAGATAACACGTCATAGCGAAAATAGAAAAAGAAGTACATATGACCTTTGACCCCACTTTGCACAGACAAGATGGCATCTGAGCAAAAAATGGTTATTTTATGAAATGATCCCTGTAACATGGTCTTTACGTGTGCAAAATATGGGAAAGATAGGACATGTATTCACCAAGATACAGGATGAAACATCTATGACCTTTGACCCTAATTTACATACCCAAGATGGCGTCTGATCAAGTCGTTGTTATTTTATGAAATTATGTTCGTGACATGAACTAAACATGTGCAAAATATGGTGGTGATAGGGTATGTTTTTCTTGAGTTATTGCACATAACGTTGCAAAAAGAAAGAAATATTTCAATACATCGAAGATAAACTTTAATTTCAAGTAAGTTTTTTGACGTGATCCCGACATCGTATGAAAAAACGAAGGGCACATTCACGATAGCCCAAAGTCTCAGCTACAACATATTAAAATCTGGGAAAAATTCATCGAAGCATAAGTGAGCTAGTGCTCGAAAAAGACAGTCATATCAATTTTCACTTCCAGAAAAACTGCTCTCCCATAGAGATAACACGTAAACTGGTCAAATTTTACAAGGATACTTTCAATCCATTTTTACGAGGTGATGACGTCATCCAATCAAAACTTTGTAATTATAAATATGAAAAAATATTAAATAAGCTACAACATACTGAAAGTTAGGTGAAAATCGGCAAAGGATGAGTGAGATACGCTCGAGTGAACTTGAATTTTGATGACGTCATTTTGAACATTTACTTTTTTTTACTTTTTTAAGAAATTTAATATCTTTTAATCATTTTTTCAGTATCGCCAACCAATGAAATGATATGTACAACTTATCAGCTTTCAAAATATGTAAAGAAAATGGGGGGTCACCGTCCATCCTGACGAGTAAAATCGGATTTAAATTTGGCGGTTTTTCGGCATTGTTGCACTGTATATCGCCATTGACGCGCGCGCGGAATTTCAACTTTGACGGGCCCGTATGACGTCATATTGAGTCGGATTGACTTGAAACTTGGTAGAAACATTCCTTGACATTTCAGACATCCGATGCGTGTGAAAAAATGGGAAATTTCTATTGCATATGAGCTGTGCGTGCGTATATCCGCGCGCGCGTACGCGTCCGTCGATTTTTTCTGAAATACTCCAAATGACCTGAAACGTGTGCAAAACAATTTTGAGCTCAATTGGAGCATGCTAAAATTTCAACGCGCGCGTACGCGCTCGTTTACTATGAACGTGACCAAATTTTATGAAATATATCAATAGACCTTGACTTGAACTATATGATAAATTAATTTCATTCGAAAATTCCGTTCCATTAATGAGATATTGATGTAAACGTGATTTCACATAATGACGTCATAATGACGTCACGGTTAACTGATCACATTGATACACTAGATCTGTCGTCCTTAAGACATGATACATATATGGTATAAGTTTGAAAGTGATAGGTTGGGGACTTTTTGAGTTAACCTCTGCACAAGATTTGAGGAGAAAGAAATAAAGAAGAAGAAGAAGAAGAAAGAATCCGTACAGATACAATAGGTGATCCGAGAGGATACTCGGATCACCTAATAAAGAAGAAGAAGAAGAAAGAATCCGTACAGAAACAGAAGGTGATCCGAGAGGATACTCGGATCACCTAAAAAAATCAATTATATCTTAACAACTGAGAAAAAATTTAGAGCAAATCGGAAAGTCACCATGTCATACAACTTGGCCTTTATCTGTACTTTATTCGAATCACTGTGTCATTTCTATTATCACAAAAATGACGTACCTGGTTCGGGCGTAGATGGTAGTGTTGATTCAACTGGAAACGATTCGAAATCCGTAGGAAGAGAAAATAAAGACAACAATCTTGGTTACCAACTCATATTACTCATATCTATTTTATCATTCCTGTCGCTTTTTGTTAAACGAAAACTTTACTGTTAATATACATGGTGTTCTTTTTCTAGATGCTGTGTTTGCACTTGAATACTTTCAGTACTTACTACAGCTAAGGAATCACTCTTTCCATCAGGTCTGGCAGTAAAGTATTCGAGACATAAATCTAAAGGAATGGTTCGAGAAAAAAACAACCCTGTTTTATCTTTCTTTTTCATGATCTTTTTTTTTTGTCAACAAATTGGCGTCATTCTTGGAACAAGAATATAGCCATTGACTTCCGCGAATACCCCCCCCCCCCAAAAAAAAAAAAACAAAAAAAAAAAACGGATATTGTTTCAACTTGTCATATTTGGCGGCCTTTGCATTTTCATTTGCTGTATGGACCTTTTGTTTTTGTTCAGTTCTGAAATTATCCAACATTTGTATGCTTCAAAGATTGCCATACATTGCTTTCGTCCTCACTTATGTAACCCAGGTTCGCAGATTGAGGTAATCAAGATCAAGACTGGCGTAATGTGTAGGCCTATTTGCATGCAGAGGTAGATGTTATCTGTTCGTTTTTCGTGTGACTATCCTTTTCCCTTATTGGGTGCTATTTACATTATGATACCTTTTCATTTATAAGGCATGAGATGAAAATATCTCGTTTTGACGAATCTAGTTTTCATCTTGTCAATTTTGAAAAAGAAACACTTTTCACACATTTTGTTTTTATTGGGAAAAAAACTTAACTGTTCAGCCCTCTGACAAACTAATCTTAGAATTTCTTGCAGCTGTAATACTAGTGACTTATTAGCCTACGTTTAGAGCTGCGATAATCGTTATTGTTAATACTTGTTAATGGAAATAAATAAAATAATCCAAGTAGAATATCATTATGATGTCTTTCGGCTATTGATGTAATTGAGATCTGCTCATATTTGTCTAATGCCGTTACACTATAGGAGAGATACGTGGAAAGATACGATATCTGAAATGAACTTAATAATAATAGATAATGATGATGCAGGGTACTTATAATGCGCAAATTCCACGTGACTGACATGCTCAAGGCGCAGTAGAAAAAGTGAATTATGAAGTACAAAAATTATTACACAAACATGCACATGAAAATGAATGACACAATAATGATCAAAAAAAAAATCATAATATACAATTCTACTGAAAAACGGTTACGAACAAATGAGTCTTGAGGGCAACTTTAAAGGAGTCAACATTCGAAATGTAACGGATAACTTGAAGCAACTTATTCCACAGGTAAGGTCCAGCATGTGCAAATGACCGATCTTCCCATGATTTCTTTGTTTTTGGAACAACGAGCAATCTACTATCGGATGACCTTACACATCTGGGAGGATTGTTATTGTCCACGGCCTTTTGTACCCCAGGTAAGGTTGAGTGAGCAGGCGCTAATGCTGAGAAAACATGGAGTACATTGCCAATGCCTTGCAGTGTAGCAAGGGTAAAACATCTTTGCACAAAATCTGAAGGTCAGAATTGAATTCTTATTCCAAAAATTGTCCAGAAGGATCTATGACATACACACCGACATTTGGCAGGGTCAAATGAAAACAGGCTCGATGAAATACAGCAAGAGCGACAACAAAATGAAGAGCAGAAAGAGAGGGCAACCAGGGGTGGTACGAACTTCTCAAAAAATTATTGATTATGATTTTTCTATTTAAGCAACTGAGTATAGAACGAATCGGAAAGTCACCATACATAACTTGTCGTTTATTTGTACTTTAATTTAATTACTGTTTCATTTCTATTATAATAATTTATGACGTACCTGGTTCGGGTGTAGGTGGTAGAGTTGGTTCAACTGGAAACGATTACAATGCCGTAAAAAAGAAAAGAAAATGAAGATAACAATTTTCATTATACTTTACTGCTAATATACATTGTGTTTTTCTGTAGATTCTTCAGTAAATCAAGTAAATCAAGCAATCCATGAGTTGCATATATACATCATAATTTTGATGAATTTAATTTCATAACTTTGTCAGTCTCCTCTTAAAAGAATACTTCTCACCCTTTTGATAATCATTTTGTTTAATATATATATATATATATATATATATATATATCTTTAAAACGTTAAGCTTTCTGACAATTACATCTTTGAATTTCTAAACAGCTGCAAAACTTACATGTTTTTTTTCAACCTACCTTTAGAGATGATATGATTTTTATGCAGACCACACTGTGACATTCCCTTTACCTGTTACTGACACATTTTACAGGTAATATACTATCCCCCCCCCCTCCTTTCTGATAGAGAAGACTAGTGCTCTTTCATTTTACCAGAAATGTCGATTTCGTTTTACATTTTCTTTATAGCATTGTCCTGCAGTGACGTCACAAACTCTTGTACGCTTCTCAGTGGGCGACAAAACTGAGATCTTGTTGTTTTTATTTTTAAAGTAATAACTTTCGCACGTTTTGTCCGATTTTCCACAAACTTCCACTGATGTGTTTCACGTGACTTGACTCAGTTCATATTTCTATACAGTAAATGATTACGAAAGTATTCCCTATGAAGCAGAGACAATGTTGTTGATATCAGTGTCAGTGCTGAAAATCAGAATATTAGTGCTACATATTACAAATCTGTTTCAAAATTGAATCTGCATGTGTTCTCTCTATTTGTTTAATGTGTGTCAAGAAAACTCGACGCTGTTTGGATTAAGAAGAGATTCCACGTTCTACACTAGGCCGTGAGATGAAGTCATGTTGTCTACGATAACGTTTCTTTGCCAATCCTAACAATGTATCCGATGTATAAAGAGCGCTGGAAATCAGTGCATTTTACTTTAATACCAACTGTTATTGGCTTACCTTCAGGAAGAATATACACTTCGAAACGTAGACATATACAAAGTCTCCAATTCTTCGGATGTAGGGTGATGTATCTGGCATAGACGCTATGATCAAAGATTGAAACGGCGTAGCCATTTCTACTGCCGCTCCCTTTGAAAACCTACGCAAAGATAGGAAAAAGTCAGTTACAGAATCATTAAGACTGATATCGTGCTTCAAACTGGGGGGAAAAATGTGGTTTTGTGACGGACGGAGCGAGAGAGGAGGAAAGCGAAATTGAAAGTGATAAGATGAAACGAAGAATCTTTTTACCTTCTCGCTTGGCGTATAGCCTACATGCGCAATGTCACCATCATGCCATAATGATATGTTATTACACAGATATTCCTTTCGCAATTGTGCTCCACGCAAATCTTATAGGAGTCCATTATAGTATGAAAAAATGTCAAGTGACAAAATTTCAAAGATGCTAAATATTGATGCATGGACATGCTAGCGTTGTTAGATTAATTGGGAGAAAAAAATCCAATAGGTGTTGTTTGTTTTATAACTCTCCATGAATAACTAATTTGCAACTTTACTACTGGGTCATTGCAAACAGAGGAAATCCAAACACAAAACAAAGTCAGACTACTACAGCCTCCATTGTAAAATCAAATTAATCATGGTGCAATCTTGAACATGACGTCACACATATGATAAGAATCATGAGAGGCAATGATGCCATAACTTTAGAAGATTGAACATAAGTGTCTTCTAAGTATTGTCTCATGACTTTTTGCACAGCTGATGCAACAATGCCTTTTCAGTTGTGAGGGCTTATAGTTCCCAAAACGTTGACAAAAAAATGTACAATATATTTTGACATATGTTTTTAGTTAATTAAAAATGCGAGCAAATTAAAAACGGTATTGAGTTTTATTTCAGTCTTACACATGACCACGTAATAATTAAAAATCAGTAGCTGGAACCGCCTTCACAATGGGACACTTTAAAGCTGGGAAAGAGAAGTAGACTCACGTGTGGTTCTTCAGGATCCCAGCCGTAGAACCAGCTGATATATTGGTCATGGCTGAATTCAACAGTGTAGTAAGAAACCCAAAAATCCCTGGCCGGATCTCCCTGGATGACAACTCCGGTGATACTTCGGTCCCGACCAAGATCCATCCGAATCCATTCTCCTTCCCTCTCCTGAGCAGCACACCAACTTCCCCCGACCTTGGGGGGCTCGGGTAGAGTGTTGAGGGGCACACGACTCGTGGGGTTTTGCGAAATGGACGACGATGCCGTTATAGCAGCGACAGACACTGTCTTACTTCCTAACGCTGGGATTCCATCTGGAAGGTTGCCTGACACGTACAAAAAAAAAAAAAAAATCTATGTGACCTCGATGACTTGTGGATTCCTTCTATAATTGTATTCCTAAAATCTACAATCTGAGTAGTCTGTCGCGAAGATGTGCTTTGTGTGCTGATTGTATGTTTTTGTTCTCAAAAGGAAATGAGTTAGCACCCTGTCATGAAAATGCTTCTGATATGTTTCACATGCGAGCCTGAAAGTATTGACACAAATAGGGAAACTACGATAGAAAAGGTAGTCATTCAAATGACATCATATCATTGTATGGGAGAAATTGAATGTGAACATTATCCAACTCCGAGACAGACTATGAAAGATTTCCGCTCTGTAATACATATCACGGTTGTAAATCTAAATATTAAAAATTTTATTTGGAACATGGATGCTTAGCTTAATATTGTGTTCTCTGCTAATGAGAATCAGGGAAAAAGTAAACTGGCATATTTACCTGGTGTACACAATTCAAGAACGTACACCTCTAGTCGCAGACATGTTCGCTTGGCATGATCCACGATGTGAATCTTGAGATAGCGAGCCGTGGGGTGCGGGTTAAACACACTCACCGCTAAGCCACTGGCGTCGTGGTTGCCTTCTAAAACCTGTGGCACAATAGAAGATCAGATAGAGTGCCAAGAGCATTTATTTGCTTGAACAGCTTTCTGTAGGTTTTCAAGCATAGCGATTTTTATAGCAATAGCGCGGAACTGGTTGTCATTTTATTGGTATTCTTTTTCTTCTAACTTAGAAGCTGTTAAACAAGTAATCTGTTTTCTTAAATCATTGAAGAGTGTGATAAAGATAATATGATCTTTTCTTACAGTGTCATGCGGGTACTATAGGTTTTAGAAAACATTTGAACATTTCCATTTTGGGAAAGTTGCAGTACGGTGTCTCATCAAAATCCATACAGACAAAGTTTCTCTTCTATAGCTATAGTCAGCGTGACAACGAAGATTTTATGAGATTGCAAAGTAAAGTCATTTTATTAGAATTTGTAATGATATAACAGTAATTTGTGCAATTTCCCGTTTTATTAACTGACTGTAAGTGAATGTAAATGAGGTAAGATAGGTGTAAAAGATACAAACCTTGTGGCGGCTGTATGAGTTCAGAAAGTATGACCAGTTCTCGGCATCTCGGCTGGTTTCCACTTCAAACTTTGTGATGTAACCCTTCCCTCTCTCGTTTCCCTGAATCACAACACCTGTTATGGTGTGGATCAAACGGAGGTCCACCTGTGAGTAAGGAGAACATGTCATTAATAAATAACACATGTCATATGAATATAGATATTTCATTATCTTCAGTGAACTATACTTCATTTACGCACGACCCCCAAAACAGTTTTATTTCACCATGACCTTAGGCCTTGGTGAAATAGAATCGTATGAGGGTAATCATTTAATGCATTTGGAGTGTACTGGCTAGAATAGTGGATGAAAGATGATAGCATTTACAACATTGATTAGGCTGGGTTAAGTATAAACAAACAAAATCCTACCGTACGAACAATTTTACTTGTTGACTAAATATTATCCTGTAACGTCTAAGGAGAACTAAGCTTTTTCATCCCTGAATTGTTCGATCTATTTCTTACCTCGAAACTATCTAAATATCTACCATGCTCCAACAGAATTCGATCAGGTGACAGATCACAGGTATGTCACCAGACGAGAAAATACATATTTTGATCGGTTATCCCACCGATATGCTAAACACACAAGGTGATTTTTTCAACATCATTCATGAAATCGAAAATTTGGAATGGTATTCAAAGTGAACTGAAGGTTTAGAAATAATAACAAGTGCTTTCAAAAGGGGTTAATTAGGTCCTACCTATTCAAATACTATCGATTTAAATATGTGAGTTTTGAAAGTTTACGGAATATCATAAAGGGCAAAAGGCTTGTAAAGGCAAAGCATTACAGTATTTGAGGTCATAGTATATCCATATGTTATGTATATTTGAATTCCTGCCGATTGAACTTAATGGGAGGTAGCATGTGAATGATATACTTTGTTATTAGGCTGTAGGAAAGGAAAGATCCATAGATTATGATAAATTAGAGAAACGATATACTGTCTTGTCATCCAACAAGCCATCAACTATCATTATACAAACGTTCATAGACTTCACTGCAAAGGTCTGGTACACACCTGCACGAATGGGTAGAAATCTTGTGGAGAAGCACACCAGGACCCACCGGGTAGAGTCTGGTTCAAACGAATGCTGCTAAGTGGGGTGTCAAATGCTGAGGTTGATACACTGATGAATTCTGTACTAAAGTCTCCATTTGCAATGCCTATTGGCACTCCGGGAGGGGAAGTAACTATAAACAAAAACAAAAAAACATGTAATATTCGAACATTAATAATGCCTAATATGTGATTGCTTGTGGAGATGAGTGTGAATGCTCGTAGCAATGCCTCCATCAAAAGCGTGTCTGTTCAGATTAAGCAGCAAGTAGTGCTTAACTTACAGACTGATTCAACATTACAAGGCACAGCTTAAAAGAATATCAAGAAATACTTAAAGTAGGACAGTCGAAACTATGAGAGTTTATACACGCACGAAGGATATAATAATGTCTGATGACACTAATAATGTTCTCAGTATAGCGTCTCCTGAGTGGCTAACCTTTTCTTCGTGTGAAGTGTTGCGTGTTTGAAACAATACATTTTTGTCCTTATGTCACATGATTACACTTCATTGGGGAAGGCAATTACTCGTTTCTTAATAACAAAGTGACAAATCTTGTACATCAGCATGACAAAGACAAAAACGTGATTGGTATAGATTTGAGGAAACATTAACAAGCGATTTCTTTATTTTTTTTTTTCACATGAGCCATTCAAGTACGGAAAAGGATTTTTTTTTTCTTTCTTAAGAAATGGTTGTTCCTTCTTTATACTCAGAAGAATGCATTTGAAAGAAAGTCACTGCGTAATTGATGTGGCCACATGTTTTGAGTGAAGAGATTCAGATACGTCAAAGACGAAGAAGCGATGATTTGTAATGCTAATCGACATTATACGACTTGAGAAAAATGCTACGACTTACAGATCTCTTCCACGTAAATCTCGGTGCGAAGACAAATGCAGTGTTGCCATGACTTGGGCACGATTCTTATGTAGCGAGCATTGAGTGTGGGAGAAAATACTGCGATTGACACGGTGTTCTGATCTTGGCTTCCTTTGAAGTACTTTGAAAACAAGTCATCAGCCAGTTTAGTGGGATTGGAAGTGTGAATATTTCAGACATTTTCATGTCTTTCTGTTTTTCTCGCCCTTCTCTCTTTTTCATTTCTCCTCTTGCATCTCATTTCATCTTTATCAAAATTATGACATCACATTGTACAACTAAATTCCTTTAACTATATGTAAAGTTGCAGCCTTTTGCAAAGGCAGCTCGCTATAATTTGAGACACGCCCACAGAGAGCTGTGCAGTGGACTCGCACACACAGCGCGCGGCGACCGGCGAGCTGCGAGCATAGCGAACTCCGATCCGATCGCTGTGTGTGTGTGTGTGTGCGAGTCCACAGAGACTGCTCGCGGCTGTCTGCGAGTCCATTGCGAGCTGCCTTTGCAAAAGGCTCTTAAAGTTGCGTCTCTGTAGCCCATGCATTTTTTCACAAATGGCAAAGAATTCTTGATGTCACCATTCTTCTTGGAACTATGCAGCCACGACATTAAAATATCTAACCAAGAGAACAAACACATTAACCGCTTACGTTTTCAGATGTCATGGACGTGGCATTTACTACATTGTCGTCACTATTTGTAGCCAGGAGGCTACTTATACCATCGATAGGCCCTGCAACAAGAAGTGCCTATTTCATTTTCCATTACGAAAGTAGAACAAATAAAATCTTATACGCCGTAAACTGTTGTGAGACATTACTGCGTAAGATATACTGCTCACTTAAGAATTTCTAGGTATAAAGATAGCATGTAACGAGTGGTCATCAATTCACAGCCATACTGACCTCGATCTGACCGTAGGAATCCAGGACACAGCCCCAGAGTACACCATCCGGACTGACCTCCACTCTATACTTGGTCACCCAGCAGGAAAGGTCTGGATTACCCTGCAGAGCTATACCTGTCACAAACATCTCTGCTCCTAAATCAATGTCGATCTATACAGATCAATTAGAAGATGTATAACCATCAGGTATATTAAACAAATACACCGGAAACAAACGTTTACTGCCAAGAGAAAGTCAGAATGTCTAGCTTGCTACCATGTTCAAGGAACAATTTGACAAAATTTGTTCATATTGTCAGTATACATAATAATAATCTTATGACGTAGACGGTCGTCATGCCACATATCTTTATTCATTCTAAAACTGACGTGAATATTGATCGAATGTTTTCAACAACCCATAAGTAGAGACAATGACATATACGACAGCTCTAAATACGTACAGTGCAGTATATCACTTCCCATCTATCTCCAAAATATAAAGGCATATTATAAACTTGGCTTCAAATCACCACTTTTAACAACAAACTTTGCCTCATCAGAACTGTTCCATCTACTTCGAATAGCTGGACTACCAAGTGGTGTTCTTACCCACTGATTCTCGTCAGAAATCGTAGGGCACCACGCGCCATGGTGTGAGTTCAGACCTAGAGATTCCAGGTTGTACTGATGGCTAATTGACGAAGCGTTGACTCGAACCAGCGGATAATGATTGCCTTCTAGTCCTATTCCTACCCCAGGGGGTCGCGCACCTAGATACGGAAGCAAAACACAAGCCCCATGATATGATATTTAAGGGGTTGTTTCGATATGTATGATATACTATATTTTCTATATTAAAGAAAGACAAAGAATCATGGATTATAGTATAAAAACATTAGAAATTGATTGAAAAGGTCCAAACTTTTGAGAAACTGTCATAGGGCCTACAATGTACGCCTAACGTGGTGGATTAAAGTTCAGCATCTCTTGTCATAATTACTCGTCACTCTTACCGGTATTTTAAGCAGATTTCGCTCGGCATGCTTGAAATGTCAGGTCAATAAAGATCTTTACATCATTTCGGAAAAATAAATGACAACAATGGTTGATGTTTTATTAATATCAACGGATAGACAACACAGGTAAAGAAAAATTGAAATAACTGTAAGTGTTTCCTTTTTTTTTTTTCGAATAAACGGTACTAATTCAACTTCCAAGAGTTTACATTAGGTGTAATAATAATCAAAAGGTATAAATTACACTCTCTTTTGACTGGAGGGGAGTTATTCAAGACAAAGGCTTCGCTATTAGAAATATGAATCCTACCTTTGTGTGATAAGATTTCCTCCCTACACACATGGATCTGCTCTCTGAGTTTCTGAATAGCATCTGACCGACCTGGACACTCGTACTCAAACAGCCACTCCAGCTCCAGGAGGACAGTCTCAATGGAGCGAACTAGAGTCGCTGACGACCCGTGGAGGTGCACCGCCACGAACAGCAGGCCCAAGAAGGCTGCCACGGTGCCTGCACCTCGTGAAGCGTTCATACTTCACTTGCCTAAAGAATCAATTATGGTACATATATTAACACGTCATTATTTGTAAGAGACCCAGGGGAACCTAATCTTTGAGTTCATCACTCTATCGTTCAAAACACTGCCCACCCATCATCCACTCATTTTAACAGCCTTCACCTTACTAGGTCACATCATGACACCACAAAATATACTCGATCCAATTGAGTATACGAATATAAGAACGACCCAAGTCCAATTTTTGGCCAAATTTAGTTTGACATGGGAAATTGTAGCTTATGCATGGACTCATCTTGTGTGTAAATGATGAATCCTAATTACCCCCGGAAGTGCCTGAAATGAATGAGTTAAATCTTATATTAATGTAAGAATGAAGGACTTGGGTCATTCTTACATTCATATAATAGCGCCCTCTCTCATCCTTCTCCCATCTCTATAGCAGAATATCATGTGTATGAATCAAAGAACGACCCAAGTCCATATGAATCAAAGAACGACCCAAGTCCACCACACAAAATGGCCTCTCCACAATTAATGTAAATGTTAATTGTCATAATAATATATGTTCTAATTTGTTTATACAATGTTGCCTTCCCATCACAGTTAAATAGAATATTATTGGACAAATAAAAAAGATATGAAGTTTTTTTTAGTTTACTCGAAATGATCTTCCATGGACTTGGGTCGTTCTTATATTCATATACTCAATTATTTTGGGGTATAGCCTGCCGAGCTACTAGCACGAAGAGCTGGCCTGTATTAAGAGAAATCTCTAATTATCAAGAGCAACATAATAAAAATAATTGCATATATATATGTATATATTTATGTCTTGACATAATTCATATCGATATGCATATCGATCTTCTGACACGGATCCCGATTTCTTTAGAAATCGATATAACAAGACAGGACTAATTAACGAAATAGCCCGGGGTGAAAAAAAAACCAGAGATAAAACTTAATAAGCGCAAAACTCTGGAAAAGCCCTATGGCTATGGCTGAGACCAAAGTCGTAAGCATAAACATCAATTTGGTTTGTTTCTAATAAATTTATAAATTCGAACGTGCTAGCAATGGAGTGCAAGGCTAGAATGCCTCTTCTTCCTCATCGCTCCCTACACAGGCATCTATCTCCTTCATATTCAAATTTCCCTCCACTCGCATGACGGATACAATGCATTCCGTCATGCGTGCCTGAAAATAATTAAGTGTTCGCACTTATACCGTCTAAACAATATTTGCCAGCTATACTGCGTAACGCAGGCAAATACATTTTCTTTACACTCTCCATGAAAACTTCAATCGATGAAAAATTTGTGTTGAATGAAAATAATATGTCAAATCTATAAAGCTAGTTCTATTTTGAAATGTCAAGATTTTTTTTTTAATCTTCCCCTTTCTCTTTTTTCTTCCTGTTCTTATTTGTTTGTCGTTGTTGTTTTTGTCCAGAATTTTGAATGGAAAGTGACTACTGATAAATGGTTTGACTTAAAACAATCAGTCGTTTTGGCTAAGTAATAAAACAACGCATTCTAACTCTTACTACTAAATTTTGATCTTAATGAATATTAAATCCACTATAAACCAGAATTCACCCGACATTCCACCCCAGTCCCCCGACCCCGACCCATCATCTTTAAGGTAACTCATTATTAAGTGATGCGGCTGGTAGTGTTCGCTTTGTCTTAGCTTTGATTGACTGACCAAAGAACTATTAGTAAAGCCTAATTGATTGACCAAAGATCTACTATAATAAAGTAAAGCTAAAAATTCGAGTGTTTTCACATAGCCTACATACTATGTGAACTTATTGTGAACACACTGCGGGACACTGTATTCTTTCCAGCAGGGATATATCAGAAATCCACAGCAGAATGTCATATCACAGCTTGACAGTTTGACATTATACTTAATTCATGGAAGACCACGGAATCTACTTTTGTCTTTACTCCTCAAGATACATGTTGATAAATTGAGAAATCTTGCACAGTATAACGTTCTGGAAAGAACACAGCGTTCCAAGTGTGAGAAACTCAGTGTGGACGCATTGTGAACACAGTGTGAAATCTAGTCACACTGTGGAATTCGAGCGTTTTAACAGCGAACTCAATTCAGAGTGTGACACAGAACATGACCATGTGAACACTTTGTGAAAACCAAGCTACATTGTGGAATCATGTCCACAGTGTTAAATTTGACCATTTTTACATAATTGAACAGTGTGAAAACATTGTGAGACAATGTTCTTTCCAGCAGGGATATTTATGTCAACACCATTTTATATTCCACCGCTTCTCTAGCTTTTGAGAAAATGAATACATGTACTATTCTTTCTTGTTCATGTCTATTGTGTAAACTGGCATGACTGGTATTTTTTTGTGGGTTGCAAATCCTTCTACTTGCTTCTCATCGAGTTTTCACAAATCCTGAATATCTCAAAACCAGAATTTTATCAAGATTATTACACACGAAACAAAAGCCTGTAGTGAGTTTTCAATAAATAGTTAATTAATACTATAGATTCAAACTTATGACAGTATACTTACCAGTGTATGAACAATTAGATTACCGATTTCCGTTGATAACAATAACAGTGTGAATGTTTCTCAACAATGGTCCACAAGACAAAATGAATTATATGCCTGTCCACAGATGACAAGCGGCAAACAATTGATCAGATAGAAGTATGATGTGAATGCTTCGCATAAGTAATCTGAGCTACGTGTATTTTTTTCAGGTTAACTCGCAACAACAAGGTCATTTTAGCCAGACCTTCTGCTTTATATGACACCTTTTCATTGTTTGAAACGTGTTTGTTCTTTTTTAATTTCCAATCGATAATATGAAAGCAAAGAATAGGAGCGGAAGCGCGCCCTGTGTGAGCTGGGAGGTGACTGGTGTGAGAAACGCACACGCCTAAAAGTTTATGCGCATGGTCCAGATGACACCCAGTGCCGACCAGTGAACGACACCCGTGACGCGTGTGATGATGAGATGTGCTGGTCTTAACGTTAACGTTTAGAGTTAAAACAACAACAATAATAACAACAGGATATGTTGCAATCCTACGAAATTATCACTTTGAGCTGCGTGCTTATGGGATTCTGTGCATCTCAAGTTTTGATTGGAGTGAACTTACATTGGAAGATTAAATAAAATGACAGTAGTGACAGCAGTGCTAATATCTAAAGCGAAAAGTACTCTCAGCAGGTCTTACAAAGATAGATATAAAAACCCAATTCTTTCCAGGCAATTTCCTGTGATCTACTGATATCCTTGAATGATATATAACGGGCGAGATAGTTTACAAAAAACAGAGAGCTCTCTTCGTGTCACCCCTTCTTTAAGAATATTTCCTGATGATTTTTAGGCTGAAGCATTCAAACATCTTAAATATGTTAGAGTAGGTAGAGAATTTTATTTTGTGTGTGATTGCGATGAGGAGTAAGAATGATTTTAAGAATTAGTCACGAAAATCATCATGAACCAGGATGATGACATAGCAGCTTCATATCATCAAAGAATCCTTGATTGGATTCTCAAAGAATAGAAACAGAACGAGAGAAGAAAGCATGCATGAATTCTTTACAGGTGAAGTTGTCAAACAATTGGTATGGTAACAGAATTACATCGCTACATTACTGCAATATGCGAGCCTCCACTGCAATATCGTCCTTGAACAGTGCGATTAATTTTCGTTTATCTGCTCAATTAAGGACAACAATAAATTCCACAAATCTATGCTTGGCACTATCAATATCAATGTGTAAGTATATGAAAACCGTGTTTCCCTCCAAACTCAGCCTGGCAATGCAGTGACTTAGTATACAGTGAATTTTACTAGCATTGAATAAGGCCGAATGTAGTAATATACTCAATGTTTTGTGATTGTAATTTCTGTTTCTCTAGATGACCAAGACAATAAGAACGTTTTTCAAATTGATGAGATACTTCCGTCGAGATATGTGATTGCAACTGATTGACACGTTGCCCTGCATTGACGTAAATAAGCACAGGTGACTGTATTGATCAGTATTTTAGTATTAGCCATGACAATAGAAATCATGGGCATTTATGTACCGGAGCGGGATGGATTCGAACCCACATGTCTTCATGACCACCACGGACAGACATATTATCCACCCTGTCTACTATACCACGGAGCTTTTACCCGACAATCAATTCTATTTCTAATTTTCATACCATGTAGGAGGAACTGTGTAATCAATCAAATTGATGAAATTCTTCATTCGAATTGTTTTATTGTAACTTACTGACAAGTTGCCCTACACCAACTTTGTATACTATGATTATTTCTTGGAAAGAAGTTCCTTCATGTGGATGGGCGGATAAAATAATCACCCTCCCATCACTCTCCAAATCCTACTCACTGCGTGTTGAATTGTAATAATAATTATGCTTGCCTTTGCCCAAGGTTAAAAACAAAACAACAACAACAACAACAACAACAAAACGAAAAGCTGTATGTGGCCATTTTCGCATGAGTTTCAAGAAGAAATCGATATGCTTTTGTTTATAGGCCTTCAGAAGTGTGAATACTAGTCAGTTCGTATGTATGTACAATATTTCCCCTTGCACGTAAGATATACGTGTGTCGTATATGTAAATACACACACACACACACACACACACACACACAGACACACACAAATATATATATATATATATATATATATATATATATATATATATATATATATATATATATATATATATATGATAACAAGGGAAAAAGCGATTATTTGTCTTGATCAGTGGCGGATCCAGAGAAGGTGCACCGGGCGTGCGCCTTCTTTATTTGCTGGGGTTTTTTGAGAAAAGATATAAAAAGGAAAAAAGGCAATGAATAATATAATAATAATATATATAATGTATGCTATTTCCTGGAGAACAGACTTGAATCATCCTTTCATTTGTTGATGCACGTGACGGTTTGACGTTTGCTACGTTCTGCACCAAACTTAATGAAGCAGGATAAACATGATATCATCTTACATCACACACATACACACACTCACACATACATACGCCATATATTCGTAATCAGAAACAAAGAACCAACAAGAAGAAAATAAGAAAAAAAGAAAAGAATTTTAAGAAAGAGTAGGAGGAAAACAGAGGTAGGAGAGAGAGAGAGAGAGAGATCAAAGCGGGAGAGAAAGAGAGGGAGATAGACAGGGGGGGGGGGGGGGAGGAGAGAGGAAGAAAAAAGAAGAGAATGCAATGGCTGATTTAGAGGGGGCGCACCGGCGCGCGCCTCCTTTGTATTTTTTTTTTTTTAAGAAATAAAAACAACCCCCTTAGTCTTGTAAAGGTGCCTCCCTTTTATGGAATTTCTGTTGATCCGCGCCTCTGGAATGGAAGAGTATAAACAGCTTATAGGATCTTGATAGGTGAGAGAAACGCATATTGACCCGAGTCCAATAGATATGATTATTTTACTTTTTATTTTGTAAGACATTTGAGACTTTCTTGTAACGCTGTTTTAATATGACTGTAAATACTGGTTATTGTATAAATAATAAGGTTGCTGTAATCAACATTTCTTTATTTTCTTTATCTCCATGGAAATTGCGCTTTGTGTTTGAATGGATGTTGGTTGTGCTTGTCTCTCCTGTCACACTGCCTGTTTGAATAAATGGAAAGCTTGGGAGTTGTATGTTACATTGTTTGTTGATATGGTGAAAAATAATGTGAAAAAATGGTGAAAAAGATAGGTTGAGTATGTGTCAGTATGTGCCTACTGTGTCTGTTTGAAGTGGTTCACTTCATGATGAACTCTCAAGTGTTGAAGTCGTCCGTGACGAACTTGGCATTGCTCTACTCATAAGTCTTACACACAATAAAGGCGTGTTGCCTGGACTTTGTACCTAATCACATCCGCATTAAACTGACCTCTCCTTCCTGTTGATATTTCGTCTGAATGTGTGCGACGGTCAAACATCGTTCTCCTAACATCAAACTGGTGAGCATTATCATCAGAAAGATTATTTCTTTTCGACTAATCACGGTGATGTGGGGACATGCATCAACATAGTTTGTCGATGTTTGCTGCTCTCACTCATCTAAGGTGTTTGACGTGCCCTGCATTCATCGACTTTGAGCTTGCCTCCATTGATGTACACCGGACGAACAGAGGTCATTAATTGGAGTGATTCTTAAGACTTGGTAATACCATAATGTAGCCTTAATTTATTTACCTTACTTCACATTTCAAAGCATTACCCTTAATAGGTCCTTTTAGATCCGTATCACTGGCTCTATCAATCCATTAGTCTTGTTGCACGTCACATGTGTAATACTGAATGGATGTCTTCAGGCAGTGATTTCAAGCTCACCTAATAATCACGTGCAGAGTAAACCGTGTACGATGTCTATGGTTAAGCTTCTTAGAATGTCAAATACACCAAGCTCTGTCAAGCTATATTGTTGTACATTAAATAAAGACCGGGCTAAAACAAACAGGAAACACATTTTATTAACATAATAATAGAGCAATGTACGTTGATCTAAAGCATTTGTCCAGTTTGGTTGTTTTTTCAGGTATTTGACTAACCAATAGTGATGTAGCCATGCGCGCATTGTTGCTGTCCCATAGGGTGGGGAATATCAGAGAGGGTTGAATAGAGAGTGCTGCACTAAGGTGGGGGGGGGGGGGGGTAGATGCAAGCAGGTGTATTTGCAATTAATGAGAAATGACAGCAGTAGAAATGTAATGTTCGAATTCCCGAATACTCGTCGTTTTGTTTGGTGAAGCTTACTCTTAAGTTTGATATCGATCGATTGGTCTCTTTAAATTCCTTGTGACTTCCCATCACGTGGACGTCCTACCATTGGCTGTTATTTTTTCCTCTCTTTCCCTTGCTTTACGCAAAGATCCTGACCGTCGGTCTGCGTGTTCCGCTCTGAGTCTCATACTGTTTCAAGTGTCAGGTTTTATTTCTGTTGCTGTGGAAATTCAAAATATTATCTACAGCACTGAGACTAACAGTACAAAATGATAATTCAACAGCAGTAGTTACAGTACCCACATGGTAGAAGCATATACGTCTGAGTTTAAAAGATTGTACTCAAGAAGTAAAAATTAGAAAACGTGATATTTGCAAGTGTATGATGTACTTAATGTGCTTGAACGTGTCTCCAAACATTGTCGAGTTGAGTTTGAGTGTACTACAATGTACAGTGTATTACTTCTTCAGCTGATACATAGACTGAATAGGAACCCATGAGGAAAAGTATATTATCCTAACCGTTATACGATATCGAACATGTATGTTTTTATGAACAATTAAAGTTTTGTAGAATTCTCTTCATATTTTCTTCGACATGGATATCGAAAATGACGTTATGAATTTATTTCAAGAGTCTTTTTATCCATCAATGACGTCACCTATATTTGAAAAATTCATAATTTTGAACCGTTTTTCCTCAAATTTTCACTATGTTCTACTGCAGTATTGCTGTTTTCACTCAATCTACATTAAATATTTGGGCTTTGGTTTCCTTTAAGCAGAGTCTCTAATGATAGATACAAACCAATGGTTGTCACATTCATCAAAATCGGGCAAGAAAATTGAGGATTGGAATTTGAAGTGTCACATGTTTCAAAGTCAACACTTTCTACACAAAAGGTAGTAAAACATTAATCTGGCTTCCAGGCCCTCTGCCCGTACTACTAGTATTTCTCTATTCAGGATATTGACGCCCTCAACGTCGAAAACTGGTAAAGTTTAAGGTGGTTTTGTCGCCGCAGAGACTAGTTGGCAAAGGCTCTGGAAACCAGACTAGTAAAACATGTACTATGAAATGTGATTTGATATTATTCACAAATATTATCTATTTAAATTGTAAGTAATTTGATGCAAAGGATGTAGTATTCAATTTAATCTAATTTTTGTCGAATAAAGATACCTAATGCAGATTTGAGTAAGCTCATTGAGAGGAGATAAAATCATACATATGTTAATTTCAAATGATAAAACTGGTGTTTGAAAATTGAACATCTTCATTCTGTGAGTCTTTTCAACTCTTTTTCTTTTGACACCATCTGGTGACTTTCTTTCTGTTTCTGTTTCTGTTTCTTGTTTGTTTATTTGGCCTTTTTTTTACTGGGGTATTCTGTGTTTCATGACCATGACTCTTATACTATATACCGTCTATCATTGATTGATTGATTCGTATTTCATACATGTACAATAATCTATGAAATCATACATAATCAAAGCCCAAAATTGACCACATGATTGTTTTGTGAACCTGGAGTGTATAATCATACTCTACAAATACGAATCATATCGTTTCTAAAAAGATTCTCCTTTTTTTTTTTTTTGCGGTTTTCCTTTAGAATCTACGAACGACTGGGATCACTTCGACGTTACCATGGCAGCAAACTTCAAGGAGGACAAGAAATGTATCGACTGTGGAAAAAAATCTGGA
Organism: Diadema setosum; assembly: GCA_033980235.1. NCBI lineage: Eukaryota > Metazoa > Echinodermata > Echinoidea > Diadematoida > Diadematidae > Diadema > Diadema setosum. The sequence continues at coordinate 415,548 of CM067075.1, forward strand.
GCGATGTACAATGTGAGAGAAAAACAAATGCTATGTGATGGATGCGTAGAAAAGAAAGACTTTGCAATCAAGACTGAAAAGGACAACACAAACTGGTTTTGCCAAAAACACGCAAAAGCCATCAAATTCTATTGCGATTCGCATGATCTTGGAATCTGCCACGCCTGTGCAACCGTCCGACACGGACAGCCATGTGTCCTACACGACTTGGATGACATTGTCACTGAGAGAAAGACTATTCTGAGAGACATGGTTGTCATGGCAACAAAAAAGATGACTGAATTAGAAAACCGTGAGCAGCATGCCAAGCAACAAGAAGTTGATGCGACCAATCACTTGATGTCAGTGGAAAGAGAAATAGGATTGTTCTTCGAAAAGATAATTCGTAGCGAGGACGCCAACTTGCGGCGAGAAGAAAACGTGATAAAACAGGAAGCAGAAGAAGAAATTTCTAAAGTTAATGAGAAAAAAGAACAGCGATTGCTACAGAGCCGTAATAAAGCAAGGGCAAATAGAGAGAAAATAGTCAAAAGACAAGAAGAAATATTGATCTCACTGACAGATGTACGTGATGAGTATACTAGAAAACACAAACATTGTCATCATCAAATTAGGGAGAGTCAACTCGCCATGAGAAAAGCTTTGGATGATATTGACGCACTGCTCCTCAGTAACAGACGACTGATCGAGGGAGGGAAAGATCTCATAAGGGCACTGAACCAGGTCGTTGGGTCAGGTGATGAGAGGAAGGAGGAGGAGAACCCTAAAGGCATCTCAAGCAAAGTGAAAACTGTCCGATTTGTGAAAAGTGAGGAAGGCAAGGGTTACAAGGGGAGAGTCGATTGGTGTGGCGGGAAGTGGGAACTCAGAGACTCAATTGAAATTCCAGACGATTTTAAATTCCCAATGATAGCTGGATGTATCAACGAGGAGGAGGTGGTCATTTCAGACAGGTCCTTTGACAACGTGCAAACATATGTGACAAATGTCCGAACCAAAAAGACGGAAAAAGTGGCACAGAACGACAGTGAAACATTTATTGCTTCATGTACACTACTGGATGACAACACGATAGTCTGTGGCAAGCGGTGGCGAGGCTGTTCGGGAACAGTATTGAGCAAGGGCATCTCACTGTACGACAGGCAGTGGCAACTCCTTAGGCACCTGGACATACCAAGACACATGCAGACAGACTACGCCAGGGTAGAAGTTGCCGTTGATGTTAATGGTATGCTCCTTGCTTGTGAAGCTGGTCAGTCTAATATCTACGTTATCGATTCGAAAAGTGGAAAGATTGAAAGCGTGATCACGTGCAAATCTGGGAATATGATCAGGATGCGAGGAGTTATGACGTGTGGGAAGATCATAGCTCGTCGTGCGCCATTTGATGACACATTGTTGGTAATCGATCGTCACGGAGATCAGACGGAGATAGAACATAATGATACAATCTGGTATGCGGCTATCGATCCATTGACCGATAACCCTTACGTCGTATGTTACGATGCAGAGAGCAATGTATGTTCCATTGATCGTATGTCTTACGACGGCGAGGCGGGAATAAGAGAATTGTCCCTGCCACTCTGTGAGGGATTGAATACAAGAAATGAAAGACTCTGGCATGTTGTATCGTCAGGACTCATCCTCACCTCTGATGGTAAACTCATTTTGTGTGATGGAAGAAACATCATGATCTATAAGAAAAGGTTTACATTATAAACATTAGCCTGATATACTCAGAGGATATTTCAATTGAAGGGATAAAAAAAAGACAATTTCATCACGAAAAAGAGGAATTTGAGAATAATTTGTTCTTGCTCTCTCGGCCAATAACTGATGACTTTCATTTATAGATGACATTTGGACACATAGAATATGTGTGTTGCGACACGGATTGTCGCCCCTACACGGATTGTCGCCTCCTGCTCGGGGCGACAATCCGTGACGGGCGTTGGCGGCACGGATTGTCGCCCCCTACACGGATTGTCGCCTGGCGACAATCCGTGTAGGGGGCTGGCGGCAAAATTGTCGCCCGCCCTCGAAGCACATTTTGCTGGGTAATATCGTTCTGGACATAATCATTGAAATACTAACACATAACTTACATGGGTACATCCATGCAAACATGCCATGTAAAAAGTCATGGTGAGGTTTCAAGGAAGTGTGTATGTGCGCGTGCACACGATAATTTAGTGTCCGTTTGTGCGTGTGTGTGTGTGTGTGTGTGTGTGTGTGTGATGGAAGAATGTGTTTATTATGTCAGTTTTTTGCGTATGTGTTTTTTTTAGCTGCGCGTGGGGAGGGATACCTAGTAAGCTGTTGCTGGCATAAATGTTGATATTTATTTTATCAGCAGCTTTGAATTTGATGAGTTTGTTTGGCAGATTTGTATATAAATTCGGAGTGGAGCTTGCGTGCGGGCGGATGCTGCTTTTCTGCATACGGTCCATTATGTCTTATTTATCAACATTGGGAAATCGTTTCATGAGGAAGGAATGTGGTATCGGTTTGGGTGTGCGTCGGTATGTGGGAAGGGGGTTACATTTCGTTATTGCAAAAGTTTGTTACTCTGAAGGCTCATTCGTCCGAAGGCTCATTCGTCCGAAGGCTCATTATTCCGAAGGTTCGTTATTCCGAATTTAATTTTTGGATCAACGAACCTCTAGGTGTAGGGAATTGTGTGTTTCGGATATTAAAATGAAGCCTCGGAAAAAAACGAAACTTCGGAATAACGGAACCTTTGTGTGTGTGTGTGTGTGTGTGTGTGTGTGTGTGTATTTGGGTTGGTGAATGTGGGTGTGGGATGATTTAGGTTTTGTTTAATCAGGGGTTGGTGGGTTGGGGATTGGATTTGAAGAAGGATAGTTATAAATGGTATGACAGATGTTGGTAGGACTTAATATTTAGGATAGATGTAGGCCCTAGATTTGTTTCGGATGGGGAGGGGAGGGGGTGGTCGGTTTTTTATGACTGATTTCATTCTAGATTCGTGTAATGTATTTGTGTTTTTTTTTTATGTATGCCCTTGTAAGTAAGAAGGTGTTACATGATCCAAACCAATGTATTCAAGGAATATAGGTTTGGTAGGGCCCTACATGTCAAAACTTTCTCGTGAAGAAATTGTTAGTAGGGTTGGTCTATAATCGAGTTATCTATGTTGAAGTGAGATTCTTTGTGGTATAAATTGACAAATGGATTTATTTCTGTTTCGAATTGCCATTTGTAACTTTTTTTTTCATGTTACACCCAGAATGAGTCGATTTATGAATGATTTGAATGAAATCAATGAATATCAAGGAAAAAAGTGTTGAGTTGGTTTATTTGCATTATGAGGATTTGTTTGAGTGTTGTGTTTGTTTGTATTACGTATGTATTAGCGGTGTGCAATGGCAGTTCGTTTGTGCTAAAATCAACTAACGATTGACAAATTTTTTGCGGCGTGTGGAAATTATTCGCTCTTGCATAAAGCATGCCAAACCTATTCTGGGACAAAGAATAGTGGTATGGACGTTCTAGCTTATAAGACTGATGGAAGATAATGACTGCAGTGAAAAATGAACAAAGACAAATAACATTTGGGGAGGGTACCTCCCTCGTATGTATTTTCTCTCGGTCTCTCTCTCGCCTAGCCTGCCTCACTGCTGATATTGGTTCACACACCCATACTATTTTTAGATCAACGCTGGTGTGAATTTTTTAAACACGTGCTCATACACTCTGAAGGCGTTTGTATTGCCACAGTAGCGCCGCTATATTCCACATACACACGTAAGCATACAGGCACACGTGTACACACAGACAAACAAACCACTACCACTATGACCACCACACATGCACAGTTTCCATATTGTATTATTATACTCCAAACACACACACATACACACACACACACACACACACACGCACACACACACACACACACAACAAATCATACACATCACATATCATGCAGCTCACAATACACACACACACCCACACCCACACCCACACACACACACACACACAAACAAATCATACACATCACATATCATGCAGCTCACAATACACACACACACACACGCACACACACACACACACACACACACACACACACATACGCATAACTTACAGTCCTACCCATCCCACCAAAGCTTAACACCGGAGGAACCACCCCGAGCCCGGGGCGACAATCTGTGACGGGGCGACAATCCGTGTCGCAACAATTTTTTTGCCGACACGGATTGTCGCCTTCGAGGTCAAAAACTGGGAACTGCACAAGCGTCACGGATTGTCGCCAGGCGACAATCCGTGTAGGGGGCGACAATCCGTGCCGCCAGCGCCCGTCACGGATTGTCGCCCCGAGCAGGAGGCGACAATCCGTGTAGGGGCGACAATCCGTGTCGCAACATATGTGAATATCGCAAAGTAATAATCCTAGAAGTTCAGAATATGTCCTTCGGTTAAGTATATCTGTGAATTCTTTAGATGATTTGTATAGATTCAATTAGCTTCTGGTATGAATGCGTCTCGATTGCCTTGTCATGTGTCCTTCATTAGCTGTAATGTATCCCAGCACTCCATATCCCTACATTGACACGGGGTACCTAGACTATTCTGAGCAGACAGTCTGACCTGCATGTAAAGACAAGGGAAAGACAAAAACATCTTACATCGAGTTATTCTTTTTGATTATTTTAATTTTAAGAATTCGGGATCACAAAGATAAGAGATTCAACCATTTTTTATTCTGTTTCCCGTTTTCATTTCTACGATGGCATTCGAAATTCTAATGTATAGCTGTCACCGTTTGTATAGCTGTGTGCTTAAGAATGTTGCAAGTAATTGGTAAAAGTAATTACTGGTGCATTATGGAAGATAATTTTGTAACAACAATGAGCTCAGCAGTGCAGCAACGTCATAACATAGCGCCCGTATCAATACACAGTGTGCGTGACTTTATGCTTCTGAAAAGTTTTAAGAGTCACCGCATTTGCCGTATACCCAACACTTCTCATGGACCGTACTGTCTATTTAGGCATGGTAGTTTCCTCATATAGGTAGTTACAATATAGTTCTCAAAAGTTACGAGTACTAGAATGTGTTTGCAATAGATTTGAAAATCACTCTAGGTGTCAGTCAACCGGTTGTCAACGAAGAGTGATCATTCTGAAATATAGCAAAAAGGAAACCAAAGCCCAAATATACATGTAGATTGAATGAAAGCAGCAATATCAGTAGAACCCATAAGTAAAAGTTTGAGGAAAATAGGACAATCGATTCAAAAGCTATTAATTTTTAGGGTTTTGGTGACGTCATCGCGAGATCATGACGCCATTGGACCATTGTCGCATAAGTTTCAGCATAAAATCAATATGCTTTTGTTATGGAAGTGACTCGACAAAGCAATATGGTCGAAAATCCGCTAAAACAACGTCTTCCATCGAGTGTTCCTTATCATTACTTTTGTGAACCAATACATATAATATAAGTTTATATATATATGAATATATATATATATATATATATATATATATATATATATATATATATATATATATCATATCATATTATCTAAATAAAGGTAGAAAGCTTAACAAATAGAATATAAAAAGTGAACAATTTGCCAACAGATAAACACTTTATGTATGCTTATATAATGTATACATCTAAACTAAAAGGAAGTTACTCAATATACGGATAAAAAGAATGTAGAGTAATGCAAAATATATTATACAAATGCTGAATCAGTGTTTTGATATTAGATACCATAAATTCTCTATTCGTGGAGAATAGACATACACACATACATACATAGACGCCTTACAATTCATTATAAGATGAAATTAAAAAGGAAAACAGATAAATGAAGGAAAAAAACACACAGAAAGTATAATATCGAAAGCAATAATAAGAGAAAAAAGATTAAATGTGAAAAAATAGAATTAGAGATCAAAGAGATCGAGAGAGAAAGAGAGAGCGAGAACAGGGGGAGGAGGAACAGGAGAGAGTGATAGACGAAGGGATAAGAATAGAATGGAAGAGTATAAAAAGTTTTATGGAATGTTAACAGGAGAGAGAAATACATACAATGATCTGAGTCTAATAGTATTTTTTTTTTTACTTTTTTGTAAGACATTTGAGACTTTCTTGTAATGCCGTATTTGTAACTGCAAATATCATTTATTGTATACGTATCGTAATTCTGCAACATTTCTTCATTTTCTTTATCTCTAAGAAAATAATGTTGTGTGCTCTATTTTGTACTGATGTCTCATCTTTAATTCAGGGGAAAGCTTAGGAATTGTGCGTAAGATTATTGCAAATATAGTCAAAATGTCGAAATAGAAATGAATAGATGTTTATATATATACAGTATAACATTCAAAAAGTATGTGTGCGGGCGTGAGTGTGTACACATAATAGCTTTGATAATCAGTCTATTAATGTGTTTGTGTCTGCTTTAGGGTGAGCGCTGAAGTGCATGTTGAATTAACTCGGTATACACATTCAAAAGTCCGGCCGTTGCCTGGACTTTGCACTTGAACACTTCAGCGTTGAATAATTTGCCCGATCTTTCTATTCCTGTTAGACACGTCTGAATGTGAACAATCGTCAAACATCTTTCTCCTAATATCAAACTGTTCAAGTTGAACATTATCATATCGTCGGCCTCATGCCAGAAGGGCCTTAACACCATAGACTTTGTACACTGTTAGGGCCCTTCTGGCATGAGGCCGACGATACGTAGGACTGCTTCTTTCGACTAATCACAGTGATGTTGGGACATACATCAACATAGTTAGTTGCTGTTCGCTGCTTTTACTCGTTTTTAAGGTGTTTAATCATCGTTTGTGCGCTACGTTCATCGCCTTTGAGTCTACCAACATTGATAAAGATATACACCAGACGAAAGGAGGACGTAAATAGGCGTGGTCTTTGAGACTTAGGTAATACACTGTACCCTTACAGACTAACTTCATTTACCTTACTTCATATTTCAATACAACAGAATATAGTTCCTAAAGGTCCGTGTCACTTTAGCCTTGTTGTACGTCGCTGTGTGATACTCGTATATTTCTTATGTGATATTTCTTAAGTTGGTTGGAGAGGCCCACAGATCATATTGATTTTGATTACTTTTTTCCAACCTTGCAACGCACCAGAGAAAGCCTTCAGTCTTTTACCTTTGTATTTCACTTGTTTTGTTTGTTTGTCTGTTATTGTCTTATGCTGAATAATAATGATAATAATGATAATAGGGCCTAATGATAATAATTCAGTAGGTGTCTTCACGGAGTGATTTTACGCTCACCCTAATAATCGTATACAGAGTAAACCGTGTACCATGTCTATGGTGTGCACGTATTCCTTGGTACACACATCCATTCCATGTACTGTACAACAGTCATACAAGGTGCACTAAACCTGGCCACCATGGACCCTGTTTTTTTTTTTTTTTTTTTTTTTTAACACGCACAGCTTCTAACAATGCCACTCAGGATCTACACTAGTGTCGGACGTCCAACAAAGGCCATGCTGAAACAAATAGGAAACATATTTTATTGACATAAAAATGTAGCAATGCACACAGGCATGAAGACAGAATGTTTCCAGTTTGGTTGTCTTTTGTTGTCCCATAAGGCGCACTGGGTCAGGAGTAGTTTCGTGTCATAAACGTGTCAGAAGAATTTCCTATGCGTGTATAATATAAAACTGACAAAATATATGGTCAGGAAAGGGGTTGCCAGACTGCCCGACCCCCCCCCCCCCCTACTGCGACTGTAATTTACCCCATGGAGACTATGGACCAAATTTCTTCAGAAGGATGTAGGGTGTAAGGTCCTACATAGTAACATAGTACAAATATAAAAACTGAGATATCTATAAATGTATGTCGGCAAAGGGGTTGTCAGACCGCCCTCTGGGGCCCTCTTGGTGGGACCCCTAAACCTTAAAAACAAAACCATGCGGGTTGAATTTACCCTATGTAGCGTGTGAGCAGATATAGGCCTACATAATAATAATAATAATAATAATAATAATAATAATAATAATAATAATAATAATAATAATAACAATAATAATAATAATAATAACAACAACAATAATAATAATAATGCATACATACATACATACAATTTCTATGGCACCATTCTCCACTCTGATTAATTATTCAAGGCCCTTTACATCAAAGCAAAAAGACTGAAAATACATGATGATGATCGTGATGATGTTCGTCCTCGCTGGCGAAGATGACCACAACTTCTAGTAACGCTACATTCCGTGAGTGCGAAGATGGCTTATCAGTCCGATCCTCGCCCTATAGGGCTCACACCTGTAAATAAAATGGACTGTCCCTGACCCCTTCACAAATTCGTACCAAAGATACCAAAATAAATGAAGAAAAAAATGTTTAAAATTCAATGATGTAGTTTGGCAAAAAGTATTGAGTTATTGAGTATGCATTCCTCCACAATCTGCATTTTGGTTGGAAGTTGAAAGCTTTTCTGATGGAATTTGAGGGGACTATATTTCATTGGGTACGTGTACGGAAAATAGGTGATTTTTTGAGTGACAAGAACATGTAGTCTGGCTTTGCGGACCCTTGGACAGAATTTGAGCGGAAGAACCTACCCTGGAAATTTAATGGATGAAAGGGTATATCTGGCTTATCCAGGTTAGTGAAGCTGAAATACCTCATTTCTCCCAGCTATTTTACAGAATTTTTTTTTAATCTGAATTTTAACACACGTCTCTATGGGGAATTATCTACCCGTGTGAGCCCTAAAATGCCTGTTGCAGTGTGGACATGGAAATGCCGGAGGTACGCCAGGCTGAGAGGTCGCTCTGCTCTTTTTCGTCGCTGCCGTTTTTGCTCCTACTCCTCCACACGTCTCACTTCGTAGCCTGACACACCAGAGCTGACCACGGATCGGTGCCGTTGTTTCCCATGTATCCGAGTTGATGCTACAACTGGAGTGGTTCAGGAGTTATTTAACTGATCGCAAACAATATGTTTTTTGAACAATCATAACTCTGATATGAGGGAATTTAAGTGTGGCGTCCCACAAGGTAGTTTATTGGGCCCGCTGTTATTTATTGTTTACATTAATGATTTTTGTATTTCGTCCGATGTGTTATCTTTCATACTTTTTGCCGACCATTCAAATGTATTTTATTTACATGAAGACCCAAATACCCTTGTGCAGACAATTAATTCTGAGTTTAAGAAAAATTATGTTAGTGAATACGAGCTAATAAGTTGTCTTTGAATATCCAAAAAAAAAAAAATATATATATATGCTTTTCAATAATACTTCTGATTATTTGAATATGGATATTTGTTTTGGTGATGCTGTTTTAGAAAGTGTTTCCCATACTAAGTTTTTCGGAATTACAATCGATAATAAACTTTCCTGGAAATTTCATATTGATAATGTCTGTAAGAAAATTTCACGTAACATAGGTGTTATTTATAGACTAAAATCGTCTATTCCTCAACATTCGTTGTTTACATTGTATTCATCTTTGATATTACCCTATTTGAAATATGGAATTTTAGTATGGGGAAACACCCATCAAATATTATTGGATAGGGTTCTACTGCTACAAAAGAAGGCTCTTCGCATTATTTGTAACACCGTTCCATATTTCCATACAGATCCTTTGTTTTTTTTTTTGATAAGATTCTGAAAATTAAAGATTTGTTTTTCTTTCAACTCGGGCAATTTATGTCTACTTATAATAATAACTGCCTTCCATTCATTTTAAAGGGACCGTATAGTTTTGGTTGAAACCTAATTTCAGGTTTTTAACATTTTTGGTGAGATAATGAGGAACCTCTTATGAAATATGAATGAGCATGTAATTCTATGAGGAATTCAACGTTTATTTGATGAAAATTGGGTTTGAAATGGCTGAGATATCCAAAAAGGAGCGATTCTAATAACGTGTGGGACCCACACTTTATTACGATCGCTTTGTTTTACTTTGTTTTTGGATGTTTCATTCATTCCAAACACGATTTTCATCAAATAAACCTTGAATTCCTCTTAAAATAGTATGTTCTGCACTATATCTTAAGTGTTTTCTTGGTATTTCGCAAAAATTTAAAAGCCCAATTTTCAATACTGTACCATCCCTTTAACTCCTGTTCATGCGTAACCGAACATACCATGGATATCCAACCAGACAGTCAAATGAATTTCATTTACCTTTATTAAGAACCGTGCTTGCTCAACAGACTTTCATTTCTGCAGGTCCAAGATTTTGGAACTCCCTTTTATTCATTATTCATTCATTTTTCTCTCTTCTTTTTCCAACAAAACATAACGCATAATAAATTTGGAATTACATCATAAACATAAACATTCAACTTTGCAAAAGATAAATGATACAGATAAACAAAAGAATGCATACTGGCAAAAAGTACAAAGTTATGCTTCAGTTGAGAAAAAAAGAATTGAGAGGTCCACTAAAAAGCAAGATTGTATGTTATGAGCCACTCAAACAATGAACAAACTTATGAATTACTTATTTATAAAAACTTATCACAGATATAATTTACGACAGAACGGAACAAGACAGGAGAAATACAAAATACATGACACGACTTGACAAAATAGACGGAAAGAATGGAGGGAGAGGAAGGAAAAAAAGAGAATGCCTACACGCTGAACTAGGGAAATGGAACAGGGGGTGATTGAAAAAGTGCTTCAGAGGGCTGGTACTGCACGCAGCTGTGCAAGGATTTGATGGCTATTACGCAATAATCCACGTAATCCATTCATACGTAATAATGAAGTCAGTGATCGAAAGATTGGTGGATGGATGATGAACCCTGAGGTTGATGAGATCTAACTATTAAAGAAATATATCAGAGAGGATTTATCAGAAATGATTTCAACTTACGCTTAAAAGAATGCAAAGAAGGGGAATTTTTATTTCATAGCTTAATGAATTCCAAAATCTAGGACCGGTGTATATAAATGTACTCTGAGCTAATAAAGTTCTCAGGAGGGGCAAATGAAACTCATTAGATTGCCTAGTGGGATAATTATGAAAAAAAATGGTTCCGTGGAAGCATTGAATTGAAAATACTGGGAAGTGCATTTGCATTGTAATTAAACATAAACTGACCAAGTTGAAAAAGATACAAATCTTTAATTTTCAAAATCTTATATTTAGTAAACAATGGCTCTGAATGGGAACGTGGCGGGACGCCGCAAATAATACGAAGTGCCTTTTTTTTTGCAGTAACAGTAATTTATTTGGTAAAGTTTGATGGGCACTACCCCATGCTAGGAGTCCATAATTAAGATACGGTAAAATTAGAGAAAAATACAAGGTCAACAAAGAGGACATTGGAATATGAGACTTGAGTCTATTTATGATACCAATATTACGTGAAATTATTGTACTAATGTTGATAATGTGCGGTCTCCATGAAAGTTTATCGTCCACTGTGATACCAAAGTATTTTATATGAGATACACGTTCTTGCAGAGTGTCATCAAAAATGATATTTGTGTGCAAAGCTTCTATGAAATTCCTAAAAAACATAAACTTAGTTTTCTGGAGATTAAGTGATAATTCATTTATAGCTCTTATCCACTGAGTAACTTTTTTTCAATTCGGAATTAACAATGCGTACGAGAGTATCTGGATTTTGGTGAGAAAAGAAAACATTGGAATCATCAGCAAAAGTATAAATGATAGTATATCAGATGATCTACAAAAGTCATTAATATAAATAATAAAAAGTAAAGGTCCTAATAAGCTACCCTGTGGGACGCCACATTTAATAAATTCTAGATTTGAGTCATTCTCGTTCAGAGATACATTGTTTTCGATTTTGTAGGTAACTCCTGAACCACTCCACTCCATAAAAAATGCACCGTCATTGAATTCTTTTAAAAAGAGATTTTAGAAGAGAAGATATTTCTTTTGAAGTCTTATAATACAACCGAATAAATTTAATTCTGTAATGTATTTCGTAAGCACGACATTATAATTATCTTCTTCTTTCACTGTAGGCTGCGTTCTCTTGAGGCATCGACCATTTTTTACTGCGTATAGTATTTTTGTGGTCCTCACGTTCCCTCACGGTTACAGTCTGTTCCGCTGGAAAGCAGCTCGACACTGTATCACTCTCGAAAACGCGTGGCTATTTGTCTCTGTGGGCTTTGCCCCTTGGTGTATGCATAGAAATAATTTAGGTCCCCCCCCCCCTCTCTCTCTCTCTCTCTCTCTCTTTCTCTTCCTCTTCTCCCTATTTTCTGTTCCTTTTTTTCACACTTTTGCTTTCTTTTTTTCTATTCCCAACTTTCCCAGTTTCCCGCACTCTTTGTAGTTGTAAGTTTTTCACCTCCCCCCCCCTTTATTTCCCCCTTTCCCTCAGAGGTACCCACATGTTACAAGCATAGTCTTTTGAGTGGGGATACCTAAACTTTTTTTTTCACAGAGTGTATAAATAGAGGCTATGTTTCTTTTTGTACTAAACGTGTAGACATGAACATGTTCTTATCCCTGTCTGGCTATGTATATCATAAACGACTCGCATATCAATTGAAGCATATTGTTTCTTGTGCATTCTGTTGAAAAAAAAAGTGAAAATAAAGTTTGATGGATTGATTGATACAACATTTCATCGAAGTGTCCTTTTAGCGCTTCCTCTGACCTCCTTGAAAGCGCTTGCCTTCCATTAGTTCACCATTAGAGCAGTCGCTTTAGCAAACGTTCGTGGGACAGTCGAAGTACATGCCCCGCCCATCTGAGTTGGGAGCGCTTGAACATCGCATCAAAACTCTCCATCTGGTCTCTCTGAAGTATTTCGGTGTCTGGCACCTTCCCTTGCCATTTTACGTGTAGCAGATTTCGGAGGCATCTCATGTGGAAGGAGTTCACCTGCCTGGCATGCCGGCTGTACACTTTCCATGTTTGGCAGGCTTACAGTAGAGAGGGCAAGACGACTGCGCGGTACACCTTAAGTTTGGTTTGAAGACTTATTCATCTTCTCTCCCACACCCTGTCTCTGAGGCTGCCGAAGGCCGAGCATTCCCTGGCAATTCTGTAGGAGACTTCTTCGTCGATGCTGATATTTCGTGACAGAGTGCCAAGGTAAACAAATTTGTCCGCCACTTTCAACTTCTCGCTGTTGACCGTGATGGTTGGCTCTGTGTAGGGAATTACAGGAGCTGGCTGATCCGTCACTTCAGTGTTCTTTATGCTTATCATTAGACCGAAGTCGTCACAGGCGTTGGCGAATTGGTCAGTGCTTTCCTGCATGTCAGACTGGGTACTAGCATACAGGGCACAGTCATCAGCAAAGAGAAAGTCACGGACGATATCCTCCTGAACTTTCGATTTTGTTTGCAGTCTCCGTATAGGTTGAAGAACTTTCCATCAGTTATGAATCTGAATCTCCGATGTCACCCTCACGAAAAGCATGGCTGAGAACATCATACTGAACAAGCCTGGGGGGGGGGGGGGAGACGCAGCCTTGTCTCGCCTCACGCCATTTTTGACAGGGAAGGGCTCTGAGCGTTCACCGTCAGCCTGCACGCTAGCTTGCATGCCGTCATGGAACTGTCTGACCAGTGAGATGAACTTGGCAGGGCAATAAAACTTGGCCATGATATTCCACAGACCTTCTCGGCATTCAGTGTCGAAAGCCTTAGTCTGGTCTACGAAGGTGGTGTAGAGACCGACATTCTGCTCCTGGCATTTTTCCTGGAGTTTACGTGCTGCAAAAACCATATCCACCGTGCTGCGACCCTGTCTGAACCCGCATTGACTTTCAGGTATAGTAAGCCTTTCTCTAAGTTGATTTCCTTTGCGCTTGTACAAATGGACGATTTAAGTTCCTGTGGGATTTTCTCTTTATTCCATATAGACTGGAATAGCTCAGATAGCTTTCTAATCACAGGTTTGCCACCAGCAACGTAGATTTCTGCAGGGAAAGAGTCAGCACCAGGTGCCTTTCCACAGGACATAAGTATGCTTTACTTCAGCTTCAGCCTCAGCTGCTGTAGGGATATCGGCAAGAGAGTTGTTGATTGGAACCTGTGGCAGTCTTGCGATCGCTTTCTCGCTGATGACAGATGAACGGTTGTGGACATTTCTGAAGTGTTCGGCCCAGCGGGCGTTCAAGAACCTTTTTCTGGTCCGTGATCAGTACGTTTCCATCTGCACCGAGAAGGGGAGACCATCCTGACGAAGTTGGTTCATACACAGTCTTGAGCGCTCCGTAGAGAGCTCCAGCCAGCGTGTGATGATGAGTTGCTTGATGACGTCATACAGACAATGTTATTTTACTGCGTGAATCATATCATGAGTATAAGTTCAGTGAGAACAAAGCTGCATTGACTGTAAGTGGTGACGTCACGATGAGGTTTGTTGACCGGTTGCACATTGGCTGCGCGTGTTTCTAACGTATACACCTGTTACTATCGTTATGAAAGACAGCGTCGTGGTGTTATCCTTTCCAAAGTTCAAAGTTCTTCAACCCGGGTGACGTTACAATGTTCAGAGACTCCACCTCTCCCGCTTACGACGGGAGATCTCCCGCCGAAAGCCCACTTTTGTAAAATCTCCCGTTCTCCCTCTTGAGATTTAATTTCTCCAGCCCTGGCTCTGTGTCTCCCGTTTGAAATGATTTCTTACTTTTTGTCTTCGTATGTTGAAAAATAAGCCTTAGATAGCACGAGAGATCATCAAGAACCCTAATTATTAGAGCTTCCAGGGCCCAAGCGCGCCCTGGACCCCGGCCACAAGGAACTTTGCGTTCGTGATATGCGCTTCGCGCACATCAAGTTGGAGTCTCCCGTTTGCTAGGGGTTTCAGGCGGGAGAATCTCCAGATCAGAAGGTACTTAGGGTTGGAGTCTCTGAATGTTGTTTTGGAGGTCTGTCTTCAAAACGCACCGCTAAACAATAGGATGTTAGATGACTCCTAAAAAAATGTTAGTCGGGTTCCTTATGTAATTTCGCCGGATGTTATAGGAGAGTATCAAAATTAGACATTTTTGGAAAGGTTATTGTATAAGCAATCAGGAAAACAATGTTTCCATTTGCGCCGATACCTATATGACCGCCATCTTGGATTTTTTCCAAATGGCCGCCGTAAAACATGTTTTTTTTTCAATATATCGGCTTCTAAATGACCCAGAAATTTGATTTTGACAGCAAAACCACCATTTTCGGGCCAAGAAATCCAATGGTAGCAAAATGGATATGCTAAATTCAGCAATAACCTCACATAACTAACAATTTCAATTTATCAATTGATTTTTTTTTTCAAGTGACCAGACATGAACATTGCAATTAAGTTAGTGTCCATGGCTGTGGGACCAATGTGCTCAACATAAAAGAAATGGTTTTAACCTCTTAGTCATCTAAGAAGAACTCCAATGGCATTAAAAAAGATTCAGATTCGACTGTGAACTTGCCTGACTGACGTTTCCTATTTCATTGTCTGTATTAAGTAGTCAGATATGAATTATTATGTTACATTACCTCCAATCGGTCCAGGCGTTTTTGGCTGTGCTAAAACTCCCCCCCCCCTCCCCCCCCCCCCCCCCAACTAGATCTTGGCCATCAGTGGTACGATCGCGACGAAATTCGGTATGCATGACACCCGTAATCTACATGATTGTGTCATAGGATTTTTTTGAAATAATGCATTTCTAATCTTAGATTATCAATTATCAAGCCCAAGATCATATTTTAATCTTATTAGATAATTGACAGTCTAATTTTTGGTTTGTATATCTGTTGTAGCATATTCAACAATTGCACATCATAAATATGTCTAAAAGCCATTCCAATTCTTATGTATTTTGTTATTTTAGGATTTTCTTATATATTTTATATTTGTTTCTTACTTCTGTTTTTTTTTCTTGTTTATTGCAAATT
Source organism: Diadema setosum (assembly GCA_033980235.1). Taxonomy (NCBI): domain Eukaryota; kingdom Metazoa; phylum Echinodermata; class Echinoidea; order Diadematoida; family Diadematidae; genus Diadema; species Diadema setosum. The sequence continues at coordinate 431,441 of CM067075.1, forward strand.
GACACTGACCACTTTTCTTATGTAATCAGCATTTCAAATTAATAATCAAAATGATTAATTGTATCGGGTTTTATGAGTTGTGTCGAACCAAAGAAGCAGCAAGGTCCTCCTAACAGAAATTGGTTTAATCTCTGATGCAGCCAACTTTCTTTCCATCTCATCTCAGTCATTGTCATCGTCAGTTTCATTTTTGGTCTGAATACCCTCATCATTTTGACACTTGCTGCTGCCTCGGCACAGACATAGAATGGTTGAAAAATCTTTGCTGTAAATTCAACCATAAACTGACATTTTCTGTTTCATTGACTGTTCTACTAGTAATCAGACTTAAATGTCCACTTTGGTAGTTAGTGTCCATTACGAACCAATATACCACTAATGACAAATATGGGTTTATTTTTTGAGTCAACAACTTTATCTACATTATTATAATCTCCATTATCGCCACCCTTCAGTCCATACATCAATTGTTCTTGCATCGAGTGTCCTCATCATTGTGACACTCAATGCCGTACCAGCAAAGAAATTCTGGGGTAACCAAAAAAAAAAATAATAATGAATAAGCTAAATTCAACCATAAACTCACCTGAATTACATTTTCTGATTCATTGATTTTGTACAAATGTTCATACTTAAATGCTCCACCGAGGAGAAAATATGCTCCTCATAATAGAAAGCGGTCAAATCTTAGAGGAAACATTTTTTTTTTTTTTATATATCAAAAAGAAATCCAGTGGTACAAACTGTCAGCCACACTACAGAGGATCAAACTGAGGATCCTGCAGAGCAATGCTGGTGGGTCCTCTCACTCTGGATTGGGTATGGTCTCTTAGGATATGATGTCTCACAGCTCCAAGGGTGGGAGGTAGCTTGTCAATTTCTCCCCTATTCTTGCAGAAGAGATGCCATCGCAGTTCGGAGATATTCCTGATGTAGATGCATTTAGGTTTAGAGAATAGTATAGGCTGCACAGACAAAGCTTGCCAGAGTATAGCCAGCAACCAAATTTCAGTACCTTCATCCCATGTGGAAAGCATCTACAGAGAACTGATTACATCTCTTCTGCCATTATATTATAAACTTGCAGCCAGGTTGCTATGCGTATCATATTCCAGTGTTGTCAGCACCAGTGAACGCATAGAAGACAGGCCCTATATGGCTGTCCATAATATAGGTTCTATACCCATAACCCAGAGGTCATGAATATGGACGTGTTCTTCAGCATGAGCTCGAAGTTTGCTATAACTAACACTAGTGACTATATTTGCTATAACCATTAGAACAATAACAGTCTGCAAGAATCTTCAGCTAATTGATTGAAGAAGAACATCAGTGTCTGTAGAGAAGAAAATCTCTGCATTTGATGAGTTTCGCTGTGATGCTAGGACAGCATGGAAGATCAACAGTGTGTCTACCTCTTCATGATTCTTATCCTAGAAAATAAGTCTTTTTTTTTTTGTTGCTCCTGGTATGCTCTGAAAATGAGATGATAACATGTTTATGTGTTGTACTCTAGAGTCTTTGAAGCAAGATAGTTTGTCAGGTCAGCCTTTGACTTGTTTTGTAAAAGGAATCTACTTGTTGGAATATTTTGTGTCATCTCTGACCTGGTACTGGATTGATCAGCATTTCTGGTTGCAGAGACAAAACATAAGAATGCTTCGACTCTATAGTAGGTAATTTATCATTGCCTTGAACATTGCATTCTTATATTTGTTGTTGTTCCTCACATTCTTCGAAAGCCGTGACAATATCAGTAGTGGTCAAAGCCTCAAGTATGGAGTGGTGTTTGCTTGTTTTGCTTCGTTTCAGCTTCAACTTGCTGTTTCCTTCAGACAGACCCCTTTCAGTTATTGGATTTTCTTGAAGAACTTTTCCAGCGCCATTTCATAGAGAGCTACATAATTATATGAATAGGTGTGGGCATGACGAGCACCCTATAATATGTGTACATTTCAGGGTTTGCCTTATTGTTGCAGACCTAGAAATATAAGCTTCTATGATATAGAAGCTGATACTGAGATATATTATAACCCAGCATCATCAATGCCAGGAGGCACCAAGAGCGCATACAGTAGCCAAGACAACGTGAAGTACTCCCAGCCATGGGACAACTGGACATTTCAGGTTAGGTCTGGCATTCTGCATTTGAACCACATTCTCATAAAGAGCAATGTCAAAATAATGAAGTGACTGTGAGGTGCTCTTCAAAAGTCACGTTTCTCAGCTGACTTGCTTGAATGATAACAGTCAGCAGGGTTGACCACTCATGTGTCACCTGTAGGAGTATTGGTATGGCTCCTGCCTGGGTCAGTGACTTGCTTTCAGACATGTTGGAATCACTCAGCCTGGTGTTTCCCCTACTTCCATTCTAAATAAAGAAGTTGCAACAATTCATCTGTAGTTGTTACAGCTGGTAGCATTCTGAGATTTCTTTACTGGTGACGATGTGGTCTCTTCTCTTTGGAAGTTGTGGTCTTGACTTGACAAAGTGCAGCATATCTACATGGTGTGGAGTGATAGAAAGACTCTAGGCTTTGCCTATCGATAAGGGTGGTGCAACCGGTTCTCCAGGAAACTCTGCCTTCTGGCAGTTACGCCATTAATCGTGCCACGGGCGGTTCCTTTATAGTGTCCTCTGTCAAGTCTGTGTTATCTATGTGGCGAAGAACGCCAAGGCACCCTTCTTCAAGAATGGTGGTAAATATACAGACCATGGAACATTCTTGTGATTGGTACAACACCATTGGCCAGAGCTGTTTCCAATTAACAGAAAACGGCGATAAGACACACAGTCTAAGCAGGTGTATGTAGGCCTTATTTCTGAGAAGATCCATCAGCATTGATCTTATTATCACTCTTGTCACACCACATCCCCTTGGTCTGTCACATACACGGGGGAAAAACTTTACGCAGTGATTCCTACATAACATATACATCTCAAATTGTCCTAACATCACCATAATTTCAGCTCAGTGCTGCCTGCCTACATCACCTCATGGCATTCACATCAAAGACGAACTTAAGGAACAACCTTAATGTGAAGTCCTCGTATTATTAGAGAAGAAAACAAGCATGAACGACCTCACGTATGGTTCAGGCGCCATAGAACATGGTAAAGGCTATACCCCCCCCCCTTCACACACACACACACACTTTCCCCTCCCCTCCTCCCCCCCCCCCCCCAAAAAAAAAAGTAACAAAATCAGAAAAAAAAAATCTCAGGGGGATATAATCACAACACCTAATAAATTTCCAAATGTTCCTTCTATAGATTCTTCCATCTAAGCAGATGGATGGGGGGGGGGGGGGAGGGGCTTGACCTTGATTTCCCCATATCCCAGTACTGCACCCCCACCTACACACACACACACACACATACATACACACACACACACACACACGCAAGTGCGGGAACACCCTGAAAAAAAAAAAACCACACGCACACACAAAATCCCCGCCTGTGGTTGAGGCATGACGACCTAGGTAGACACTTCATTAGTCTTAAATAAAATCTTTGTAAATTGATATTACGTAATCTGCCACAAAATTAGTAAGTATTTGCAAGAAATGCTATAGGAAATGTCTCAACACACGTGAAATTAGGAGCACTGGATTCTTTGACCCTGAAATGGTAGTTTAGCTGTCAAAATAAAAGCTCTATGTCACTTAGAAGTTGAGATATGTTAACAAAAACATTGTTTATGGCGGCCATTTTGTAAAATCCAAGATGGCGGCCATAAATGATTCCATGCAAATGGAAACATTGTTTTTCTGATTGCTTATACTGTAACGTTTCCAAAAATATATAGTTTTCATACTCTCCACAAAAATCTGACGAAAATTAAAATTCAAACATAAGGAACCCGACTCTATGGAGCTTGAATCTTTCAGCTCAATAGTGAAATTAGAAAAGCTTACAAGACATCTGGTCAGAAAAGGGGTTCCCACCCCCCCCCCCCCCAAAAAAAAAGCAAGAAATATATATATATAAATTATATATATATATATATATATATATATATATATTGGAATTATCTTTCATTTTCCTTATAGTTCTTATTTGTTTTATTCACCCCATCCATGCTATGAAAGTTAAGTTGTCATTAAATGTCAACATTTTATACTCAAAAGTGGATAATATCATGAATTGTGATTTTATTTGATTAGCAAATCTACAAGCTATTTCCACTGTACATAATGTGATGCGTAGAATCTTTATTTACGCTCAGCAAAACAAAAGAAAGTAAACACTTTTTCAAGTTCATCTTTCTCCTTGATTATTTGGCTAATACAAATGTTTACCATGTTAAAGGTAATTTAATTGGCTTTCAACCTAGTAGGTCAACAACAGGGGAAACTTTACGCATCAGTGAACAAATTTTTTTCTCTACCAAGGAACAAATGTAAAAATTTCAAAAATGTAAAAGTTGTTATTCAAGCGTATGTGCTCTTCCATGTGACAATGAGACACAAGAGAGATTCAATCCCATAAGAAATGGATATTAAGCAGTTCCTTCCGCAATTCTTTGGGTGCGTTAAATGCGCCCAAACGAGATTCTTTTTGCCCGTTGACAGAGAACGGTCAGGTTGGTAATCCACCTATGTGAAAGCAGTCAAGCGGCACATGTAGGGCTCACACCCGTAAATACAATGGAATGTCCCATACCCCTTCACAAATTCGTACCAAAGATACCAAAATAAATGAAGAAAAAAATTAATTAAAAATCAATGATGTAGATTGGCAAAAAACTGAATAGCTGTAGATATTGAGTATGAATTCCTCTACAAATTGCATTTTGGTTAGAAGATGAAAGCTTTTCTGGTGGAATTTGAGGTGACTATATTTCATTGGGTACGTGTACGGAAAATGGGTGATTTTTTGAGTGACAAGAACTCGTAGTCTGGCTTTGCGGACCCCTGGACAGAATTTGAATTGAATTATCCACCCTGAGAATTTGATGGATGAAAGGGTATATCTAACTTATCCAGGTTAGTAAAGCTGATACACCTCATTTCTCCCAGCTATTTAACAGAATTTTTTGAAATTTGATTTTTAACACACATCCCTATGGGGAAATATTTATGGGTGTGAACCCTATAGAGGATGCATGCATTGCACACAAGTCTATGTGAAGTATTCATCCCATACAAACTCTGCTGGTTTATGTTGATCTATTGTGTCAGATCTCTTCCTCCCTCCCCCTTCCCCTTCCTACCCCCCCCCCCTACCTCTCTCCTCTACCCCCCCCCCCCCCCCCCCCCAACAAAAAAAAAAAAAACTCTGTTTGGCTACAATTTGTTTTCTTTATGTTGTTGTGGTACAGATAGATCTTTGTACATAGCAGTCATCAGTATCACACAACTTTGAATGACTGTGTTATTTTAATGTATTTCTTTGTTTGGCTACCACTGAAACAGGTCAGAATTCATAAAGTTAGTCTGTTTGACAAAACGAAGTCTTTTCAAGTATTTTGTAGGCAATAATGTGATGATGACACCCCCATAGTCAAAGATTACTGCCTGCATCTAGGTATTCATCTTATGAAGAACTGATCAACACTACATGTTTATTTTTTTAAACCTCAAAGGGCATGAGTTTCAAAAATGTCCCTTTGAGAAGCTTTATAACCCTTCAATGTGTAATTTCCCATATGATGTAGGTGCAAATCTCATCAAAAACACATTTATGATGTTCAAAAGTCAAATGAGAAATATGACCTCCACTATAGAGGATGCATGCAATGCACACAAGTCTATGGGAAGTATTCATCCCATACAAACTCTGCTGGTTTATGTTGATCTATTGTGTCAGATCTCTTCCTCCCTCCCCCCTTCCCCTTTCTACCTCCCCCCCCCTACCTCTCTCCTCTACCTCCCCCCCCCCCCCCCCAACTCTGTTTGGCTACAATTTGTTTTCTTTATGTTGTTGTGGTACAGATAGATCTTTGTACATAGCAGTCATCAGTATCACACAACTTTGAATGACTGTGTTATTTTAATGTATTTCTTTGTTTGGCTACCACTGAAACAGGTCAGAATTCATAAAGTTAGTCTGTTTGACAAAACAAAGTCTTTTCAAGTATTTTGTAGGCAATAATGTGATGATGACACCCCCATAGTCAAAGATTACTGCCTGCATCTAGGTATTCATCTTATGAAAAACTGATCAACACTACATGTTTATTTTTTTTTCAAAAACCTCAAAGGGCATGAGTTTCAAAAATGTCCCTTTGAGAAGCTTTATAACCCTCAATGTGTAATTTCCCATATGATTTAGGTGCAAATCTCATCAAAAACACATTTATGATGTTTAAAAGTCAAATGAGAAATATGACCTCCACTATAGGGCTCACACCCGTAAATACAATGGAATGTCCCAGACCCCTTCACAAATTAGTACCAAAGATACCAAAATAAATGAAGGAAAAAAAAAATTGATTAAAAATCAATGATGTAGTTTGGCAAAAAACTGAATAGCTGTAGATATTGAGTATGAATTCTTCTACAAATTGCATTTTGGTTGGAAGATGAAAGCTTTTCTGGTGGCATTTGAGGGGACTATATTTCATTGGGTACGTGTACGGAAAATGGGTGATTTTTTGAGTGACAAGAACTCGTAGTCTGGCTTTGCGAACCCCTGGACAGAATTTGAACTGAATTATCCACCCTGAGAATTTGATGGATGAAAGGGTATATCTAACTTATCCAGGTTATTGAAGCTGAAACACCTCATTTCTCCCAGCTATTTTACAATTTTATTTTTTTTGAAATTTGATTTTTAACACACATCCCTATGGGGAAATATTTATGGGTGTGAGCCCTGTACCCCCTTGCCATGGTCAACCACATGTGCCATCGAGCAATGAAAATATCTATCGAGTGTGAGGTGTAAATAGAGTGTGCGCTGGTGGGCTCACAGATTCTTTTGTTCTATAGAACAAAAGAGTCTGTGAGCTCGAGTAGATTTCTGTGTTCGCTGACCCCAGTCATCCCATTCAAGTGCCTGGAATTGTGTAATTCCAGGCACTTGAATGGGATGACTGGGGTCAGCGAACACAGAAATCTACTCGAGCCCAGCTTTGATCGCAATGTACATGTTCATACGAGTTTTATAGCAGAGCTGGCGCAAACTAATCAGAAATATGGTAATAATGCTGTGATATACACATTCAACAGAAAGAGAACATATGTGATAGAATGAATTCTTATCTTTTTATCAAACCCATTTTTCTGGGCATTGCTACACAAAGAAACATTAATTTAGGCAACAAAGGTAGACATTCTTGTCTTCATCTTGGGAACCTGGTTTATCGGGGGGGGGGGGGGGGGGGGACTTCCACGGGAACCTAATATGCCAGGTAAGGAACGGGTTAATTTGCAAAAATCAATCTATGATCTCTATAATGCCTCTGTAACCCTCCAAAGATAAAGAAAGGCAAAGAAATAATGAAGAAAAATGAAAAATCTTCTGTCAAATCCATATTAAAATGAGAAAACGAGAAGAAGTAATTATAACAAAGATGATAGAAATTTGAAATGTTATTCCAAATTAAGAAATTTTGAAAAAAAATATTTGGTCATTGAATGTGTCTCATGAATTCTCAAATTCCTTGATCAAAAATATTAATAAAACAAAGAAATTCTGTCCATTTTATCACCTTTGCGGCTCACTCCCTGTGTCATTTAAACTTTGAGTTGCCAGAAAATTCTCATGTTCCACCCTCAATTTCCCGACTATGTTTTTGTTTGAGAATATAAAAAGAAACAAGGGAAAACTTATTTCTCCTATTTCATTCATGTCTCTCATTGCGTTAAATAAGCTTTTGTTTTTTTTTTTCTCATTGCTATCTTGAATTGAATTTACATATCAATTTCGATATATCAATTTCTGCAATTTTTAATTTCGTGCCTTGGAGGACAAAAAAGAAAGTTTTCACTCAAGCGTATATGAACTGGAATGAGGGTTTTTTTCCACTTTTTTTTTTTGCTGAGTGTATTTTTTTTTCATATCTTTCCAAAGAAGGGAAATCTAGTAAAGGGTCGCTGAGAGTAGATGGAATCATGAGCACATTCGTGATAAATGATAGAACTGGTGTTTAAAAACATAAAGATCTTCATTCTATTTAATGATAGTCTTTTCGAGTCTACATCTTTATACGGCCCGATCTGATGAATCTAGTTTTGTTTTTGTTTGTTTTTTGTTTGCTTTTGTTTGTCTTTTTTACGAGGGGTGTCCCTTGTAATTCCCGTGTTTCAGGACCATCACACTAGTCTTATACTATGGTCTATCATTAATAGATTTATTCGTCTTTCGCACTTTGTAATAATATGTCACATCACGCAGAATTTAAACCCCAAATTGGACATTTGTATTTTGTGAAGAGCTGTGATTTTTGTGGTTTTTCCTTTAGTGTCGATAAAACGAATAGGATCACTTCGACGTTACCATGGCAGCAAACTTCAAGGAGGACAAGAAATGTATCGACTGTGGAAAAAAATCTGGAGCGATGTACAATGTGAAAGAAAAACAAATGCTATGTGATGGATTCGTAGAAAAGAAAGACTTCGCAATCAAGACAGGAAAGGAAGACAAGAAATGGTTTTGTGAAAAACACGAAGAAGCCATCAAATTCTATTGCGATTCGCATGATCTGGGAATCTGCCAGTCCTGTCAAACCGTCCGTCACCAACCGCCATGTGTCCTACACGACTTGGATGACATTGTCACTGAGAGAAAGACTGCTCTGAGAGATATGGTTGTCATGGCAACAAAAGAGATGACTGAATTAGGAAACCGTGAACAGCATGCCAAGCAACAAGAAGTTGATGCGACCAATCACTTGATGTCAGTGGAAAGCGAAATAGGATTGTTCTTCGAAGAGAAGCTGCGTCTGGAGGACGCCAACTTGCGGCGACAGGAAGACATGATAAAACAGGAAGCAGAAGAAGAAATTTCTAAAGTTAATGAGAAAAAAGAACAGCGATTGCTAGAGAGCCGTTATAAAGCAAGAGCGAAGAGAGAGAAAATAACCGAAATACAAGGAGAACTATTAATCTCGTTAACAGACATACGTAATGAGTGTACGAGAAAATTCGAACATTGTCACCATCAAATTAGGGAGAGTCAACTCGCCATGAGACAAGTTTTGAGTGACATTGAAACCCTTCTCCTCAGTAACAGACGACTGATCGAGGGAGGGAAAGATCTCGTAAGGTCAATGAACCTGGTCGTTGGGTCAGGTGATGAGAGGAAGGAGGAGGAGAACCCTGAAGGCATCTCAAGCAAGGTGAAAACTGTCCGATTTGTGAAAAGTGAGGAAGGCAAGGGTTACAAGAGGAGAGTCGATTGGTGTGGCGGGAAGTGGGAACTCAGCGACTCAATTGAAATTCCAGAGGATGTAAAATTCCCAGTGATAGCTGGATGTATCAACGAGGAGGAGGTGGTTGTGTCAGACAGGTCTTTTGACAACGGCCAAACATATGTGACAAATATCCGATCCAAAAAGACGGAGAAAGCGGCACAGAACGACCGTGAAACATGTATTGCTTCATGTACACTACTGGATGACAACACGATAGTTTGTGGCAAGCAGCGGCGAGGCTGTTCGGGACCAGTCTTGAGCAAGTGCATCTCACTGTACGACAGACAGTGGCAACTCCTCAGACACCTGGACATACCAAGAGACAGGCAGACAAACTACGCCAGGGTAGAAGTTGCCGTCGATGTGAATGGTAAGTTCCTTGCTTGTGAGGCTGGTCCGTCTATCTTCGTCATCGATTCGAAAAGTGGAAAGATCGAAAGTGTCATCACATGCAAGTCTGAGAATATGATCAGGATGCGTGGAGTTATGACCTGCGGGAAGATCATAGCTATTCGTCGGTTGATCGTATTCACATATTCCTTAGATGACACCACATTGTTCGTAATCGATCGTCAGGGAGACCAGATGAGGATAAAACATAGTGATACAATCTGGAATGTGGCGATCGATCCTTTGACCGATAACCCTTATGTTGTATGCTACGATGCAGAGAGCAATGTATGTTCCATTGATCGTTTGTCTTACAACGGCGAGGCGGGAATAAGAGAATTGTCCCTGCCACTCTGTGAGGGATTGGATACAAGAAATGAAAGACTCTGGCATGTTGTGTCATCAGGACTCATCCTCACCTCTGATGGTAAACTCATTTTGTGTGATGGAAGAAACATCATGATCTATAAGAAAAAGTTTACATTATAAGCATTAGCCTGATATCCTCAAAGTTAACGATTTCTAAGGAGATTTCAATTAGAGTGGTTAGTAATTTGTTTTTGCTTTCTTGAAACAATAATTGAAGACTTTTATATATCACGTAGGATATGTAATACCGTTAAATCCTAATCCTAAAAGTTCGGAAATTTCCTCTGGTTAAAACATCTGTGAATTCTTCAAATGATTTGTATAGATTTTATTGAGCTTTTGATGTGAATGAGTCTCAATTGCCTTGTCGTGTGTCCTGTATTAGCTGTAATGTAACACAACACTCCATATCCAGACATTGACATGGGGTAGAGAGAGTACATGTAGTTAGACAGGACTCGTATTAGCAGACAGTCTGACCTGCATGTTAAGACAAAGGCGAGAAAAAACATCTTATATCTGGTTAATCTTTTTATTTTCAGACACATGGATAAAAGAATCTTAACCATTCTTTCTGTTTTATTTCTACAACGGCATTCGAAATGTTCACAGTAGTATACAGCCGTTACCGCTGTTTGTTTGCTAGACAGTGCATAACCAATTTCACGGTTACGTAGCCGTATACGAATTATGTCATTTTCACCACCTGCGAAACTTTTGACTCTCAATGTGTAATAAAACTTTTTCTCGGGACTGAGGTTTAAGTGGAGGTTTCTAATTTCACAAATGAAGCTTCTGGGCTTTATCTGAGCATATTTCTTTTGTCACCAGATGGCTTTTCTGCTTTAGGTATTTGTAGGCTTACATGCATTCAGGTCACATCTGGGGATCTGGTGTTTATCAAACTATCACGTGAATACTCCATTCCATCGTAGAATTAATTTCCGTTCTCATGTCGTGATAATTCAAGATCCGATCGATTCACCTGCCGCGCGGATGTAGTTTCCCACCAGAACTAAACATGACATTATTGTTCTCACCTCAAGAAGAATGAACAGCATTGTGTTGAGATCAAACCTGACAAAGGGCGAAATAAGTCCTACCAGCCTGAACCAATTTCGAACCAATTAAAGGTTACCTGAAAAGAAAGAGGGATATTTCATACGCACAGCAGTGATAATTTGATCAAAATCGGATGAAAATTGGGGAAGCCACGAAATTGTGAAATGAAGCTATTTTTGCCAAATTGCCAAACGGTTTTGGAACAGTTGATATGAATACGCAAATGAATGAGCTGATGTCAGCACCTCACAATTTGATGATGTTTAAAACCCTATTAACGAGAATCAATTTTTTTTTTCTGCTCTTAAAGTGTAAAAGTTATTCTTACTCCTGGCGGAAAACTTCAAAATAATGATCATACAGATATATTAGGATTTGAAACTGGGACGTAACTGCGTTAAAAAAAAAGAAAAATGATGATTGCAAGATGTCAGGCGATGACGTCATCAACGCACATAATACTTGCGTATTCATAACACCTCTTCAATTACTGGTCGGTGAAAATTTGCAAAACTTCAAAATGTCATGACTTTTCTCATTTAAGTCCGATTTGGATCAGATTTTCACTATTGTACTTAATAAACGTTACTCTTTCTTTTCAATTCAAACTTCCAAAAAACCTGGTCTGGAATTGCCCTTTGATATTCAAAGTACGGTCACAATGCTGGCTCCAGATTAAAATGAGAAAAGCACCACGATCCGTCTTCAACAAACCGATCTTTCTATTCCCTCATTTTAACTCGCTGCATGCCGCAGGTTACTTACCTGTTCATAGGTTTTTGTGCAAAATTTGTGCACAGTTGACTCATTGACACTAAAAGGGTTAACAAAACAAATAAAAGTTACTGAAGAGACATCGTAGGAAGTCTGCACTTTTTAGAATGACGTCACAAAGTTTCCTCGTATCACTTGCCACAAGATTTACTCACGCTGATTTGTCGGATGCATTTTGTGCATATTTAATCTGTTACTGTCTACTCATTCATATTATGTTGTCATCACCCGTTGTATTTACTATGGTGATCATCAGTAGGAATTCCTACTTCTTCATGTTAGAAATGAAGTTGAAGTATTTCTTCCCCACCCATGCTTTACTTAATGCATATTACAGTCTTATATTTCCATTACATCTGAAATATGGTATACTTGTTTGGGGAAATACTCATCAATATTTGATTGGGAAATTGCATTTGTTGTTGTCACATTGAAAATGCATTTCATAGCCAATTCATGTATCTTACGTTAATGCTTTTATATCGGTCATTCATTTAGAAAAAGCACCATGTTTATGTGCAGAGAGAGAGAGAGAGAGAGAGCGAGAGAGAAAGTGAAAGAGAGAAAAGATGTAAACCACATTGCAATGCTATATGTATACTGTGCCATCGATTACTGAGATGGCACAGATTGCTGTATGTTAATAATTAGCTATGCGTAGGCAGAGTGTGTAATTTACTGTAGAGCTTTAGTTCTCTAGCGACAGTTCTCATTATCTTTGAGAATCCACATATCGCTTCCTAAGATGAATTTCATTTGATTTATTATCTGTGTTGTTGTTCGTTCACACTGAACGAGTCATCGCCTTATATCGCATGTCATGAAGTCTTCTTTTTTTATACCACATTTAGACTAATTTTGTACTCAGATGGTGCGTGTGGTGTGCTGACTGAATAATATCATGTTTGTCTGCCAAATATTAGGAGGACTACATTTCCCCTTTAATTCAGGGTTTTTTGTTTTTTGCTTGCTAAGTGATGAGTTCTTGCTGTATTTCAGAGATGATTAGAGACAGTTTTGGTTGGTTTTTAGATAACATTCAAATAACATTTTCCATCTCATTATGCATATATTTTTATGTTAATTACTTTGTTCAAGCCAATGGATAGTGTCTGGCAATGTGTCTGCATGCAATGAGAACGCCCTATGCGGCTACCTGTAGGCCTACGTAGTCCTTCCTTCCTTCCTTCATTCATTTATTTATTCATTCATTCATTCATTCATTCATTCATTCATTCATTCATTCATTCATTCATTCATACATTCATTCATACATTCATTCATTCATTCATTCATTCATTCATTCATTCATTCATTCATTCATTCATTCATTCATTTTTTCCTTCCCTTCCTTCTCCTTCTAACTTCCCCTTCCTATTGTCTCTTGCTGTTTGTCCTACGTCTTTGTTTACCGTGAGCGCCATGTGCCTGTATCTTGGCTTTTGTTTCTGTATATTTCATTTTTTGTATTGCGAGTTCGATTTTCTGAATGGCAAACATTTGTACAAGCTTGCCTTTACGTAGGCCTCGCTTTTCCAGCACCACAATTATTTCAAACATTAGTTTCACATGTATCAGTATGACATGTATACTCAGTACATGTTGTTTTAATACATTGGACTCTTAGATGAGGTTCATCTGATTGGTGATTTTGTAGAAATCTGTTCTTCTTTCACAATCACGTAAAATTATTTTGTACTTTATCATTATGATTATAATTTTGTACGCCTCCGACTGGTGGCTTCTTCAGACTGCGTCGTAGATGGCGGTATGATGCTGGACGTGGGAGAGTGGGGTGACTACATTATAGAGCAGTCAAGTGCTTCCAAACACTTTTTTAACGCTTTCATCTTGTAGAGATATTAATTCCGACTACAACGATATAAAACTTTCTACATTTCATGCTTGTTTTCAGCAGAGTGGACCCCATCAAGCTACAATGCACCATGTACTGAAATCCAATCAATGCACCCTTGCTGGCATTATACCTTGTGTTCGGTGAAATTGGATGTAGGGCCCAAATAGACAATAATTCAATGACATTCATTCAGTCCAATTTGAAGGTTTAAATGCTGGATACCCTGAAAACCTCCTAAAATATACAAATAATTATTCATATTATATCAAGGTAAATATTCAAGTTTAATGAGCAAGAAAGGGAAGTTCAATTTCACTGTTCCATGGAGCATTTGAGCCCACCACCAGGCCATAAATATACTATGATGTACTTTTAAAATATATATCACTGTAAAACTCGATATAAGGTAGGGATTAGAGTTCACAGAGGTTAGAATATGAAGGATAGAATAAGATGGGATGGGAAATGGGGGGGGGGGGGGTTCCAGGACATGCCTACAGAATGGCCCTACACAAAGAGCAACAACAGAGAGCATGAGTACAGGTTTATACATTTTATGTTTTGTGGGGTTAGTTAGATGCTTGACTGCTTGGATCTGGAGTCAGAATGCCAGTGTTCTTTATTCACTGTTCTCCAGTATTATTATTCCAACACATTTACATGGTCACAGCCTTATTGACTCGGCCTGTAAAAAGCCAGCATACCACTGGATCATCACCCGCACTCTTGTTCATCTTAATTTCTAACTGTTTGGAATAATGTTTGCTCCACTCTTCCGCATTCATATCCAAATCTTCTTGCTTGTCGCCATAAAACAACCCCCCCTCAAAAAACAACTACAAACAAACAAACAAACAAACAGACAAACAAACACTGTTGTGTGAAAACGTTCATGAACAGACCTGCTGGCTCCCTCAGATCCAGGACCAGAATATTGTGTATGACAGCCTGCAACACAGATATATTATTCATTAAATGTCAGTAAATGACTATGACACTTTGAAAACTGATAGTCCTGCTACATTTTTCTGGGAGAATGAGGCTGAGTTGTTAGAATGAAATGCAATGGAGTGAATGTGTAGACCATGAGTGGTGAATAAATGGCACATGGCTGGTGCGTGAACATGAATTCGTACTACAAGGAAGCTTCCAACAAACACACACAAAAAAAAAACTGTCTGCATGGGACCAAGCACGTCCATCACAGTTTTTACACACATAGCTCTCCATTTTCACAGTAAAAGTGAGAATAATACAGTTACACTGTCACTGGGTGCTAGTTTTGAGGTGTACAAGTAAACTTAAGGATATAGGCCCACAGTTAGGACGGGGGGGGGGGGGGAAGCTAGGCAGGGTGAGGGTTAGGGCGTAAGTTACTCGGTCTAACGTTAGACTAGAGCTACACTAGCTTAGACTGGGTTAGATTTGAGCCTTGTTCATATTACAAGGCAGCTAGGATTAAATTTGGGGTCAGAATCTGATTTCGGGCTATTATCTTACTTTGGGTTGGCAATGGATTCAAATTTTAGGGCTATGGTTTGGGTTAGGGTTAGGGTTTTGGTTTGGGTTAGGGTTAGGGTAAGGGTTTTAAAAGCTAATGTTAGGGTTAAATTTGGGGTTAGAATCTGATTTGGGGCTGAAAAAATCTAACTTTGGGTCGGCAATGGATTCAACTTTAGTTCTATGGTTAGAGTTAAGGGCAAGGGCTACCTTAGAAATAGGACTACACTTGTTTACTAGTGGTCTGACTTACTCCTTAAAGAATATTTCCAAATTTAAGCTAGCAGGTACCATGGCAGTAACCCCGGGAACCTTCCCGTACACTCTGCTCGCCGCTTGCTGGCGAGAACATCGCATTCTAGCAGACGACTCTCATGCCCACTGCCTACCAGTCTCACAGTATAGGCCTCACGCTCCTTTTCCGGGCTCCCATAGAAACCTGTGTTAAATGCAGCATATTCCATGAATCATACAAAATCATTGGAATCATAGAATTTTTTAAAATTGAAGCAGATGAAGGGAAATTTTCTCTGCTTTCAAGCAAACAACATATTTTGGGATGTTGTCCAGCTCTAAAAAAAGTTAAGAGCCTCCATACGAGACTAGTCATCCAGTCACTCTCAAAAAAGATAAAAATAGCAAGTTACCTCATACATCAATAAAAAATCATTAAAAATACAAAAACCATGATTCATTCAACTTCTTCATAACCTGCAGAAGCTCCTGTCCTCAAGCAATGTCAGACACTAACAAAAGTGGCAATTTTCTACTTGACTGATTTTTAATGATTTTTTTGGTAAAAAATAACATTACCTCATCTTTGTACTGCCTTCCCGGTAGGCAATGCGCGAGTTGAATTAGGAGCGTGAGGCCTTGAGAGAACATTATTGGCCCGTGTCTCTGTTCATTGTGTTAGCTGTTTTTCTGATGTGAATTGCGTCCCTTTTCCATCTTGAATGGTGATCATCTTCTCTCCAAGAATAATATAGTATGATATGATTTAAAATAGGTGATACCGGGCTGCCCACGGCTGCACCAAACTTCTGTCGATATCATTCCATCAAATTGGAAATATGTTGTATTGAGCACGAGATCCTACAATAGTCACCCATTGGGATCATGTTGCCGTCAACAACCAGTCCATCCAATGAAACGAGAGCCGTCTTCTTGCCAGAGAAGATCATCGCCCATGTTGATGGACAAGGGAGGTAATTCACATCCGGAGAACCGCTAACACAATGAACAGAGACTGGGACTAGTAATGTTCTCTCACATAATGATCCCATTCTCGCACGACCAGCGTCGTACCGCCATCTACGACGCAGTCCGAAGAAGCCACCTGAGTAGAAGGCGAAAGTAACCACTGAGGTACAGAATACTTTTACATGATTGTGAAAGAAGAACTTTTAACCCTTGACCTTTTATCAACAAAATGTCCTATTGGAAAGAGAATTTCATTTGAATTGAACTGAATTTTACATGAATATTGTATTTTTATGTATGAAGAGATAATGTTTTTGTCCACTGTGGCGGATGTTTATATTTGAGTAGTCTCATTCACGTATCGTTGTAGAACAATGTATTGACAATAAACTGCATCCCATGCAGTCAGAAGATGCTCTGCTTCTGACGTAATGTCAAAAGGGTCCTTTTTGCGAATCATACAATGTATATATCACTTGCTAAGATAAGTTCATTTGGTTATTATATCTGTGCTGTTGTTCACCAAACTGAATGAGTCACCCCTTAATATGGCAAGTCATGAAGTGTTCTTTTTCTCATACACACATTGAGACTAATTTTGTACTCAGATGGTGTGGTGAACGTAACGACCGCTTTGTATTCAAAGCAGACTTAAATTATGTCTTTGCCAAATACTGTGAGGCCTACATGTCCCCGTGCTTTTTAGATTCAGGTTTGTTTGTTTGTTTGTTTGTTTGTTTGTTTGTTTGTTTTTTATTCCTTCACCTGCATGCAATGAAACATTATTTTGATGGCAGGAGACAAATTTTTACAAAACAAAAATGTTGAAAAGGTCTAAATGACTCGATTTTAAAAGCGTTTATTCAATATTCTAAAAGCTCATTTTTGTACACATGTGATTACCTCTTCCCCCTCTATGCAGGAATGATGTAAATTCCGTGTGATTTACAGTTTTGTGATTGCCCCATGAATTGAAATGGCTATGACCATCCCACACTGTGAAAATTCCTTGTGATGTCAGTCATGGATTGAATTGCCCATGATTGTGTTGCACTGTGTAAATAAAGCTGTATGTATGCTATTTGTGGCACCCAAGTGTAATACACAGGTGATGATTGTGTTTCATTGTATATGCAGTCTGAAGCGTGGCGCCTCCCTGTCACGTGGTTGTTGATTGGCGCCCTAATGGAGGTATTGCTTCACTGTGTCTATTTTCTCCTTTTTATATGTCCGCTCTTCTGAATTCTTACTCTTATAAATGCTGAATCAGTGCTTTGATATGAGACAACTATTCATGGAGAATAGACATACATACACATACACATACACACACATACACATACACATACACATATTATACATACACATACACCTTACTTTTCAAATTTAAGAAGAGATTCAAGAGAAAAACAGACAACAGAACCAAAAAAAAAGCAGAGAGTATAATATCGGAAGCAAAAGTAAGAGAAACAAGATTAAAGATGAAAAAACAGAGATAGAGAATAAAGGGAGAGAGAGAGAGACGAGAGGGAGGAGGAACAGGAGAGAGTGATAGACAAAGTGATGAGAAGAGAGTGGAAGAGTATTAAAGATAATATAAAGTTTTGGTACCTCAAAAGTTTGTCTTAGTTTGTGTTTCAGGTTAAAGGACCTTTCATATAACTAACACTGTGAGACTTACTCCCCCAAAGTGCTCTCATGCTTTAGTAATCATGCAATAATGGTTTCGTACCAGATCCGTTTACTAGTATGCAACGCCTTACGGCGAGGTAGCACACGTATTGTGCGAAACCATTATTGCATGATAACTGCGACTAGCAGCCCCATACGCCTAGCTAACTGCGACCTGGGGGTGTTTCATAAAGCTGTTCGTAAAGTTACGAACGACTTACGAGCGAGTGGTGATCAGTTCTTGTGCTGAATTATTTAAATTCTGATAAGTATAGCACTTCAGAATTGATCACCAGTCGCTCCTAAGTTGTTCGTAACTTTACGAACAGCTTTATGAAACAGGGCCCAGCAGCCCCATACGCATAGCTAAATGGGGCTTCGCAATGTAGCATTCAGGATCATGACAGATTTAGTATCGCGGGTAAATATCAACTTAAAATCCAAAAATTTCTTCAATTTGAAGACTTACCAGTTAAGTTGAAGTATTGAAAACAGGCTTCGGGCAACGTTTGGTTTTGCCAATAGTCCCTTTCTGTTCGAATTGATGACTGAATGTGACTCGGTCGAGAGGACCTTGGGAGAGCTACACTGAATTGACGGCCAGCGCATGCGCACACAGACACAATGCGTTCGAAGCAAGTAAAACATAAGAACAGGACAAGACAAGGACATGACAATCAACACACAATGACAAAAGCAAAAGTTGATACCTGATGTCTCATAACAGAAAGGATAAAAACTGATGCTCTTAATTTAAATAAATTTGGTTGTAATTATTGAAGATGATTTTTTTATAACCAGACTTGAATATATTCAAAGAGTTAGCATTGCGTATTACAAAGGGGAGAGAATTCCACAGAATAGGACCACTGTAAAGAATAGATCGTTGATAAAAAGATGTACGAGATAGAGGTAGGTGAAAATCACTCGCGGTTCGCGTATTGTAATTATGAATTTGATTATTGTATGTGAAAAAGTCCAAAAGAGTTTTTGGTAATATAACATTCTTACATAAATACATAAAAATCCCCACTTGATATTCATACATATCATTCAATTGCAATATTTTCAGGGATAAAAAAAAATGGCGGGGTATGGGCAAGATAAGAGGCATGGGCTATGATTCGTATTGCACGTTTTTGAAGAAGTAATAGTCTTTGAATATGACATTCATGAGCATTACCCCAAAACAGTTATTCCATAATACAAATAAGGTAAGTATAAGTTTGTACATTACACCAATATTTTTTGATAATTTATTACAAATATAATTAATATGATTAGACCAAATCAACTTATTGTCTACAAACACTCCAAGAAATTTCAGTGAAGAAGCTTGCATGATTTTAGAACCACACATATCAATAGATACAGTGTCAATGTTCCATTTTTTCTTTGTAAATATCATAAAATTTGTTTTTGATATATTAATTGATAATTTATTAATTCGTAGCCACCTTGTAACATATTGCAATTCCTTATTAAAAACCTCTTGTAAAGAATCCATATCATCATGAGACAAAAACATGCTTGTGTCATCGGCAAAGAAAATGCATTGTAAAATATTAGAAACATTCGGCAAATCATTTATATATTCGAACAGAAAGGGACTATTGGCAGAACCAAACGTTGCCCGAAGCCTGTTTTCAATATTTCAACTTAATTGGTAAGTCTTCAAATTGAAGAATCTTTTTTATTTCAAGTTGATATTTACCCGCGATACTAAATCTGTCATGATCCTGAATGCTACAATGCGAAGCCCCATTACGCTATGTGGGGCTGCTGGTCGCAGTTAATTGCATGATTACTGAGACATGAGAGCACTTTGGGGCGAGTAAAGGCCACCGCACACTACACGATCAGACTGGTCTTAAAGTCTTAAGCCAAGCTGGGTCTTAAGACCAGTCGTACGACCGGACACCGCACACTATACGACCCGACTGTAAAGCGCGTGCAGTGCGCACTGCGTGCGCTTGCATTTTACTGCATTGTGAATGGCTGAAAGCCTAAGACCAGTCGTAGAAAATTTAACATGTCAAATCTCTACGACTGGCTTTAAGACCCAGTCGTACGACTAGAAAATGGCAAGCCTGTGACGTCACACTTCTAGCCTTAAGGTCTTAAGACCGGTGAATCGGGGCAAAATCGTGTAGTGTGCGGCGGGCTATAGTCTCACAGTGTTAGTTAAATGAAAGGTACTTTAACCTGAAACACAAACTAAGATAAGGAAATTCAGGGAAACTTTTGAGGTACCAAAACTTTATATTATCTTTAAAGTCGAACGATCGCCCCCTAGCGTTATTTCGTAATCTCAGAACGAACAAAGTTTTATGCATGCAATTGCGCAATACCAGACTCGGTGCTATATCCATTTAAAACGTGTGGGACAATGCTGCCACTGAGACACGTGTGTGTGTGTGTGTGTGTGTGTGTGCGTGCGTGTGTACGCATCATACAAAAACATTGTGACTGCTAGCTGCGGTGATTGGAGGAGAGAGGCCAGAAGACGCGTGGCTCTTTTAGCCTCTCTTCACGCGCATGCGCACTGAGAGTGTGCGTCCAATCGGAAGCTCTCGTGTCTCGGGCAGCCATTTTGGGTCAGGAGATTTGTAGTCTAAAGGGCTCACACCCATAAATATTTCCCCATAGGGGTGTGTGTTAAAAATTAAATTTCAAGAAATTCTGTAAAATAGCTGGGAGAAATGAGGTGTTTCAGCTTCACTTTCCTATTATAGATAAGTGAGATATACCCTTTCATCCATCAAATTTTCAGGGTGGGTTCTTCTGCTCAAATTCTGTCCAGGGGTCCGCAAAGACAGACTACGAGTTCTTGTCACTCAAAAAGTCACCTATTTTCCGTCCACGTACCCAATGAAATATAATCCCCTCAAATTCCATCAGAAAAGCTTTCATCTTCCAACCAAAATGCAGTTTGTTGAGGAATTCATACTCAATATCTACATGATCTACAGCTATTCAGTTTTTTGCCAAACTACATCATTGATTTTTAATTCATTTTTTTATTCATTTATTTTGGTATCTTTGGTACAAATTTGTGAAGGGGTCTGAGACATTCCATTGTATTTACGGGTGTGAGCCCTAGGCCTATAGTGTTGTTCGCTGACCCATTGAGCCAGCGCTATTCTCAATCGGTGTCACTACATTTTGTACAGAATGTGGGAGGCAGCGTGTTGCGTTCCTCTCCGTGCCGCACAAACCACTCGCCACGATTGAAAGAGGAGTTATGGAATGTTAATAGGTGAGAGAAACACATATTGACTTCAGTCTAATAGTATTTGTTTCGCTTTTTATTTTGTAAGACATTTGAGACTTTCAGTGCCGTATTTTTATCTAGATATTTCTTATTGTATACAAATGTATGTATTTTTGTTTCCTCCTTAATTCAGAGGAAAACTCAGGAATTGTATGTTAAATTATTGATAGAGTAAAAATTTCGGAATAAGATAAATAGATGTAAACATGTATATTCATGCGTATGTGTGTGTGGGTTCGTACGTGTGTGGGCGAATGTGTAAAAATATAGCAGCTTGGATAGTCTGTCTTGTATTTGTGTCTGTTTTAAAGGGTGTGTACAGTTCTGGTCGAGGTGAGGATTTAGCTTTTAACATTATGATAGATATTCAGAAACCACTCCAGGAGATGTCAACGAGCATGCAATTCTAAGGGGTATCAAAAGTTTATTTGATGAAAATCGGTTTTGAAATGGCTGAGATACTCCAAAACAAGGTGAAACAAAGAGATCCTAATAAAAATCGCTGTTTATAGTCTTTTGTTATTGTTACCTTTTTTTTTTTGGATATCTCAGCCATTTCAAAACCAATTTTCATCAAATAAACCTTGAATCCTTCTTTAAATCACATGCTCTTTCATATTTCATAAGAGATTTCTCATCATCTCATGTAAAAAACATGAATCCCAATATCAGCCAGTACTGTACAGCCCCGTTAAGGTGAGCGCTGAAGTGTTGAATTCCTCGGTACGATGAACACATTAAAAAGCCAGTTGCCTGAACTTCGCACTTGAACATTTCAGCGTTGAATAATCTACTAGTACCCGGTCCTTTCTGTTCGACGTTACATATGAATGTGTACAACCGTCAAACATCATTCTCCATATATTAAACTGTTCAAATTGAACATTACTACCTGAAGGATTGCTTCTTTTCGACTAATCACGGTGATGTGGGGACATGCATCAATATAGTTTGCTGCAAATTACTGCTTTCACTCGTTATTAAGGTGTTTAATCATCGGTTGTTCGTAACGTTCCATCATCGCCGTTGAGTCTGCCAACATTGATAAGGGTATACACCAGACGGAAGGAGGACGTAAATAGGCGTGGTCTTTGATACTAGGTAATACACTCATGTATCCTTCATAAACTCCATTTACTTTACTTTATACTTCAGTAGTGAATTTTAGATCCGTGTCACTGACTCGATCAACCCCTTACCCTTGATGCACGTCGCTGTGTGATATTCTTATGTTTCTTATGTGATATTTCTTAAGTTGGTTGGAGAGGCCCAAGGGCCATAGTGATTTGGGTTTTTTCCCAACCTGGCAACTTCGGGAAGCGCACCAGAGAAAGCCTTTATAATCCCTTACAAAAAAAAGTCCTGTGGTTACACCCCTGATGTAATTACCACAGGACAGTACCACCACGCCACATCTACAACACCACAGGAACTGTCTTGTGGTATTTTGGGACATTACCACAGGACAGTACCAGATGACCAGTACCACAGAGCATTACCACAGGACAGTACGACATGACAGTACCACAGGAATTACTGTCCTGTGATATTTTGGGACATTACCACAGGACAGTACCACATGAACTGTAATGTGATATTTTGGGACATTTCCGCAGGACAATACACAGGTCATTACCACGCACCACTTCCACAGGGTAGTACCACACATTACCACAGGAAAGTACCACATGGCATTACCACAGGGCAGTACTACACAGCATTACCATGGTGCCACATGATAGTACCACACAGGATGGATAAAAAAAAAAATCTGGGAGAATCAAAAGCCATGATATCCCAGAATGGAATGTGACACGCGAGTGATGTATTTCAGGACGAACATGGCCCTTAAACTTAATAACCTGTCGTACTCCTAATATTTAACCTAAAAGATATAAAATTACATTTTCATAGCAAAATTTATGACATGTGACATATGACATGTTTTGTGTGGTACTGCTCTTTGGTTTCATCCTGTGGTAACTATCTCAAAATACCACAGGAATATTCTGTGGTATTTTTCTTTGATACTTTTTGTTGTATTTTTTTCAGGTTTTACTGTTTGGTACTTCTGTGTGGTATTGTCCTGTGGTAAATGTTCCAAAATACCACAGTAATATCTTGTGGTACTATCCTTTGGTATTTTCTGTTGTATTTTCTCAGGTTTTGCTGTGTGGTACTTCTGTGTGGTATTGATGTATGGTATTGTCCTGTGGCATATGTCCCAAAATACCACAGGAATATCCTGTGGTATTTTCCTTTGGTATTTTCTGATTTGTATTTTCTCAGCTTTTGCCGTGTGGTATACTGTGTGGTATTCCTGCTCGGTACTACTGTGCGATAATGTATGTTTCTTGCTGTGTGATACTCCTGTGTGGTAATGCTGTTTGGTATTGTCCTAGGTAATGCTGTGTGGTATTGTCATGTGGTAATCCAAAAATACCACTTGAATATCCTGTGGTATACTTCCTGTGGTACACTTCTGTGTGGTATACCACAGGAATATCTTGTGGTATTTTCCTGTGGTACTTTTTGATTTGTATTTTCTCAGCTTTTGCCGTGTGGTATACTGTGTGGTATTCCTGCTCGGTACTACTGTGCGATAATGTATGTTTTTGCTGTGTGGCACTCCTGTGTGGTATTGCTGTGTGGTATTGTCCTGTGGTAAATGACCAAAAATACCTCATGTATATCCTGTGGTATATTTCGGTTTGGTATTGCTGCGCGGTACTACTGTGCGATAATGTATGATTTTGCTGTGTGGTACTCCTTCTTTGGCAATGCTGTATGATATTGTCTTGTGGTATCCTGTGGTATTTGCCTGTGGTACTTTCTTTTGTATAATCTCAGGTTTTGTTTTGTGGTACTTCTGTGTGGTACTGCTGTGTAGTACTGCTGTGTGATACTGTATGTTTTTGCTGTGTGACACTACTGTGTGGTCCTGTTGTAGTCCTGTACAGTGATATATGTCCCAAAATACCAAAGGAATATCCTGTGGTATTTTCCTGTGCTATATTATGTTGTATTTTCGCAGGTTTTGCTGTGGGGTACTTCTGTATGGTATTGCTGCCTTTTACTACAGTACTATGCAATACTGCATAGTTTTGCTGAATGGTACTCCTGTGTGGTGCTGTTGTGTAGTATTGTCCTGTGGTACTTTCTGTTGTATTTTAGCAGGTTTTGCTGTGTGGTGCATGTGTGATGCCGACAAGTACATGTACCACATGGAGTAGCCTTCAATCCTGTGGTACGGTACAGAACCACACAGTTCATTTGACAAGTACCACGGGGAGTACCACAGGACATTTTTATTAGGGAGATCTTGTACACTTGTATTTCGCTTGTTTGTTGTTGTTTTTTATCTGTTATCGCTTCTATCGTCTAGCAAATGGCGAATCAAAAAATAATTATGATGATGATAATAAAAATTCAGTAGGTGTATCCACGCAGTGATTTTACGCACACCTCAATAATCGTATACCTTGTACCATGTTAAAGGTGCGCACGTAATCCGTGGTACACACTTCCATTCCATGCACCTTACAAGGTGCGCTAAATTTGGCCACCATGGTTCTTTTCGCCACGCACCGCTTCTGACAATGCCACGCAAGCTCTACACTAATGCCTGAAGTTTTGCAAAGGCAGGCTGCAACTAATAAGAAACATATTTTATTGAAAAATATTAATAGAGCAATGTACATACACCTAAAGGCGGAATATTTCCAGTTTGGTTGTTTGTTTTTTTCATATATTTAGCTACTCAATAGTGATGCAGCCATGCGTGGATTGTTGTCTCACATGGCGGGGAATCCCACAGACTGTTACACAGGTGCTGTACAGTTTCCCATCACAATGCAATAGGCTAGGAGCTAGCTGCTAGTAATAACCCCACTTATTGTATAGCTCAAAAGGTTTGACCCCTTGGAATTACTGGGACCACCCTCAAAATAAAAGAAGAAAAAAAAAATAGCGCATCAGCCTAACCCGTGCTATGTTCGTCCGGAGCCCCTCCCCCCCCCCCCCACCCCCAACCCCATGTAATTTACCCCATGGAGCCCATGGACCAACCCTGGTCAGAAGAAAGTAGGGTATATCTGACCGGGAAGTGGGTGCCAGACCGCCCCCTTGGGCCCCTGGGACCCCCTAAACTCTATGCGGGTTGAATTTATCCAATGTAGCGTGTGAACAGGTATAGGCCTATATAATGAAATTAGAAAAGCTTACAACTGAAATACAAAATATCTGGTCAGGAAAGGGGTTTCCACCCCCCCCCCCTCCCCGAACCCCTATAGCCGTGCCCCACCCCCCCCCCCCCCTGCACTTAGTGAAAGGGGCATACTTTATCCAATGTAGCTTTCGGGCTAAACATGGTACTATTCAGGTGTAGGTGTAAATGATGAAATTACAAAATCTGCAATGTGCACTCACATAAAAAGTAAATACTTTTTCAAATTTATATAATATATTTCTCATACATATTATCTCAAACTTAATGTACCATTTGAAAGGTGATTTAATTGGCTATCAACCTGGTAGGTCAACAAAAATGTAAACTTTGCACATGAAGGAACTTCGTTTTTCCTTTCAAAGGCACAGAAGCAAATATTGCAAAAATTAGTTGTAATTCATACGTGCTCTTCATAAGTGCTTTTCCTTGTAACAATAGGGGATAAGACAAATTTAAGACAATGAAAAACATGAATTAAGTGAAAAAAAAAGATTTCACCTCTATGATATATTTGAAACCAAAAAGATCAAAAAAAGGCAAAAAATTGAGGAAAGTCAAGAATCATCTGTCACTTACTGATTCAGAAGAAATGAGTGGAAATGGTAGGAGATTGAATTAATTTCTCATATCAACGAAAATGTAAATGATATTAGACTCTTGAATTTGTCTTATGATATCTCAAGTACTTAATCAAAATAATGACTTAAAGGTGCTTTTGCCCTTACTCCCTATGTCATTCGACCTTTGAGTTAACAGAAAATTTCTATTTTCCCCCTTTAGTTTCCAACTTTGCTTAAGTTTGCGGTTAAAAAGAACTAAAGAGATCGAAAACTTATATTTGCTATTTCATTCATGTCTATAACTGTCTTATACTTGTCGAATGGAAGACAAATGTCAATTGTTTCAATTTTTACTTTTGTGCTTTGAAGGGCAGACACGAATGAGTTCACTTCTTAGTAAGGGTTCCTTTAATATTGACCGACTGGTTTCATTGCCAATTAGATTAGCTTTGATATGGTATATTATACACTGATTTTCATCAAAATCTTCTATGAAAAATATGAACTCGTAAGAGTGTTTACTTTCTTTCTTTCTTTTTTTTTTGGGGGGGGGGGGGCTGAGTGCATCTGGTCACAGGAAAGGGGATGACAAATCACCCCTAGGACAACCACTCCCCTCCCCCCCCCCACCACCACCACACACAAATGTACACACTAACGCTATAGACACCCACATATGTACTCTTATGTTTCAATTCATTCCGAAGGAAGGTGATACATAGTATATTTTTTACTGCATTAATACACATAAAGGGCTATGTTTTGTATATATGAAGAGTTTGTTCGCAAAAACCGGTAAGTCCATATTTGCCAAATGGAGATATTTGCGATTAAAGGTCAAGAAAAATAAAGAGAATAATAAGAATTTTTTTGTTTCTTTTGACCATAACTTCAAAAATGTACCTTTATATGTAGTGACCAATATATCATTTAAAAGGTATTATTTTTTACTTTATGACAGAGACCGTACTTCAAAATCTTCAAAAATGGACTTATCGGTTTTGCGAACAAACTCTTCATATATATCATTCCATCTAGTTCAATTCCATTCAAACTTTATTTGTGACCCTGCACCACAAAACAAACAAAAAGTCGCCAGACATGAATTATTAGTTTAGACAATATTCTGAAAGAGCAGACTTTAAGCTTCAAAATGATGCATAACTCAAAGCAAATGGACTCTCCTAACCTATCTAAATGTTGGAAAGAAAGCACAAACTCAGGAACAGTGTGAACTGAGAAAAGAGGCTCTGAAGTACAGTGTCTATTCAAGCGCTTCATCTCTACAAAACCGTGCTGGCTGTGCGATGAATGGGACAAAAAACAGGAAGTTAACCACCCGAGTAACAACAATGAAGAGACTATCAGATTAAACTGAAATTAATCATACCTCATTACCACATTCTGTCCATAATTAATACCAACTTTCAAAGCAGTAGCATTATCCTTTCAAAAGTTATTAGATTTGAAAGTGAAGAGAGTGTAGAAGGTTTTTGCAGAAATGAAAAAGGGACTCTAAAGACACACCTAATCGCACTATTCTACAAAAAAAGTTCGAGATAAAGTGCTAAAAAACACACTTTCTCACCCGTTTTGTGACCGTAAATTTGTAGCATAATGTAAAAGAAGACTTGCTCTTTCAGAAAATATGAAAAAGTCAAGATCGGCTAGGTTGACCCATTTCACTTATTTTCAGTCTTCAAACATTCGATCAGTGTGTGCGACTTTTTGTTCGTTTTGTGATGCACGGTCACATTTAATTTTTCGAAAAGAGCATAAACATTTCATTTTCTTTGGTAACAGAAAATAAGTTTGTATAATCAAAACAAAGAAAATTGAGAAAAATATAATTGTGGAACCTTGGAGTTTATACAAATACGTTGTCACGAAAATTGATTGAAGGGATATAAACGATATAACAATACTTGTACTCAAAACATCGAAAATAGAGGGACCTACTAAAAAGACAAGTCTTGAAGAATGTGGGCCCCTCATGTACAGAATGTCAAATAGAAAAATAAACTGATGCAAAAAGGGGAAAAAAGGCTGGGACAAAAGTCAGAAAAAAAGTTTTGAAGCCCATAACAAGACAGCGTAACCAACATACACACTAAACGAGACTAGACGACGAAACTAATACAGGAAGACTAAAAGACAGGACAGAATGAGACAAGACTACACATGACAGGAAGAAAATACAACGGACAGCAAGGCATAACAGATCCAGGGATCGTCAACAGAATTATATAAAAAAAGGGGTGCGTGAAAAAGATAAAGAATTATAGAGTATTAGAGAGACAGAGATGCAGAAGTAATAAAATCAAATCTAATCTGTAACTGTCTCAGGATAAGAAAGGACGAGAAAATACATGACAGTATATTATTTGTAATCCAAGTTCTTCGAAAAGAATTACAATAAGCACACAATCTAATTCATTTCTGTGGGATTGTAAAATTGCAATAGAAAGAACTCTAATCTCCTTTTAAATGGAGATATAGAGGGGCATTTATTCAGATAATTCCAATAAGTTGGGCCAGTATAATGTGTTCTTAGCAAAAATCGTTCGTAAAAAGGTAACAGAAATTCATTGGAAAGTCGAGTGGGATGCTCATGGAATGATTGATTTCTTAGAAACATAGAATCCAAAACGGACGGTTGTGAGTTGTTGCTGTACATATTCATAAATTGCCCAAAATTAAATAGAAAACAAATCTTTCATTTTTAGCGGCTTAATAGAGGAAAATTACAAATTTGAGTGGGAGGGTATGAAGGATAAAAGATGACACGGGGAGCTTTCTTTTGTAGAAGGAACACGCTATCCAGTAGGTTCTTTTGAGTGTTGCCCGAAAATAAAACACCATTAAGATAAGGCAATATCAATGACACCTATGATTTTTGAGGGATATGCAATTTCATACCTGAGTTTTGTGCCCCCTTGTCCAACCTGTACATCATAACTTGCAGTTGTATGCTAATGCAACCTTTTTTTGTGTGTATTTTATAATGGATATAACTGTGCTGTGTACATGTATATACTGAAATAGTGCACACACACACACACACACACACACACACACACACACACACCAGTGGCGGATCCAAAGGGGCGCATCGGACACCCGACCCTTCTTTATTTGTAGTTAAAACAAAAGTAATAAAAAGGAAAAAATGAGATGCGCCCCCCCCCCCCCTTTACGGAATTCCTGTATCCGCCCCTACATGCAAACACACACACACACACACACACCAGTGGCGGATCCAGAGGGGCGCATCGGACACCCGGCCCTTCGTTATTTGTTGATAAAACAAAAGCAATAAAAAGAAAAAAGTGAGATGTGAATTTCCCCTTTACGGAATTCCTGGATCAGCCCCTGCACACACACACACACACACACACACACACACACACACACACACACACACACACACACACACACACACACAGGTACTATTCATGTATGCATGACTCCATGTAGCCCACATATTCTTATAATGTACATGAAACATGTCACGTACAGTTATGGTACCTCGCATATGATAAATGTCAGACATACAGCTTGTGATGTTACATATGTTGAACGATATAAAGAAAATATAATGGAGATTTTAAGTATGTACTCTTTTCTCGTATAATGAAAGAGCACTTGACTTGCCTCTTTCAGAAGACAGGGGAATAATGTTATTCAACACAATAAGAAATGCAAAGTAATTAGCAAAAAATCAATCTGTGATATTTATAATGCCTCTGTAACCCTCCAAAGATAAAGAAAGGCAAAGAAATAATGGAGGAAAATAAAATAATCTTCTGTCATCCATATTCAAAAGTCAAACGAGAAGAAGCAATGGTAACAAAGATGGTAGAAATTTGAAATGTTATTCCAAATTAAGAAATTTTGAAATAATATTTGGTCCTTGAATGTGAATCATGAATTCTTAAATTTCTTAATATAAAGATAGAATTAAGAAATTCTGTTCATTTTATCACCTTTACCACTCACCCCATGTTTTATTTAAACTTTGAGTTGACAGGAAATTTTCATGTCCGACCTTCGATTCCCCACTATGTTTTTTGTTTGAGAATACAAACAGAAATAAGGGAACGAAAGCTTGTTATGCTATTTCATTCATGCCTCTCATTGTGTTAAATTGGTCTTTTATTCTCATCTTCAAAGGCATTTGCATGTTAATTTCGATATGTCAATTTCTCTAATTTTTATTTTTGTGCCTTAGTGGACAAAAATGAATGTATTCATTCATAGTTTAGATTTCCTTTTGTATAATTACATCAGGTAGAAGCCAGTTAAATAGCTTTTAACATGTTATATGACACAATTATGTTCACCATGTCAAATGATAGCACTGATGTTTAAAAACATAAAGATTTTCATTCTGTGAGTCTTTTCGAGTCTTTATCTTACGGCCAGATCTGATATCTCTCATTCTGGTTTTGTTTGTTGTTTATTGTCTGTATTTTGTTTACTAGGGGAGTCCCTTGTGATTCCCGTGTTTCATGACTATCACACTATAGTCATATATACTATAGTTTATCATAGATAGATTTATTCGTCTTTCACACTTTGTAATAATATGTCAAATCATGCAACATCAAGACTCCAAATTGGCCATTTCGATTGTATTTTGTGAATTAAACGCTGTGATTTGTGTGTTTTTTCCTCTATAGTGTCGCCAGACGACTGGGATCACTTCGACGTTACCATGGCAGCAAACTTCAAGGAGAACAAGAAATGTGTCGACTGTGGAAAAAAAGCTGAAGCGATGTACAATGTGAAAGAAAAACAAATGCTATGTGATGAATGCGTAGAAAAGAAAGGCTTCGCAATCAAGACCGGAAACGAATACAAAAAATGGTTTTGTGAAAAACACGCAAAGGCCATCAAATTCTATTGCGCTTCGCATGAACTTGGAATCTGTCACTCCTGTGCAACCGTCCGTCACCAACAGCCATGTGTTCTACACGACTTGGATGACATTATTACTGAGAGAAAGACTGCTCTGAGAGACATGGTTGCCATGACAACAAAAAAGATGGCTGAGCTGGGAAACCGTAAACAGCATGCCAAGCAACAAGAAGTTGATGCGACCAATCACTTGATGTCAGTGGAAAGTGAAATAGAATTATTCTTCGAAGAGATTATTCGTCGCGAGGACGCCGACTTGCGGCGAGTGGAAGACATGATAAAACAGGAAGCAGAAGAAGAAATTTCTAAAGTTAATGAGAAAAAAGAACAGCGATTGCTAGAGAGCCGTAATGAAGCAAAAGCAAAAAGAGAGAAAGTAGCCAAAGTACAAGATGAACTATCGACGTCACTTGCAGACATACGTAATGAGTGTTCCAGAAAATTCGAACATTGTCACCATCAAATTAAGGAGAGTCAGCTCGCCATGAGAAAAGCTTTAGATGATATTGACGCCCTTCTCCTCAGTAACAGACGACTGATCGAGGGAGGGAAAGATCTTGTAAGGTCACTGTACCAGGCCGTTAGGTCAGGTGATGAGAGGAAGGAGGAGGAGAACCCTGAAGGCATCTCAAGCAAAGTGAAAACTGTCCGATTTGTAAAAAGTGAAGAAGGCAAGGGTTACAAGGGGAGAGTCGATTGGTGTGGCGGGAAGTGGGAACTCAGAGACTCAATTGAAATTCCAGAGGATGTAAAATCCCCAGTGATAGCTGGGTGTATCAATGAAGAAGATGTGGTCGTTTCCGACTGGCCCGTTAACAACGTGCAAACATATGTGATAAATGTCCAATCCAAAAAGACGGAGAAAGTGGCACAGAACGACAGGGAACCATTTATTACTTCATGTACACTACTGGATGACAACACGATAGTCTGTGGCAAGTGGCGGCGAGGCTGTTCGGGATCAGTTTTGAGTGAGTGCATCTCACTGTACGACAGGCAGTGGCAACTCCTCAGACACCTGGACATACCAAGACACGGGCAAACAGACTACGCCTGGGTAGAAGCTGCCGTCGATGTGAGTGGTATGATCCTTGCTTGTGAGTCTGGTCAGTCTAGTATCTACGTCATCGATTCGAAAAGTGGAAAGATTGAAAGTGTCATCACATGCAAGTCTGGGAATATGATCAGGATGCGTGGAATTATGACGTGCGGGAAGATCATAGCTTGTCGTGAGCCATTTGATGACACATTGTTGGTAATCGATCGTAATGGTGATCAGATCGAGATAAAACACAGTGATACAATCCTGAATGCGGCTATCGATCCATTAACTTATAGCCCTTACGTCGTATGCTACAATGCAGAGAGCAAAAGATGTTCCATTGATCGTATGTCTTACGACGGTGAGGCGGGAGTAAGAGAATTGTCCCTACCTCTATGGGAGGCACTGAATACAAGAATTGAAAAATTCCGCCATGTTATATTATCAAAGCTTATTATCAAATCTGATGGCAAGCTCATTTTGTGTGATGGAAGAAACATCATGATCTATGAGAAAAAGTTTACATTGTAGACAATAGCCTGATATCTTCAAAGTTGATAAATTCAAAGGATATTTAAATGGATGCAGAAAAACACAACTTCATCGAAAGAGAAACGGGAGCGTAGTTTGTTTTTGCTTTCTCGGCCAATAACTGATGACTTCCATTTATAGATGACATTTGGTCACACAAAATATGTAAAAACTTTAAAATATATGTGAATACTCCCATAGAAGTTCAAGAGTAGATCCTTCTTGTGATGATTTTGTATATATTCAGTGAGAATTTTATGTGAATCATGGTTCCCGATTATGATCCCGATCGTATGTCCCGTGATATCTCGCAACACTTCATATCCCTACATTCAGGTCTGACCTTCATGTAAAGACAAAGGCAAGACAAAAATGTCTTACATTGGGTCATTCTTTCTTTTCAGATTTCGAGACAGCAAGAATAAAAGAATCTTAACCGTTCTTTCTTATTCATTTCTCCAATGGCATTCGAAATTCTAACAATAGTATAAAACTGTTACCGCTTGTATTGCTAGACAGTGTATAAACAGGGAGGTGAGACACCTCCCTGGTATAAACAATTTCAAGGGGCATGCCGGAAGCCGTATATGAAATACGTCATATTCCCAACCTGCGAAACTTTTGACTCTCTATTTGTAATGAAAGTTTTATTCGGGACTGAGGTTTAAGTAATACGCTTCTGGACTTTATCTGAGCATTTCCCTTTTGTCACAAGATGTTTTTCCTGATTTAGGTATTTGTGTATTCAGGTCACAAAACATTCATCTGGTCTTGATCAATTATCACGTGAATACTCCACTCCATCATAGTCTATCATTTTACGTTTTCACGTCGTGATACTTCAAGGTCGGGTCGATTCACCTGTCGTGCTTATCTAGTTCAGGACCCTTTTTTTTTTCGATTCTTTTATCGCCGACTTTACGCGTTAAGCCGAGTGATGGCGCGATCCCGAGAAATGCTGCACTGAGAAAAAAAGGTGCAGCAGTTCTCGGGATCGCACCATCACTCGGCCTAACGCGTAAAGTCGGCGAAAAAGAATCGATAAAATGGGTCCTGAACTAGACTGCTGCCGTAAGAATACCGTTTCCTACCAGAACTAAACGTGACATTAATGTTCTCACCTCGAGAAGAAAGGACGGTATTGTGTTGAGATCAAACTTGTCAAAGGACGAAACCAGTCCTACCAGCTTGAACCAATTTCGAACCAATTAAGATTTACCCGAAAGGAAAGAATGACATTTCATAAGCACAGCAGTGAAAATTTGATCAAAATCGGTAAAAGATTGGGGAAGTCACGAAATGATGAAATTTAGCTAATTTTTGCCAAATTGCCGAACGGTTTTGGTTGATTATGAATATGCAAAGGAATGAACTGATGGTGTCAGCACCTTAAAATTTGATGGTGTTTAAAACATTAACAAAAATGAGATTTTTCTGCTCTGAAAGTGTAGAAGTTATTTTCACTCCTGGCTGAAAACTTCAAAATAATGATCAGATAACAGATATATTAGGGTTTGAGACAACAACGACGAAAAAAAAAAATGATGATTGCAAGAAATCAGCCAATGACATCATCAATGCACATATTTGCGTATTCATATCAGCTGTTCAATTACTGGTTAGTGAAAGTTTGTAAATCTTCGAAATGCCATTACTTTTCTAATTATAGTCCGATTTTGATCAAATTTTCACTAGTGTTCTTCACAAATGTTACTCTTTCTTTCGAAAAAAAAAATCATACTTCTTCATGTTAGAAATGAGGTTGAAATATGTCTTCCCCACCCATGCTTTACTTAATTCATATTACAGTATTATATTTCCATCATATCTGAACTATGATGGTATACTTGCTTGGGGTAATACTCATCAATATTTGATTGCAAAATTGTATGTGTTACTGTCACATTGAAAATGTGTTTTATATCATATTCATGTTTATTACGTTAATGCTGATATATCGGTCATTTATTTAGACAAAGCATCATGTTTGTGTGCAGAAAGAGAGAGAGAGAGAGCGCGAGAGAGACAGTGAGAGAGAGAGACAAGGTGTAAACCAGATGGCAAAGTTATGTGTCCTGTACCATCGATTTCTGAGACTTTAACTATGTTTGTATGTCAATAATTACCTGTGCGTATAAGGGGAGACGCAGCAAATAGTTCCAGTCCGGGATAGAGTGTCCCGTAGATGTTGTTCCAAGTCGTCTTTGTTTTTAATGCCTAAGATGCCGTGGAAAGGAGTGTCTTAGCAGAGTGCGTAATTTGCTGTACATACAGTTTTAGTTCTCTCGCGTCAGGTATTATTTAGACCTCGTCGAGAGAACACATATGCTAGCTTGGTGGCAGGAAACACATCCTCCACACCCAGACGCCATTTTAGATGATGTTTTAAGGCACATTTTCGTTGACGGCCAGGAGCCGCACCTCTTCAGCCTCTGGGAAATTTTGTGCAGTAAGCAGGGTGAAGTGACATATAAGCTTATTTTACACCGGTCATTAGTTGTGGTTTTCCAAATTTGTCGTGGTGTTTGGAGATACAAATTTGGGTGAACTGTAATGACGTTAATGCGGCTCTCTATATTTTATGGAGAGTTTCAGTAAACAAATGATAACGCATATTGTGGTTGTGTACAGCTTTTGATAATGGAGCGGTAAATTTCGATAAATAGATGTATGCTTTGCTGTATTTACGTTTACTGCAACATTTCATGTGTATCATATATTTACGTAAACTGGGACAATAACGCAAGCCCCAGCTTTTCACTCTGATGTCCTGATTTTTAGTTGGTCACGCTGAAGCAACATTTCTTTTTCTTTCTATGGACGCTAGTGCCCACGGAAAGCATGTTCCTCTCGACACTTTTGAGTTGGAACAGGGAAAGTGCGTTCCATCTCAGCTTTGAAATCCTACATCCACGAACGTTCCAAACACACAGAGACATATGGTTAGCGTACTGGAAGTGAGAGATTCTGACACTTGATTTGTGACTTGACGGATGACGCAACTCAGAGAAGGTTAACCGAATGACGCACAGCGCACGAACACAATGATGTACCATAACGCACCTGTAATAAGGTGTGAAGATGTGGTCTGTAAATGCAATGTGAACACAATCGAAAACCTGATCGCTGCAGTGTGGGTTAGTACAGAACCCTAATGGCAATTGAGTCGAATGTTCGTATTGCTCTGTAAAGTGAATTACAGCACTAGCGATGGAGAAGTGATAGGTAACAAACTGAAATTTTGCAAGTGAAACCGGATCAAGCCAAGATCTTTGCGAATCGTATATCGCTTGCTAAGATGAATTTCATTTAATTATCATACCTGTGCTGTTGTTCATTCACACTGAATGAGTCACCCCCTAATATCGCATGTCATGAAGTATTCTTGTTTCATACACACATTGAACTAATTTTTGTACTCAGATGGTGTGGTGAACGCAACGGTCGCTTTGTAAAGCTGACTTAATAATATTGTTTCTCTGCCAAATATTGGGAGGCCTACATTTCCCCGTGGTTAATTCAGGTTGTTGTTGTTGGTTTTTTTTTTCATTCCTTCACCTGCATGTTGATGGTAGAAAACAGATTTAAAAAATAATGTTAAAAAGGTCTAAATGAGGTGAGATTTTTAAAGCGTTTATTCAATTTTCTAAAAGCTCAATGTTGTACACATGTGATTATCTCTTCCCCCTCTATGAAGGAATAATGTGAGTTCCGTGTGATTTACAATTTTGTGATTGCTCCATAGATTGAAATGCCTATGACCGTGTTACACTGTGTACATTCCTTGTGATGTCAGTCAGTAATTTCCCCATGGATTGAATTGCTCATGACTGTCTTGTACTGTGTAAACAAAGCTGTATGTATGCTTTTTGTTAGTGTAATATACAGGTGATGATTGTGTTTCATTGTATTATGCAGTCTGAAGCTTGGCGCCTCCCTGTCATGTGGTTGTTGATTGGCTCCCTTATGGAGGTACTGCTTCACTGTGTCTATTCTCTCATTTTTATATGTCCGCTCTTCTACATTCTTACCGGTATATGTACCCAATTCTTCTCAATATCAATTCAGTATGCGTCTTATCATTACTCTTACATCTTGAAATTCAGTCTGTTTATATCAACGATGGCGCGTGTTGTTGTTTCTTTTTTCCCTTTTTCTTCTTTTTTTTCTTTTCTCCCTAATTTGATTTTATGTGAGTCGACATTGGTTTCCTTGATTTTTTGCAACTGATTGACAAATTGCCCTACATCGACGTAAATAAGCACTGAATTGATCAGTGTTTTAGTAGTAGCTATGATAAAAAATCATGGGCGTACATACTCGAGCAGGATTCGAACCTACGACCTCCTGATCACCGGACAGGCGTCATCTCCACTAGACCACCGAGCTTTCGCCCGAAAGCAAGTGTTGGTTCTAATCCTTATAGCATGCAGCGGGTACTGCTTTGTTATTCAAATTCATGAATTTCTTCCGTCGAGATGTTTTCTTTGCAACTGATCAATTCCTTGATTTTGTTTTCTATACGTGTTTGTAGTTTCATTAAGTCATTATTCATTCTCTTATGTATTTTCTGAGGGTCCCAAACCGTACTTGTTTTGCTTTTTAGTATAGTATGGACCTTCTATTGTCAACATTGTTAAATCAACTATTCTTACATCTGCAGAATGTGGTTGTCTGTATATCACTATTAATGACGTATTGAGAAGATTCTGTTAGTGCCCCAGGTATTTTTGCCTTTCACTTTTGTTTCTCTTTATTTTGGTCCTACGTTGCATCCGTGCTCCTCACCTTTACACTCTGTTCAGAATTTGGGACCTATGCTTAACAAGCTCGCTTTTAAGTAGGTTTCATCATATTTCTTTAGCGTTATACATAGAACCAAAAGTACGATGATTGACCGCTATATGTTTTACATGCTTACATTAATTTACTGTACATCCAAGCCGGATATTATGATTCACTATGTTTTTATTATATTTGATGTACATTCCTTCATTGAGAAGTATGAAAATAAATTTAATTGAATTGAATTGAATTGTATCCATGTATTACGCATATATACCCATCCTTGTATTATGCATATTATATACCTTAAAAAATACTTTGATGTTACTCGTAATCACATGCATTTTGTTAATTTCTTTTTTTTTATTATTACAAATATGTCACGTTAATGCATTGCATATAATTTTCCTTGATTACGATCATGCAAATTCAAAAAAAAAAGAAGAAATGACTGATAAGGTTCATGTGGCCACAGAGACGAATTGCTTTTGACTAGTAAAAATCTAAATGTTAAAGAGTTGAAAACATATCAATTAGGACACTTTATGTTTAATTTCAGGGGGAAAAAAAGTTGCATGAAATATTTAGTGATGTGTTTTGTAGACATGTAAATTTTCATATTATGTACCAGACCAGAAAATCCAATGAATGTCATTTACTTTTGCTCTGCATCATCTTCGCCCAAATTTTTTTGTTTTATCTACGGAACCGAGCTTTAGGAACCAATAGTGATGATTTAAAAGATGCACCAAGCCTTGCTGTATATAGGAAAAAATTAGAGACAGTTTTGGTTGTTTTTTGATAACATTTGAAAAACATATTTTTTATCTCATTATGCATATTTTCTTGTATGTTAATTACTTTGTTCAACCCCATGAATAGTGTCTGGTAATAGTCTTACACGCGCTGAGGATGCCCTAAGCTGCTACCTCTTAGTAGTCCTTCCTTCTTTCCTTCCTTCCTTCTTTCCTTCCTTCCTTCCTTCATTCATTCATTCTTTCTTTCTTTCATTCTTTTCCTTCCCTTCCTTCTCCCTCTGACTTTCTCTCCCATTGTCTCTTACTCTTTATCCTACGTCTTTCTTTATATACTGTGAGCGTCTTGTACCTGTGATTGTTCTTTTGTTCCTGTATATCTTATTTTTTGTATTGGGGGTTCGATTTTCTGATTGGACCATATTTAAACAAGCTTGCCTTTTATGTGGTCCTCTCTTTTCCAATAACACAAATATTTTAAACATTAGTTTTACATGTATCAGTATCTATACTTTTAATACATTGTACTCCTGGATAAGGTTCATCTGATTGGTGATTTCGTAGAAAATAACGCGTTCTTCTTTCACAATCACGTAAAATTATTTTGTACCTCAGTGAGTACTTTCGCCTCCGACTGGTGACTTCTTCATACTGCGTCGTAGATGGCGGTATGACGCTGGACGTGAGAGAGTCACTTATGGGATCGTATACGTGTAAGAAAATCATTATTTGCCCGAGTATCTGTTCGTTGTGTTAGCTATTTTCCTGATGTGAATTACATCCCTTTTCCATCTTGATGGGCGATGATCTTCTCTGGAAAGAATACTGCTCTCGATCCATTGGATGGGATGGTTATTGATGGCAACATGATCCTCAATGGCAGACTATTGTTAGATCTCATACAACGTATTTCCAATTTCGCCTATCACTGCGAATTTCTTATGAAAGATCTAGAGCAGCAGGCAGTGGCTACAGCACCATTAGTAGCCAAACCCAAAGTCTGGAAGCGGTACGTAGAGGATATTCTTTATATCGTACAAGAAGATCTGATTGATAATCTCACTCTCC
Source organism: Diadema setosum (assembly GCA_033980235.1). Taxonomy (NCBI): domain Eukaryota; kingdom Metazoa; phylum Echinodermata; class Echinoidea; order Diadematoida; family Diadematidae; genus Diadema; species Diadema setosum. The sequence continues at coordinate 470,796 of CM067075.1, forward strand.
CTCTCAATCAAATTGACGAAACAGGCGTATCAAGGTCACATACATGAGAAAGAACAAACCAGTACCATTCCATTTCTTGACACAATCATTGTCAGAAAGAACAGCGGGATGGTCAAATTACTGGTCTTTTGAAAACAGACATACACAGACAAGTATCGACTTTATTCCCCCTCCAACAGAAATCGAATGTTATCCATTCTCTGTTCAACCGAGCTAGGTCTACTGTCACGAAAGAAGAGGAAGACACCACGGCTCTAAACAAAGTGTGGCTATCCCCCATGATGGAGCTTCAAGAAAGTTCACCAAAAATGTCAGCTCTATCCAAACCCCCAAAAGACAGAGATACACAGAGTCGAGGGGGCCTGGTAGTTCTCCCCTACATCAGAGGAACTCCTGAAGCCTTTCAATGAGTCTTCAAGCAGTTTGAAGTTTCCACTGCTGTCAAGCCACATAAAACCATCGGAATCCTACTGGTCCACCCAAAAGACAAACGGAAAGTAGATGACATAGCAGGAGTTGTATGTGAGACTCCTTGCAATGATTCTTCAGCTACATACACTTGGAAGACAGGCAGATGATTTTGCATAAGAAGAGACGAGTATAACGATGCAGTTAGAAATATCAGCCAAATCCCTTCCACTCGATCTAGAAAACAATCGGCAGACAACATCATCCACAAGTCAGCCATTGGGGATCACGTTGCCATCAATAACCATTCCATCCAAGGGAACGGGCCGTATTCTTGCCAGAGAAGATCATCGCCCATCAAGAAAGATAAGGGAGGTAATTCACATCAGAAAAACAGCTAACACAATGAACAGAGACTCGGGCCAATATAATTTTCATGATCCCGTGAATGACTCTCTCACGTCTAGCGTCATACCGCCATTTACGACGCAGTATGAAGAAGCCACTAGTTTGAGGCGAAAGTATAAAGTAATTTTACGTGACTGCGAAAGAACATATTTCTATAATACATTGTGATTTTCCCCTTGCACTTGTATCAACAAAATGTGCCATTAGAAATAAAGTTTCATTTGAATTGAACTGAATGTTACGTGAATATCATATTTGTGTGTATTTAGAGATAATGATTCTGTCCACTGTCGCGGATATTATTTTACATTTGGAGCAGTCTCATTCGCACATCGATGTAGAACAATGTATTGACAATAAACTACATCCCAGTCACAAGATGCTCTGCTTCTGACGTAATGTCAAAAAAGGTGTGTGTGTTTTTTCCCTGTCGACTCTCACTTATCTCTTCCCGAAGGTAAATGTTTTGCCGGATTTTCGGCGTCAAATCTACGGATAGTTACGTGCACTTACAAACAGTATGGGTAAGTTCGGATCCATTGTAATGAAAAATGTCAAAATTTCGCAGGCTTGGCGCCTTAATCAGTAACAGACAGTCACGTCTGCTTGCAACCCTGCCGATACCTGCAAACGTCCGTTACGTAAGCGAATGTGTGACAGGGGCTTACCACCTCGGAAGAAAATAAAACAATTATTATGGATGCAGAGAGTATTGTATACAAGACATATAGGTGTGAGTGTGTGTGTTTGTTTGTGTGTATGTGTGTTTGTGTTTGTGTGTGCGTGTGTGTGTGTGTGTGTGTGTGTGTGTGTGTGTGTGTGCAGGTATTATGTGAGCGTGAGCGTCTTCAAATGATAGCTTGGATAAAATTAATTGTCAGCCTATATATGTTGTGCCTGCTTCAAGGTGAGCGCTGAAGTTTTGAATTCCTCGGTACAATGAACATATTCAAAAGCCAGTTGCCTGAACTTTGCACTTGAACATTATTTCAGCATTGAATTTGCCTGGTAATTCCTGTTAGACGTTACGGATGAATGTGTACAACCGCCAAACATCGTTTTCCCAATAGCAAACTGTTCAAATCGAACATAACCATCTGAAGGATTGCTTCTTTTCGACTAATCACAGTGATCTTGGGACATGCATCAACATAGTTTGCTGCAAATCGCTGCTTTCACTCGTTATTAAGGTGTTTAATCATCGGTTGTTCGCAACATTTGATCAACGCCTTTGAGTCTGCCAACATTAATAAGGGTATACACCAGACGGACGGAGAACGTAAATTGGCGTGGTCTTTGAGAATAGGTAATTCACTGTATCCTTTGTAGCCTAACTTCCTTCATGACTTCATATTCCAATACAACAAAATATAGTTCCTTTAAGATGCGTGTCAATGACTCGATCAAGCCCTTAGCCCTACTGCATGTCGCTGTGTGATACTAATTCTTATGTTTTTTATGTGATATTTTTAAGTTGGTTGGAGAGGCTCAAGTTCCATGGTGATTTTGATTGTTTTCTTTTCCAACCTGGCAACTTCGGGAAGCGCACCAAAGAAAGCCTTTGATCCCTTACAAAAAAAAGTCCTGCGGTTACACTCCTGATGTAGTTACCACAGGATAGTTAACACCACCACCTGACGACCAAAGCTTCAGTACCACAGGAACTGTCCTGTGGTATTTTGGGACATTTCCACAGGAGAGTACACAGGCCATTACCACACAGCATTTCCACAGGGTAGTACCAAACATTACCACAGGAAACGTACCACATAGCATTACCACAAGGCAGTACCGCACATCATTACCATGATACCACATAATAGTACCACACAGGATAGATGAAAAAAAAAATCTTGGAGAATCAATAGCCCTAATCCCAAAATGGAACGTGATATGGGAGTGATGTATTTCAGGACGAACATGGCCCTCATACTTAATAACCTGTCCTACTCCTAATATATAGACTCAACGATATAAAATTACATGTTCATAACAAAATTTATGACATGTGACATATAATATGATTTGCGTGGTACTGCTGTTTGGTTTCTTCCTGTGGTAAGTATATCCCAAAATACAACAGGAATATCCTGTGGTATTTTTCTTTGGTACTTTCTGTTGTATTTTTTTTTCAGGTTTTACTTGGTGGTACTTCTGTGTGGTATTGTCCTGTGATAATTGTCTAAAAATACCCCTTGAATATTCTGTGGTATACTTCTGTGTGGTTTTACTCACTCGGTACTACTGTGCGATAATGTATGTTTTTGCTGTATGGCACTCCTGTGTGGTAATGCTGTGTGGTATTGTCCTGTGGTAAATGGCCAAAAATACCTCATGTATATCCTGTGGTATATTTCGGTGTGGTATTGCTGCACGGTACTACTGTGCGATAATGTATGTTTTTGCTGTGTGGTACTCCTGTGTGGCAATGCTGTATGGTATTGTCTTGTGGTAAATGACCGAAATACGACATGAATATGCTGTGGTATTTGCCTGTGGTAATTTCTGTTGTATAATCTCAGGTTTTGTTGTGTGGTACTTCTGTGTGGTACTGCTGTATAGTACTGCTGTGTGATACTATATGTTTTTGCTGTGTGGTAATCCTGTGTCCTGTACAGTGGTATATGTCCCAAAAAACCACAGGAATATCCTGTGGTATAATTTTCCTGTGCTACATTCTTTTGTATTTTCGCAGGTTTTGCTGTGTGACAGTTCTGTGTGGTATTCCTGCGTTTTACTACAGTACTATGCAATACTGTATGGTTTTGCTGAATGGTACTCCTGCGTGGTACTGTTGTGTAGTATTGTCCTGTGGTATACTTTCTGTTGTATTTTGGCAGGTTTTACTGTGTGGTACATGTGTGATGCCGACAAGTACATGTACCACATGGAGTAGCCTATACAATCCTGTGGTACGATACAGAACCACACAGTTCCTGTGACAAGTACCACAGGGAGTACCACAGGACATTCTTATAGGGAGATCTTGTGCACTTATATTTCGCTTGTTTTGTTTGTTTATCTGTTATCACTTGTATTGTTACGTCTTGCAAATGGCGAATCAAAAATAATAATAATGATGATAATGATAATAATTCGGTAGGTGTACCCACGCAGTGATTTTATGCACACCTCAATAATCGTATACCTTGTACCATGTTTAAGGTGCGCACGTAATCCGTGGTACACACATCCATTTCATGCACCAAGGTGCGATAAACCTGGCCACCATGGTTCTTTTCGCCTCGCACAGCTTCTGACAATGCCATGCAAGCTGTACACTAATGTCTGAAGTTCTGCAAAGGCAGGCTGCAACAAATAAGAAACACATTTTATTCAAAATAATAGAGCAATGTACATAGGCCTAAAGGCGGAATATTTCCAGTTTGGTTGTTTTTTCATAATCATATTTAGCTACTCAATAGTGATGCAGCCATGCGTGGATTGTTGTCTCACTTGGCGGGGAATCCCACAGACTGTTACGGAGGTGCTTTACAGTTTCCCATCACAATGCAATAGGCTAGGAGCTAGCTGCTAGTAATAAACCCCACTTATTGTATAGCTCAAAAGGTTTGACCCCTTAGAATTTACTGGGACCACCCTCAAAAAAAAAAGAAAAAAGAGATAGCGCATCAGCCAAACCCCTGCTATGAGGGCGAGGTTCGTCCCAAGCTCTCCCACCCCCCCCCCCCCCCCGATGCAATTTACCCCATGGAGCCCATGGACCAAACTTGGTCAGAAGAAAGTAGGGTATAGGGTCATAAATACTTACATAGTAAAAATATAAAAACTGACGAAATATCTGATCGGGAAAAGGGTTGCCAGACCGCCCCCTTGGGCCCCTGGGACCCCCTAAACTCTATGTGGGTTGAATTTATCCAATGTAGTATGTGAACAGGTAAAGGCCTATATAATGAATTAGAAAAGCTTACAACTTAAATACACAATATATGGGCAAGAAAGGGGTTGCCAAACCTTCCCCCCCCCCCCCCAACCCTTAACCATGTCCCCGCTCCCTGCACTTAGTGAAAGGGGTATAATTTACCCAATGTATAGCCTTCGGGATAAACATGGTACTATTCAGGTATAGGCCTAAACGATGAAATTACAAAAACTGACAATGTGCACTCAGCAAAAAGAAAAAAGTAAATACTTTTTCAATCTTATATGACATATTTCTCATACATGTTATCTCAAAGGTAATGCACTATATTATGAAAGGTTACTTAATTGGCCATCAACCTGGATACGTCAATAAAAAGGTAAACTTTGCGCATGAGTGAACACCTTGTTTTTTTTTCCTTTCAAAGGCACAGAAGTAAAAATTGCAAAAATCAGTTGCTATTCATGAGTGCTCTTTAGTGCTTTCCCTTGTAACAATACGGCAAAAGACAAATTGAAGACAATGAAAAACACGAATAAAGTTGCAAATATAAAGATTTGACCTTTATAATATCTTTGAAACCAAACAGCTCAAAAAGGCAGAAAAATGAGGAAACTCTAGAATCATTTCTCACATACAGATTCAAAAGAAATGAGTGGAGAAGCAATGTAAAGAAAAATGGTAGGAATTTGAATTGATTTCTCAAATTAAAAGAACAATTGTAAATGATATTAAACTCTTGTATTTGACTTATGAAATGTCAATTACTAAATCAAAATAATGAATTAAAGGTATTATATTAAATAATTTTTGTGCCCTTACTTCCTATGTCACTCAACCTTTGAGTTGACAGGAAATTTTTATTTTCCCCCTTTAGTTTCCAACTTTGCATTAGTTTGTGGTTATAAAGAAATAAACAGATCGAAAACTTACATTTGCTGTTTCATTCATGTCTCTCATTGTTTTAAACTGGTCTTTTGTTATTGTTGCTATCTTAAATGGCATTTCCAAATGAAAGACAAATGTCAATTGTTGCAGTTTTTACTTTTTGCTTTGGAGGGCAAAAACGAATGAGTTCACTCATTCGCAAAGGTTCCTTTAATAGTGACCCACTGGTTTGATAGCCAATTAGATTAGCTTTGATAAGGTATACAATGCATTGATTTTCATCAAAATCTTCTGTGAAAAATATGATCTCGTAAGAGTGTTTACCTTCTTTTCTTTCTTTTTTTTTGGGAGGGGGTGGGGCTGAGTGTATCTGGTCACAGAAAAGGGGTGGACAAATCGCCCCTGGGACAACCACTTCCCAACCCCCCAACCCCCACACCACCACCACACACAAATTTACATACATAAGCTATAGAAACCCACGTGTGTATCGTACGTAGTAATGTCACAGATATTACGAAGGAAGGTGTATAATGGTACATGATATCTTTTTCATCCATGCATACACACAAAGGGCTAATTTTTATCAATCTGTCTACTTTAATTCTATTCAATTCAAACTTTATTTCATTTTTCGAGAAGAACATAAACGTTTCACTTTCTTTGGTAACAGAGAATAAGATTGCATAATCAAAACAAAGTAAACTGAGAAAAATAATTGTAGAACCTTAGAGTTACAAATACGTTGTCATGAAAATTGATTGAAGTGGTATAGACGATAACAATACGCAAAACATTGAAAAATGGAGGGATCTACTAAAAAGACACGTCTTGTAAAATGTAGGCCTCTCAGGTACATAATGTCAAATAGAAAAAAAAACTGATGCAAAAAGGGGAAAAAAGAATGGGACAAAAGTCTGGAAGCCCACTAAGAAGAGAGATTTACAAACAAATAAACTAACACGCATATAAACATTAAACGAGACTGGGACGACGAAACTAATAAAGGAAGACTAAAATACAAGACAGAATGAGACAAGACTAAACATAACAGGAAGAAAATACAACGGACAGAAAGGTATGACAGATCCTCGACGGAATTATATAAAAAGAGAATGGGATGCGTTGAAAGGATACAGAATTATAGAGAAAAAGAGAGAAATAGATGCAGAGGTAATAAAATCTAATCTACTCTGTAAGTGTCTCAGGACAACAAGGACGAGAAAACACATGACAGTATATTATTTGTTACCAAAGTTCTTCGAAAAGGAATCTACAATAAGAAAACAGGAAGGAACTTTATTATCCTTTTAAATAAATAAATGAATATATATATATATATATATATATATATATATATATATATATATATATATATTTATATATATAGGGGGGGGGGGCATTTTTATATCATTATTCAGAAAATTCCAATAAGTTGGGCCAGTATGTGTTCTTAGCAAAAATCGTTCGTAAAAGAGGTAAATGAAATTCATTGAAACGTCGAGTAGGATACTCATGGAATGATTGATTACTTAGAAACATAGAATCTAAAACGGACGGAAGTGAGTTGTTGCTGTACATATACATAAATTGCCCAAAATTAGATAAAAACAAATCTTTGATTTTTCGCAGCTTATTAGAGGCAAATAACAAATTTGAGTGGGAGGGTATGGAAGGATAACAGATGACACGGAGAGCTTTATATTGTAGAAGAAACACTCTATCCAGTAGGTCCTGGTGGGCTTACTTCGTTCCTTCGGGTGTTCGCGTTCGCGTCGGGTGGTGGCGTTACCCGACATTTCGTAGATTAGGTGCCCTAATATACGAAGGGTCGGGTAAGGAGGGGTTAAATAATTACAGTTTAATACAGATAATCCTTGACATAAGGCTGATCGCTTAACGCGACTATACGTAAAAAAGTGTCATTCAAGTGACGAAGTATCGGGTGAATCAGGGACGGCGAAACCAGTGAATAAATCAAAGCAAAAGACATCAAACAGGTCACAAAATAGCACAAAAATGGCAATAACAAATAAAAGAGTATAAAATATCCCCAGAAACATAATTTTATGGCTAAATAAAACAATAGCATTACAGGATTGAGAATATGAATATTTAAACTTCCGATGAAAACAGCAAATCAATAAGCGTTAACATGAAGCGTTTTATTGCAAAACGCGCTCACTCCATTCTTGTTAATTTGATTGATTGATTGATTGATTGTCTACTCTGGAACTTCTTTGTACATCGGATATCACAGCACAATAAACATTAAATACATCACAGGTACAGCGCAGATATATCACAGAATACGAATGAAACTAACTCATACTAACATACAATATATATTATGCAGGGCTCGCTCCACAATAACTTTTATTCGACATTCATTTCAGCATCTTCCGGAGCCGAACATTATCCTTAATCATTTCAAAACGCAAAATCAAACATCCAACATTTATTTTAGTATCATACGGAGTGGAATATTACCATTATTTTTTTCCAAAATTAAAAGCAAGCATCTGACATTTATTTTGGCATCTTACGGAGCCGATTGTTACCGCTGTCCATTTCCAAAAGTAAAAGGCAAACATCCGACTTTTTTTTTGGTGGCCCGATCGGATTATCAAAATCTTCATTTCTGAAATTTTGGTGGCCCGACGTGCTTTTTTGATGGGCCGGGCCACCGGGCCACAGTGAATGTCGAGCCCTGGCATATGTACCATAACACCATAATACATCAACCCGATCCACATTTACAACTATACAAAAACTATTAATATAATTATATCACTTGTATACAATTATTCAACACATAAATATATTCATTATACTATCGTTTCCTGCATCATCATTATATTCACCAAACAGTATATAACCTACATATCCCAATGTATGTTTTTTTTTCTCATTCACTCCAAAAGAAATATTCCAATTATAGGCCTAGTTATACCGCTGCCGTGGCAGCGCCTTATAAAAATAACACAAAGTGTGTCTTACATAAATACACATATAAATCATTGCGCATTCCAAATTTAAAGTAATATTACTTAAATACTGTGGAAATATTCGCCCCACAAAATTTTAGGAAAATTAAATTACCATTGCGATGCTTTCTCCAACAAACGCACACGAGAACCATATCCCACAAATCTACACACGTCTCAATTTCATCATATACACTAAATTTAGATTCACTTGCTTCAAACTTGTGTAAATAATCACTCAGAATCACCATATACCCCAGATTTCATCATAATCAATTCAGAACTGATAAATAAAACCCAATAACATCGCGACGCAAACTTTGCGACGAACCGCCCGACCAACCACTACACAAATTTATTACTATACACTTTGGGTATCTTATACACTTTGGGTATTCGGAAGTATAGTACAAAATAGGTACACATAGTAGTTTCACATTTCACTACATTTCCATGATATAAGAATTTTGAGTTTGAAGATTGATATTATGATAGAGAGGTGATACTAGAGGCATAACTTGTTTGAAGTTGGGTCAAAATGACGCAAACTATATAAGATGCTACATCTTTGAAAAATGTCGTTTTTTCCAATTATCTCCATTACATCTATGATTTGATGCTTACATGTATGTCACATAAAAAATAAAGCAAATAATTAAAAAAAAAACATGTCAGGGCCATTAACGGCCGTATTTACTTACTATTTTGATAATTAAGCACATTGCAGCCAAGAAACCCCCATTTCATCCTCTATTAGGTCCTATGGAAACTATGAAAACTTACAGACATGGTTGTCAGTGTACGCTTGCTATGGCAACCAGATACATGGACATGGCTAAATTATGTTAAAATGTTTGCAACAAAATTACGTACACAGAATCTATGCTCATTCAATCCCAAAGTTTGCATTTTGCACAGTCTATAGGGTCGACAAAACGGGTACATGGTAAAGCAGAGAACATGAACTGAACCAATTAATCAGAGTTCTGTGAGTCTACTTTGACCAACCAAACAAACTAATGCAGTTTTGAATATTACAGAAAGGGATTAAAAAGTTTCACAATCTTATCAAATTTTGAAGGGATTCTTTCATGCACCGGTAAATAGATTCTGATATCTGAAAAGAATTCCATCTTTTCAGTCAAACAACACAAGTATTCGCAGCGATCTGAAAGAATGTCTCCATTAATGATACTATGTGGTTTTGTACAATAAAGGACATTTATCATGAAATAGGTCCCCACTCCTTTCACCGCCATTGAGTTACACGTATCCTACAAGTTTAGTGTACATTTCGTCATAGTGCAGCCGGTGGCTGCTATCAACCTCCATAGACTTTGCACATGGTAAAGACACACGCACCTAGAGGGGACCGATATCACGATTCAGCCCAATAAAGTCCATGGAGGTGGTATGAGCTAGCTGTCACCAGCAATGAAGAAATGAGTGGAGACAGAAACCACGATAATGCCGATCACAATGTTGTCAAGATGTTCGAATAGAACAGGAAGGACCAGATCGTTGTGATCCACGAGTCGAGTTGAGACAACTAAAACTTTCGCCGCACATACTGTACAATATGAATGGCCGTCCATTGAAACCTGCATTATCACTTTATCGCAAGCGAGCGTATCGCTTTGCCATAGTTATGCACGGCGAGCATTATGTGCTGCTAGCCTTGTATACAAACGCTTGTGATAATTTTTTCAGAGTAAAAACGTAGGAATACAATCGCGTATTCTGAGATAAAACACGCGAACGTTCGTAAATTTGCACTGGCTTTTTCTCGAAGATTCGGGTAAGCTGTACCCGACATTTCGTAAATAATAGGGGTCTAATTCTCAAATGCTCCACCCGACCCTTCGTATATTAGGGCATATAATCTACAAAAGGTCGTGTATCGTGACCACCCGACCCGAACGCGATCACCCGATGAAACGAAGTAAGCCGCTCTGGTGAGTGTTGCCCGAAACTAAAACACCATAATCAAGATAAGGCAATACCAATGACGAGTATAAGATGATTAATGATTTTTAAGGGATACAAATTCATACTTGTGTTGTGTGCCCCCTTGGCCAACCTGTAGGCACCTACATCATAGCTAGCAGTTGTATGCTAATTTGATTTTTTTTTTTGGATATAATTGTAGTGTGTAATTATGCTGTAATAGCGCAAACACACAGACACACAGACACACGCACACACGCACACACACACACACACACACACACACACATACACACACACACAAACAAACAAACACCAGTGGTGTATCCAGAGGGCGGCGCAACGGGCGTTAAACCGGGAGGCGCATTTTTTATTTACACGCAAGCCTGTGGTTTTTCCGCAATGAATTTTCTTAAACGCCTGCGAAGAGTCTAATTGCCACCACCACGCCCCCACTACCACACACCGCGCGCGATTTGAGTTCCGTAGGCTGCTAGGATGTTTGGAGATAGATACATTGTACATGTATGTAACGTAATTCTCAACTATGGTAGCTCAGTTCATGTACTCGTGCCACAACAGCTTTCTCCTACTCGAGTGCAGACTTTCTAGCACATTTGCGTTTAGAGGATGGCTGATGTCCATGAAGTTGAAGTAGAAATGCCCATTCCCACTGAATTGCAGGTAGGTAACACAACAGTTATAAAAAGTGAGGCATTTCTTCAGTCGAAAACCACTCGAAGTAAACCGTTTAACGTTGTCGTTAATAGATCTATATTGAATTCATCGTATAATAGGCCTACTCTACTACTAGTACCACCACTGCCGTACCACTCCCTCCCCGTAGGCCTATCTACGGTTTCATAGTGTATGCTGCATTTATAATACTAGAATATTACAGGATTAGCCTTACCGGATGCAAAATACAGTTAAACTCGCCTAAGTCGACATCGCATATGTCGAATAATCGCGTAAGTCGATGATTTTAAAAAGTCCCGATTTTTCCCCATTGACTTACGTGTATTAATTCACTCACAAGTCGAATTTTGTCAGTCGAATACTCGCCTATGTCGATGAAATTTCAAGAACGCTTTCACGGAAAAACCATTGAATTCACTGTGCCTAAGTCGAATAAGACTTTATTGTGTAATAAATCACTGTCATTATTCATTATTTATTACTCATTATTATTTTGTTTGTCAGATAAGTTTGAGGTGACAAAAAAAATGATCTAACGTATCAAAATTCAAAGCGATCGCATGAACTCGTTGAACTCTCTTCGTGTTTGGAGGTCCGCTGGTACAGCCCTGTCAGCTGTCGCGCTACGTACGTACAGCGACTGGGCTGTGTCTTGCTCCACTCGCAGTAAAAGGCGTTTGCACAGTACACATGCGTTCATTTACATGTACAGTATTGAGCTTGCAGTGTAGTCTGGGCATTTGCAGTGCCGTGCAGTGGAGTGGTATGGACGAAGCTGCTGGGTTTTCAAAGCGGAAAGTAGGGGGAAAGTTACGGGCACGGGTAAATCAGAATTGCACCTCTACACGCATTTCAAGCCACGGTATGGTAAACTGGAATCAATCACTGCTCAAATATCGTTCATATTCACTTCCCCAAGGTTTAACAAGGGTGTAAAGTAATCGGACCTGTGCCAATACTAATGCACTGTCCATGCAGAGTAGACAACATACACATGTACAGGGTACATTATACATAATTATGTACGTGTGGTGTAACTGTAAGTCGATTTTTTCGACTTACGCACAAGTCGAAAATCGCCTAAGTCGATGTGTTTTGCTCAGTCCCGAGAAGATCGACTTATGCGAGTTTAACTGTAGCGACTGACCTGAATTGCGTCTTAGTAGTATAGGTTAAATTTACTCCTATAGTTAAGGTACTGCATGTATTCTACTGATCCTTTGTCTTAAGTTAATAAAAGGAAACCAAAACCCGAAAGAGAAATGTGCATTTAGTACGTGAAAGCAGCAACATTGATTGACTGCAACATTTAAACTTTAGTTCTATGTATTTTTTTTTTTTTTGGGGGGGGGGGGCTATATGATATCAATAGGATAGGGAGCATACATCTGGTATCACTATATCAGTGAAACCTTGAGGAAAAACGGACAAACGATGCAAAAGATATGAATTTGTAAAGTTAACTTTTGGACACTTGGTGGTGTTGGAACGTACAGTGTAAGTCATTATACGACAAGATGCATCACCATGAGGAGACTAAACGTTAGACCTAGGTCTAACATTTTTTTTTTTTAAAGCTTTTTTCTACTGAGTCTACTATTATATATAGAGTTTTAATACAATGTCATGTGTGGACAGCAATAACATAATTGATAAAGAACATTACATAATGAAATTCTACAAGAATTCATTTTTCATGAAAATTACACATTCAATCAACTTGATTACAAATTTATTAGATCTAGGCCTAGTATAATCATTTCCCTGCTTTTTGAAAACAGTTAACATACTTATATTTGTCAATAGTCTTAAAAGTCCTCTTTAATTATGCTAGAAAAGTGAAATTATGCTTGCTGGATTTCTTTTATGGCCCCAAATTACAATTTAGCTAGCTGAACATTGATTGATAGTCAAACAGAGTTAGCTCTAATAAGAACATTCTGGTATAGCACCATCTGAGGTAAACTTTCCATGTCTTGTCAGTATCAAATTCACATTAAAATGCATGCACAGCCTATGGTTTGTGTTTGTTATGTATCTAAGGTGCCATAATGCACTCCGTTACTGTTGTCAAAAGATGACCCTGAAAATGATAATATTATTGAAAGATGGAGTGGATCTCCCAAAACTTGTCAAACTTTTACAGTTCTTTATACTTCTAAGATTGACCCCATGTGTGAAAATATAAAGAGGATAATTCGTTTGGATTTAATATTTCCTTAAATGGATAGAAAGCAATCTTGATTTGATTTTGTCTTGCAGGCTGTTCTGCCAGATGGGTACAGTTACATCGTGTCTGACTTTAGTTTGAAGGAGACGGGATTTGAGGCCAAACTAAAGATCGATTCTGAGGATGCTGACAAGTGGAAATCCGACTTTTCAGAGGCATCGAAGTGTACCTGGAGGGTACATAGAACGTACCCTAAATCTGGAAAATATGTTCTGTTCAAGGTATTTGTTTACTGTTCAACTGTTCAAGTAAATTACAGAAAAGTGCATTTTTTATGTAAATCTATCATTGACGTATTACATTAAACTGGTGTACAGCAGGTTTTTCCTATAAGTACTCTTGAAAAGCATGTGCTGAAAACTACTGAATAGTAGTACTCCCCTAGCGAGACTAGGCATGGATGAAAATCAGAAAATACAGAGCAGCTATTTGTAGATGAAAGTGTTAGACTAAAGGATGTTTAATGAATGTAATCCTGGATCACCCTATGTTATCTTAATCTGCTGATAGTTCTCAAGCAATTTTATCTGCAATTGAGAGGGCCATTTTACATCATAGCCTGATATACAAATGGGTCTATAGAATTTATAAATCATAAATGTCTGTCATGATTATAAAAGTGGATGACTATGCATCATATTATTCCATGCATCAGTAAACATAGTCCTTCCTGTCATTTTGTCGTATGTCATGAATCTGCTACAGTGTAGATTGATATCAATGTAGTTTTCATAATGTAATCAATTTATTTTCACATTTTGCCCCTAAGTTTGACTCAATGAATGAATTTAGTGTTATGATAATGACAACAATGTTTGCAATCAATCCATAAGAAAAACAATTTTAGATTGTATTCCTCATTTTATTTTTTTTTCTTTAACAGCTCTATACTTATGAAGGACGTTCTCCTTCCATATAGGTATTATGTTGTTAATGTAGTTGTCCAATTACAATTTCTTTTATAGAAAGACTACAGATGTCATCATGGACAACAAAGGAAATTGAAAACAGGAACATCTCGACACAGCAAGGATGTGGGGTGCTGCTCCAGTCTGCATATTACTGTGCTGAGATCAACGATATCTAGAGGGAGGCTGAGCAGGTAGTACTTTTCCAATTAATGAGATTTCATTCATACATAAGTGAATGATATTAAGCGACATGTCTGTTGCAGTAGTGTAATATTCTGTGAAAGTGCAAAAAAATATATATATAAATTGAAAAAAAATGTATATATATGTATATATATATATATATATATATATATATATATATCAAGATGCAATGTCTGTAGTTAAACTTTAAATATCTATCATCAGTGTGTTCACCTTCCTTTCCTCAAACTGCTGTATGGAATTACTTAGGATTTACTTGAGGAGTGTCATTACATTGTTTTGTTAGATTGGAGTTTCTATCCTTGATGACCTTCAGACCCCTATTAGTGTAGATATTATGGAATGAAAATAAACTCATGTATTTGTCTTCATCCCATTTATTTTCTACTACTATAGAAGCTCTGATCCCTATTTGAGGACCCATCCTACTAGGGTGAGATTGGTGTGGCATCACAATCATGCCATCACCATCCCAGCTGCACTCAAATACAGGGACGTGAAGCCCACAACATCTGAAAAACTGGAAGAGCTCTTTAGGAATGGGCACTCCCCATCGAGTGCCCTGAATGTACTGGAGCTAGAACTCCAGTATGATGATCCAGAGGGATACGTTCTGAAGTCTGCTGACAGGTCTATCTGTCCAGACCTGCAGTTCTGCTACAGGTCAGTATTTAGCAGGTATTATAGGTTAAAGATTATTATTTCTATTATTTATCTGTTCAATTTTTGTAGAGCCCACCAGAATTGAGGGGAGACTAATAAGGGATCGCCTTCAGCATCTGTCCGTCCGTCGACGTCCTTCCGTCGTCTGTCCGTAACGCTACAAAAACTTCAATAACTCTTACTCTGGGCTTCAATTGCTATCAAACTTCGAGGGAAGAGGGGTCATACAAAGTTTCACATTTTACTATATAGACCGATTAGGGTTCGTTGAGGGCAGCAGACAATTTGTGGCACTGGGCGCAGCCATTAGCTCATTTTGCGATGTACCAGCCTACCCCCTCTCCCCCACCCCACTGGCAACATGTATTTATCGTGAACTTGTAACAAAGGTTCGCGCACTAAGCAAGCATTCGCGCACTCAGTACGAGACGCCCATTGGCTAAAACAACTATGCATCAGTTTTTCATTCCGTGCGCGTGATAATGTACTGTATACGAGGGAGGGAGAGGGCCGTGGGGGAGTGGGAGGTGTGGGTCGGCTGAGACACCGCAGTAATGGCCCTGCCCGCCCATGCCAAAAATACACATAGCGCGTCACAGAATCGGTCAATATATACAGTGGACTCCCATTATAACGAAGTCCTCGGGACCGGCAGTTTTCTTTCGTTATAACGAAATTTCGTTGTAACCGAATGAATAAACAATAAAAATACATAGAGTTGATAATGTTGCGGCCCTAAATTTTATTTCGTTGTAACCGGAATTTCGTTATAACCGTGTTCGTTATAACGGGGGTGCACTGTATGAAGGTCACCTCAAGCAGGGGCGGATCCAGGAATTTTGTAAAGGGGGGGGCGTGACTAATATTTCTGGTGGCACTTCCGGGTTTTATTTCATGTTTTTTCTTTTTATTTCTTTTGTTTTTCACGAAAAGTAAAGGGGGGGGGGGGTGTGCGCCGGTTGCGCCCCCTTCTGGATCCGCCACTGTCAAGGTCAAAGGTCACATGCAGGGGTCAAAAAACTTTTAGAGTCCAATGTTAAGTTTTATGGTGCTTTCTTTTATGGGTCATAAGTTTTGATCCATAGGTCTGTTTGTGACCAAACTTGGATGGTAGATGTCCCTTGGGTAGTGGATGGTCACCACAAGGTCAAGGGTCACAGGCAGGGGTCAACGAACTTTAAGTAACCCAACGTTAAGTTTTTATGGCACATTTTTTTTTGCCATAAATTTGTACCCTTTTGTATCTCTTTTTATCTGTTATATCTCTTTTTTTTATCTGTTATATCCCATTCACGTAAAATTTCTTGTACCAAATGGGCGAGACACATTATGGCACTTGCCTTGTTTCATAGGGTTGTCTGTTTTCTCATTATCCTATTAACAGCTACTGTCATTGGGAGTATGTGACACTGTACTCATCTTCAATTGACCTGATTTTCCAGTGGTCCAATTTTGATCTACTGCATCCTTGTGATATAACTAAATCAGTCTGATAGAAAGCAAAAATCATGAAAATTAATTTTGTGAAAAGGTGGAAGAACAGCTCATGTGTGCTTCCAAATGTACTACACATGTATGATAATCACCTTTACTTTTTTATTTCACGAGTGTTACGTCTACATGTAAATCATGTTATCTTTATATTAGGACCGTTGAAAGGGATAGTACAGTTCTGATTTATATGGGATTTAATTTTTACTTTTTAAAACAAACAAGTCTTATTCAAAGTAGCGATATGGCCCATCACATTTTATTAGGACCTCTCTCTTTTTTGAGTATCTCAGTCATTTCTAAACCGATTTTTATCAAATGAACTCTTAATTCCTCATAGAATTGTATGCCCATTGATTATTTTATATAAGTGGTTTCTGATTATCTTGCAAGGAGTTAAAACCTGAATCCCATCTAAACTGAAACTGCACTGTCCTTTTAAGGCATGTGATCATAAATATCTAGGTAAACATGTAGATATTCAATTTAAGAAGGTCAAATGTCTCCTAAATAAAAGGACAAGTTCACCTTCATAAACATAAGGATTGAGAGAATGTAGCAATATTAGTAGAACACATCATTGAAAGTTTGAGGAAAATCGGACAATCCGTTCAAAAGTTATGAATTTTTGAAGTTTTTGTACAGTAACCGCTGGATGAGAAGACTACTGCAGTGTGTGAATAACTTAGATGTCACATGCGTACAACAATATAAAGAAAATATAAAGAGAATTTCACAAAATTTCATCTTTTGAAAAAAAGTACACATTCCCCTGACTCGTTACCGACAAATGTTATGGGTAATATTATTCCCCCTGCCTTTAGAAAGAGGCAAGTCAAGTGCTCTTTTATTATGGGAAAAAAGTGAAAATATGTTGAATTTTCTTTACATTTTCTTTATACGGTTGTACGCATATGACTCACAAGCTGTAGTAGTCTCCTCATCCAGCGGTTCCAACACAAAAATTTTAAAAATTCATAACTTTTGCATCGATTGTCCAATTTTTCTCAAACTTTCACTGGTGTGTTCTACTAATATTGTTGCATTCTCTCAATCCTTATGTTTAAGAAGGTGAACTTGTCCTTTAAAGTCCAATAAGAAGGTATTCTGTTAATATGACCATGCCATAAGGTAATCGCAACCACTGATTACTTCATATAACATCTAAATTTTCTCATGCAGGCTATACTACAAGATTTTCAACAGTACCTATGGCTCTTCAGATGGTCCTGCTATGATTGCAGCCATTGATGAGAAGATCATCACCAAATACAACCAAGAAGCAGGGACAACATGCGTCAAAATGGCTAAAACCAGTGCTGATCAGCTGATCATAGCTATCTGCACCCCTATGATGCAGCGTGTGCACAGTTTGGCAGTTCACAGCAGTGAGCTAGTGTTCATCGATTCAACAGGTATCTATGATAATCATAAGGTAACGAGCAACAAATGGAGCCGGGACTCGCAGTGTAGGTTACGTATGGATGTTCTTTTTATTCATAGGTTCTGATCATCAGGACAACAAACCCTGAAAGATGTAATTATACGCTATGTACAAGGGATGATGAGTACATTTGTATAGTCATTGAATACATGAATGAATGAGGTTCATCGATATAGCATGCACAGTCTTAATTCAGTTGTGTTCTTTCGTAATCGTTACTTTCATTGCATCATTGTTTCATTGTTATGTATTATATCAACATTCAATAGTTTAGCTGTAGGAGCTCGTATTTGAAACATAGTCGTTGATTATTGACATTTCAACAGTGAATGGTAATAGATTCTGATCTCACCTCCCTGTTCTGATAGTTCATATAACATGCTATGCTCATTGAGTATTTGCATAATTATAACTATTCCATTGCAGATACATGTCTATATTAGCAAATCTCTAAATCACATTAGGTTTCTCTCTGACCAGTATTAGCTCCTAGTTAATCCTTACATTATCTGGACAACAACCAGGTCTAGACTCAAACTAGACTTCACAATAAATGTATTCTAACTTTAAATTCCAATCCACCGAAGCACAGTTCTACCTCACTTTTACTGCCACTTTGTTTGGATCGAGGGCTATGAGGTCATAGCTTGACCCAAGGATCTCGAGCTAGGGCAGAGAGTGGACATCATGCCCAAATTTGACAAGTAAAAGTGGAGAATGTGACCAGAAGGATGGGACTTCCTGAATGATGCGGAATGACTCATTTTTCAGAAGACAATTTCTTTGTTACTTTTTGTTTTAACTTAGATTCTCAGAAATCTTAATTTCCCCTTGTGTATAAATATAATCCTGTAATATTACAATAATGTTACCTCAAAGCAGAGTTTAAAACAATCCTGAAAACATAGCTACCTTTTCCAATAAAATGTATTGTTATTGCACTATCATCATTCTTAATCCACTAGCTTTCTAATTAAATATCATGTTTTGGTCTTAATCTTGTTTACTGACAGGCAATGTTGATCGTCATGGAAGCAGGGTATTCCTGTTATTGACCCACAGCTCCTCTGGTGGGCTCCCCCTGGGAGTGTTGATTTCCTCAAACGAGCAGGAGGAGACAATCACTGAAGGATTGAAATTGCTCCAGTCCATTTTCCCTCCCGATGCATTTGGGGGGAATGGTCAGAGAGGCCCCGCAGTTTTCATCACTGATGACTGCCTTTCAGAAAGAAAGGCAGTCCATGCTGTCTTCCCTGAAGCATCTCTCCTGCTCTGCACCTTCCACATCCTCCAGGCTGTGTGGCGCTGGCTGTGGGATGGCAAGCACAAGGTGGAGAAGTGCCATCGCCAGTGTCTCTTCAGCTACATGAAGAGGATGGTGTATGCAGGGAGCACAGATGATCTCGAGGCTGCCTATGATCAGGCATTGAGTGACCACACTGTAAGAAGGTGTGTAGGCTTCAAATTCTAATTGTAGCTACATTCGATTTAATTTATAATTAGACCTTGTAAGGAAATGAATGTTCTCAATGTACAATGTATAATGTTTTTGTAAAGAAATCTACATATTGCTTCCAATCTATTGCCTGCATTTTGAACTCGTTACATCATTACACGTTGTTAGAAATTGCATTTGTTATATATTCTATGACCATCTAGGTATCCTGGCTATGTCACTCACTTGAAGGCCCTGTATGACCGCAGAGATGTGTGGGCCCAGGCCTTCAGGCTGGGTCTCATGATTCGTGGCAACAACACAAACAATTTCGCCGAGGCTGCCATGCGAGTCTTGAAGGACTCCATTCTGAAGAGGTCAAAGGCTTTCAATGTGCCACAGCTGCTGGATTTTGTCTTGTGCCGGATGGAATCATTCTACCAGAGAAAGCTGCTGGCTGATGTGAATCAGCGAACTCCAGCATGGAGGATTCGTCCCCTTGGCAGATGCACTATCAGGAAGGAGGACATCACCAAAGTAAGTATTTTTTAACATCATTGAGGAAGGTGACTACTATAAGCTCTGTGTTAGAAATGTTGTTGGTTTTCTGAATTGCAGCATTTCAGTGTCACTTTTCAATTTGGATTATTTCACAAATGATATAAAATGATATGTCCACTGTACCTAAACACACTTCTGGAACAGTTGCTTATTGGGTTCAAGGGACTTTTTTGAGAGTTACCAGTACTGCAGTTATAGTTATGTTTAGAGACAAAATGTGTAGTTGTACAACAGTCAGGAAGTGCATTTTGATTGAATTATACCTTCACCATGTTTTTCTTTCAACTTTAAATCTTGCCTATGATTTAACAACATGTCTGATTTTGGGTCTATTGCACTAACCAAGTACATGTAAAGTAAGGTCTGTGAAATTCATTGATTATTTTCTTGATTAAAAATCAAAACTGTAAAACCTGGGCCCCTTGATACAAGACTTTCATTGGTGGGGATATGATATCAGACTGCATTGACTAAAAAAAAAAATAATTGAATTCTTAATTTATTTGATAAGCTTCAGATTTTTCTTTATTTTTAATTTCATTTAATTTCCAATTCCAGACTGGAGAGTGTACCTTCAGTGTGACAAGCCAAAGTAACAGATCAATACACTACAACATAGATATGAAGGTAGGGGTCTGCACTTGCCATGACGGCCGAACTGGTGGAGCCTGCAAACACCAAGAAGCCATCTTGCATCATCACGCTGTGCCTTGTAGCAACTTCCTGCCTACAACACCATCAGAAAGGGCAGTGCTACTGAAAATAGCAACTGGAAGTAAGGCTTGTTGAGTATGCTTTTTATACCCCAATTTTTCACAATTATATTTCAGGAAGGAAAAGTAAAGTTTCCATCTGTGCTGAAAGCAATAACTACCTTGATAAGGATAGCTAGGTGACGTTTAACCTTGAAAGTAAGATACATTGTATTTTCAATCATTCACACAATGTAGACATTCTTGATACTTCTCTCCTTAGCTTAAGTGGTGGACTAAAAATGTAATAAGGTTGGTGAATCATCTTATCTAACGGTGATTTTACCTATTGGACTATTAACCAAGATATACTCCTCACGCCATTCTACCAATGTTAGGAATCACAGTAGATTAAAGGATGGAGGCATTGACACACAGTCACATTTGTCTGATTTACATTGTTTCTATGAAATATTCACATGATCTGATTATAAATTGTTTGTCCGAGTTTTACTGTGTGCACTTGGAAAGTGTCTAAATGCTCATCTTGTCTACTACATATTTGGCCATGCAATTTGTTTTTAACTGGACTGAGTTTACAAAATGAATATGAAATACAAACAACATTTCTCAAGTGAAACATACCATGCAACCTGGGATTTTTATGCCTCCGCCAACAAAGTGGCCGGAGGCATTATGTTTTTGGGTTGTCCGTCCTCCGTACGTACGTCCGTATCCTGTTTTGTTTTTGTTGATATCTCAAGAACAGTGTGGTGGTTTTACATCAAACTTGGTATGAGGGTATATCCTGGGGGGATAATACTTTGTTTGGATTTTAAGGTCACGGGGTCACAGGTCAAAGGTCACAGGTTATTTTGTGGAAAAAAAAGGTTGAAAATTCATGTTTTTCTCCATATCTCGCAAATGGTTCAAGGTATCTTCATGGAACTTAGTATATATGCTTGTTCCAATGGGCAGTGATTATCTAGGGAAGTTGGGGATCATGGCTCAAAGGTCAAAGGTCAAGGTCAACTCCTCAAAATATCACTACTTTCCTTATATTTATGCAATGCCTGAAGGTTTTTTTTTTTTAACTTGATGTATACATCATATTCTGTGGGAAGTTTCTTGCCAAAAGGTCAAAGGTCAAAGGTCAATTGAAAGTGCTGAATTGCACTTTTTCCTCCATATCTCAAAAGTAACTCAAGGTATCATCATGAAACTTACATATTTATGCATGTTCAACCTAACAGTGATTCTCTTTGGAACTGTAAGGTCAAAGGTCAAAGGAAGGTTTAGATAATGCTATTTTCCCATTTGATACTGAAATTACACTTTTTCTCAATACCTTGAAAATTACTCAATGCATAAACTTATAAAAGGGTCAAAGTCAAGTAAAAATCATCAGTTCCCCAAATACCTGCATTCTGACATTTTAATCATTCATCCAATTGAACCTAGTTCTAGGAAAGTGAACATTCAGCACATTAAGAATTTTGTGTCAAACCTGTCATTCTAATGTTTTAATATCAGTCGCCATAGCGATATATCTAGTTCAGAAGTGACTATAGACCGATTCGGGTTTGTTGAGGGCAGCAGACAATTTGTGGCACTGGGCGCAGCCATGAGCTCATTTTGCGGTGTCTTAGCCGACTCCCCCTCCTCTCCCCCTTCCCCCGGCGCGCCCCCCAGGCAACATGTTTATCGCGCACTTGTCACAAAGGTTCACGCACTAAGAAAGCGTTCGCGCACTCAGTACAACACGCCCATTGGCTAAAACAACCATGCATCAGTTTTTCATTCCTTGTGCGGAAGGGGGTGGGGGAGGGGAGAGGGGGACACCGCGTAATGGTGCTGCCCATGCCAAAAATACACATAGCGCGTCACAGAATCAGTCTTTTATGTATAAATCATAATGATAAGAAATACACACATGTCTATTTCATACAATTTAGGTGATGAGAACATCCCATCAAGATGGCTGGAATCTCTTGAGTCTGTAGAACCTATGGCGGATGGTATGGGGGAGCCATCAATGCATCAAGAACCTGCATCAACCCGGTCATCATGTCCAGATGTCGAGGAAAGTGATGACGACTTTGAGATGGAGCAACCCCGTCAATTGCAAGACCCTCAACTCATTCGTATTGATAGCCTGAGAGCTCAGAGGGATATTCATAATGCATTTGATAGACGTCTGCATGGCAGCTACTCCTCCACTGGTAAGCATAACAGTTTTTGCTTCTGCCATCAAAGGTTGTTCTGGTGGCATCATGTTTTGGGGTTCTGTCATTGTCTACCGTTAATATGTCTTTTGCATGTCGTTATTGCTTTATCTCAACTACTGGAAATATGTAGTGCGAAATACTGTAAAACATGATATATTTTCTGCATTAATTTTTTCTCGAATTGAAACCGATGGCCTTTCTTAATTGCGGCATGAAATTTTCGCGAACTGCCACAAGCATTCAATGCATATAGTGTAGACAAGAACTTTCGCATGTATCTTAATTTCACGAATCTCTGCGCTCGAAAATTTGCAAAATTAAGATGCATTGTGTTTAATTTGAAATTAGAACCATGAACTATGTTAATCATGTGGAGATACATGTACAAGGGTGTAATAGATCAAATTATATTAGTGACTAATGGGTTGAAATGTTAACGGTGGTAGACATTTATTCCTAAATTTAGAAAAATGGCATTTAGGAGAATGCTGTCACGTTTGTCCCGTTTTGCATGGTGTAACGTTTGCATGAGTTCGTTATTTTACAGAGCAATGTAATTCTGGATTTAGAAAATAATATCTTTGACAAGTAATGGCTACAACGTGTATGTGTATAATTTTTTTTTTCTTGTGGGAGGGGTTGTTGTAGGGTCTTTTTTATTTTTAATTTTTGTACGTGAAAGTACATATAAAGCATGCATCATGAAAGTCTGATTAACACACTGAACGTTTGGTTTCAAGTTTCACAAGATTTTATATTCTGTTATTGTAGTACTGTAAAATGTATAAGGGGAGCCAAAATTCTCATAAATTTTTGAAGAATACTAGACATGTCCATGGTCAAAGAGTGACAAATATAAAGACCATTTTCATTTATGTATACATGCTTATACTGGTTCAGAATGCTCTTGTTGAATCAATATTTGAAATAGGGAATCAAGAGAGAGAATCTTTTTGATAAAAAAAATGTTAAAAAATTTAACACACACACACACACACACACACAAAGAATAAATCAAGTTGTCAAATACATTCCAGTTCCAGTTATTGCATGCTACAGTCTACTCCTATTTGTAATGAGGTACCAAGGATCTAAATATCATTATAATGAAATCTTGTTATGCTAAAGATACTGACCACATAGGTTTTGGCCATTTTAAAATTCAGCCATGAAGACTTGCCTTAATGTCATGACAAAATCTTGTGTCCATGCATGCTCATTTCATATAAACCAGAGTGTACTGTTGACCATATAATGCCTGTTTTGGGGTTGTCTTTCCATATCTCCATGTTTCCGATGTGATAGCTCAAGGAGGACCTTAGGCATGATCTTCAACAAGAGTCACAGAGATGAACCTATGAAATTCTTGTTGCCATAACCACTTGGCATTGGAGGACAAATTTGGAATTTACTCTTGTTTCTTCTGGAATTTTGTGTCACCAACATAAGATGTTGAGTGTGACAAGATGTATAGGTAAACATAGTCATGCAGGATCATAATATGGGAAACACTTTAAGTCAAACACATCAAGTTTCTAATACATTTATTATGTTACTTACCAGCATGAATTTTTGTCTGTTTACATATTGTTATGAGCCTGCAGAGTGACTGAAGGTGTCTAACTAGCTGTAAAAGTGGAAATTTTTGCGGTGTTGACATTTTCGCGCATTTCGCGCAATCAGAAACTAGCGCGAAAATAAAAGCACTCAAATATTTTTGCTTGCCATATGTTCTTGTAGTTGATGTCTTGATACCGCAGAATTAAAAACACACGAAAATCTTCTTACCTCGCCGAGCGCAAAAAAAAATTAGTCGCGCGAAAATATCCACTTTTACAGTAAGTATTCGAATACAAATGTGCATGATATGTTGTCACTGTTTTCCAATCATGTGCATGATCTAACTCTTTTCATATTTTTTGTCTTTCATCACTGTTACAACTAAATCAATTTTTTACGAGGGATCGCTTGGATTACATCTGAGCACATTTCAGTAAGTTGAATCATGAACCTTTGTCTATTTTCCTTTTCTTTGTCTGGTTAAATTTACAATGGTGGTGAGAAATCACTGTGATATCAGTAGATTTGCCATCTGAAGTATTCTCTCCATTTTCAGTGTATGGCTAATTTTTAAAGTCATTTTTAAAGTCATTTGGGGTCTTTATAATACAAGTTGTAACTCTGTCATGCAAGCCTTTTAGTATTTTATGCGAATGATTTTTCACTCATACATTAATTTTGCCATAGTGTTAGATTTTGTATTAAAGTTTCCTGTGTTGAGAGGAATAAGGTGATATTTTTATTGTGTTCCCTAACCATAATGTAAAAAGGTACCATAAACATTTGAAATTACTCTCATCAAAGCACCTCTTTTTTTTTTTTTATTCCCAGGTGTGTAATAATTTCTTATTCAATCTCAAATTTGCATTGCCCCAAATCGGCTACTCATTCTCCAATTTTATTTTTCCATAGTGTTTCATTATGATTTCTGAAAGAATCAACCAGGATTGCCATTTAATCATCATATTCTATGTCTGTTTCAGTGGCTCAGTCTGATGACCTTGTGGAAGAAGTCCACAACATGTTCTCTGAGATGGAAGAGAAGCTTAAGAAGGACCCTGCCACATTTGCAGAGCCCTTTAAAGCCATGCTACAGTCTCATAGGAGGCTTAAGACTGATAGCAGTCTCATATCTGCTCTCAGAATGTTTGGGAGATACAGCGGCATTAGCCTCGCCAAGCGAAAGGTTAAGACCAAGGTAGGTATCTTCAGAACTTCTGGACCTAGCATTGGCGTGCAGCCAACAGCCATTGCTCGCAGAAGAGTGAAGATTGGGGGGAGGAAAAGCTTGACCTCTGGACGTCCGACCAAGCACACTGCAGTTGACGAACATGGCTATGCGAAAGGTGGTCAGTCATCACAGTCATCGCAGCTTCCACGTAGGAAGCGTGCTGCTGCACCACATGATCTGAACTATGCAGTCACAATGTGCCAGTCTCTCGGTAAAACCCATAGTAAAGTATAAATTTCATTCTGCTCACATAGTGGAAGCGACCCCAACATGGGCGTCACTTCTTCAACAATCTTTGTCGTCATTGATGCAATTTCAGGATAAAGTTGGTAAAGAGCTGAAGCCTTTAATGTGGTGCTGTGTCTTTAATGAATATTGGGATCTGAAATTAACACAAAGACCCCCTCTTACAATCAAACAAAGATAACAAGGTATGTGATTCAGTTTTCTTTCGCTGAACAAATTTATCAAACAGAAACTAGTGCAGTTTTTTACAGTATGCGCCTCTTCAACATTGCCTTGTTGATTGATTATCAAGCTCCTGATTGTACTTATTTATTGCTACCAAGTCTCTCCTACATGCTCATCCATTAGAAATAGCCACTTTTCAAACTGCTGATAAACTTGAAAGAGTTTGGAAAATAAACGTAAGGTATGAAAAATGCATCTCAATCTCGAGTTACGGTGTTACATTTATAATTGATTATACAGAATTAATAAATTGACTTAATAGTCAATATACTCCATTCTGCGCAAGTTTTTTTTTTTCGATGATCAAAGTCAAAGATACGAAATTCAACTTTTAATGAGTACAAATATGTTCCAAACTTTCATGATGTTATTATGGAACTGTCCATTGATAGTTATATTAGTGCTACATTTCTTGGAAACTCAGGTCAAAAGACTCACAGAAATCAACTCATTAATCACAAGTGTTGAGCTTTTTTTTTTCAGATTATCCCCATTATCTTTTAAAGTGCATCTTACCTACTTCTGATATTAACGTTATGTCCTGGGAAA
The DNA here is from genome assembly GCA_033980235.1 of Diadema setosum. NCBI lineage: Eukaryota > Metazoa > Echinodermata > Echinoidea > Diadematoida > Diadematidae > Diadema > Diadema setosum. Next base: position 497,686 of record CM067075.1, read on the forward strand.
ATATATTTCGCATCCCTTGCATATGTGAAGGTCAAAAGGGGCAAAAAGAAATATAAGAAATAAAAAGGGAAATACAAAAATCTGTGTACAGAAGTAGTGTAAGGAGAATTGTCCACAAAATCAGTCCTTTTGAAGCAATTTTGCCAATCTCAGGATCCTCATGGAAAGTACATGTATACCATAATTCTCTTATTTTGTAACATATCTTGATGAAACTTTTTTTTTTAAACTTGCTCCTCTCATTTTATTCATTCCTATTTGATTCTCTCCTTGGGTTGGATTCCCCTTTAATGAAAAGTGCATGTACAATATGTACCAGCATGCATGCAGGCAGGGACATCTTTGATTTACATTTGTCTTCATATAGGCCTGTACAGTGATACGAGTAGTACGTTTATACATTAGACGTGAATGACAGACCACACTACTGTTCTACTCTTGGTAGTTGCTGTTACCAAAATACTTCCTTCTGCAAAAAATACACTTATTTTGAGAAAAAAAAATGTAATTCCATGCCTCTGTTGAGATGTGTTACAGTCAACCCTGTCTGTAGCGGCCACCCAAGGGAGACGAGAAAAAGTGACCGTTATAGACAGGTGACCGCTATAGCCAGGATAACCATCTTTGTGTGCATTGACTACATGTACGTGTATTATTGTTGTATACATCTACAGGCACTTACACATGTATGTGAGTTTGTATGCTCACGTGTGTTTCACGCATTGGACAATGCCCGTGTTATGGAATTGTTGCATAGTAGCATGTGTACAGTCATGAAGAAACTAGTGCATTATTATGACTAAATGAGTGATAAATGCAGCGGATGCGATCACTGAATGTTGTCCATGAATGACTGGCACGGCTACAAAGCAGAAAAACACGCTGAATTATTGGCTCGACTGCAGCTCCATCGGGACTGTGGCCCCTATAGACAGGTTAAAATCTACCGCGGGAAACAAAATTTGTGGCCGCGTTAGACAGGTGGCCGCTAAACACAGGGTCTTTAACAAGGCTTTTCTCAATGTTGAACAAAAATATTGTCATGGATTTTTTTTTTTTTGAATAAAGCATACAAGTAATCATTGCTAGTTGAGCTACGCCTAATTAACTACCTCAGTGTTAGGTGGGAGTATTATTCACATTGAGTGATAGTTCCAGTTTGTATAACAATACTTCTTGGATATTGGAGGATCAGATTACATCTGTACATGAAAAAAAAAGTGCTTGAACATGAAGAAGCAAATAAAGTGCGTCATGAATTCATGCAATAGTGGTGTCATTTTCCTTCATCCATGTGAGTACATGTTTCTAGACAAAATGTTCAATGTAGAGAGTATGAGAAAGAGGTCTTGTAAACAGAAATTGTAAAGTATAAAAATGAGAAAAGGAGAAGGGGAGAGACAGAGTGAGTATGAGAAACAAAGAAATTGTATACAAATGTAAACAGTGATAGAGGAAGGAAAAATACACGAGTCACACATTTGAAAAAGGAGGAGATTGAGAGAGGTCGTAAAAATGAATATGCAGACGAGTCTTTGAAATAGTATGAAGAAAAGAGGGATAGGTTTGAGAAACAAAAAGATATACTCAGTATGAAAATAAGTTTAGGGGCCGTTAATAGTAACAAATATAATGGGGTTGGGGTCTGAGAAATGCATGTACATACAATGTATATAGAGAGAGGGGTCTTAGAAACAGAAATCATGTGATATAAGAGGGCACATGAGAGGGAGTCAAGAGAGAGAGAGAGAGCTTGCATTTGGAACAAATACTTGTGATATATGAAGAGACGGGGAAAGGGAGAGAGAGAGAGAGAGAGAGAGAGAAAGAGATGTCTGAGAAATAAGAGAGTGAGGGTGCTTAAAGACAAATACAGTGTATTAATATAATTAATGCAATGTATTAATGTTAAAATGAAAAAAATGGCAAACATTTTGCAAAGTATTCTATTCCATTCAGGTGTCAATAGATATAAGCGATCATGCTGTTTCACAACTCTCTGATACATATGAAGAGTTTGTTTGCAAAAACCGATAAGTCCATTTTTGAAGATTTTGAAGTACGGTCTCTGTCATAAAGTACAAAATAATACCTTTTAAATGATATATTGGTCACTACATATAAAGGTACATTTTTGAAGTTATGGTCAAAAGAAGCACAAATTTTCTTATTATTCTCTTTATTTTTCTTGACCTTTAATCGCAAATATCTCCATTTGGCAAATATGGACTTATCGGTTTTTACGAACAAACTCTTTATATATACGTATATATATATATATATATATATATATATATATATGTGTGTGTGTGTGTGTGTGTGTGTGTAACAATAGATTACCAGTTATATGCCACAACGAGAGTTCGAGAATGCCGAAATATCAATTAGATCACTATTACTATTGTGCCGGATTAATGAGATCTTACAGAATATTAATTATCTTTTTTTTTTTATTAAATCTCTTTCCTTATGATCTCTCCCCCCCCCCCCCCCCCATCAGATTTTTCTTGCTCTGTTATGTTTGTTTTGTTTTGTTTTGTTTTTTCGTGCTCTCACTCATAGTGTACATGTCTACCACGCAAGGCGGCGGCGAGCAAAACTTTCACAGCGCGTGCACACACGCTTGCATACACTCGCTGATGAACGTGTACAACGTACTGTATTCAATCGGGATCGTCGCGAGTGTAGGAAAACCATAGGGAGACTCGAGGCAACGGTCGAGTGGTCGATAGACGCAACAACCGAGTGAGTAAGCATAGACGCATAACGAGCGGTTTCATTGCATTAAATTGCGAAAAACCACAGGCTTGCGTGTAAATAAAAAATGCGCAACCGGGAGGTAGCACCAGGAATATTTTTGCGCCAATCCCCTTTTAGTAGAGCAGATAAGCCGACTAATTGTGCAAAATTTGACTAAAGCATGAAACTTTCACCAGTTATAGTACATGTCATAAGATTCATTTTAAAGGACAAGTTCACCTCCATAAACATAAGGATTGAGAGAATGTAGCAATATTAGTAGAACACATCATTGAAAGTTTTAGGAAAATCGGACAGTCCGTTCAAAAGTTATGAATTTTTGAAGTTTCTGTGCAGTAACCGCTGGATGAGAAGACTACTGCAGTGTGTGAATAACTTAGATGTCACATGCGTACAACAATATAAGGAAAATATAAAGAGAATTTCACAAAATTTCATCTTTTGAAAAAAGTTCACATTCCCCCGACTCGTTACCGACAAATGTTATAGGTAATATTATTCCCCCCACCTTTAGAAAGAGGCAAGTCAAGTGCTCTATTATTATGCGAAAAAAGTGAAAATATGTTGAATTTTGTTTTACATTTTCTTCATACTGTTGTACGCATATGACTCACAAGCTGTAGTAGTCTCCTCATCCAGCGGTTCCAACACAAACATTTCAAAAATTCATAACTTTTGCATCGATTGTCCAATTTTCCTCAAACTTTCACTGATGTGTCCTACTAATATTGTTGCATTCTCTCGATCCTTATGTTTATGAAGGTGAACTTGTCCTTTAAGATCGGGAGGTAAGTCTGATTTGACCGCTGATGACCTCCAGAGGTCAATGAACTTTTAATATCAGAATATTGATGTTTGGCGTCTTTGGATAGTGAAAAACACAGTTTTGATGTACTAAACGAGATTATTCTGTTACAATTGATTGTCTTCATATTCCAAAAAGCATTGGTAACTACCAACAGGTCCTACCTTTGACCTCTGAGGACCACGAAAGGTCAATGACCTCAAAATGTCAAAATATTGATATTTGTTGTCATGGGTAACAATAAACTGCCGAATTATGTACTAAACATTAATTTGTGCTAAAATTGAATTGGTTTCATACTCCACAGAGCATTTGGAATTATTTACAAGTTTTCACCTTTGACCTCTGAGTATCACGAAAGGTCAGTGACCTCAAAATACAACAATATTCATTTTGATATACAGGGCCTGTGATCATGATGTTATGGGTAACAATTAACTTGCAAGATGTACTCAACATTCATTTGTGCCACAGTTGAACTTGCTACATATCTCACCGAGCATCTGCAATGATTAAATAGTTCTAACCTTTGACCTCTGGAGGCCATGAGAAGTCAGTGACCTCAAAATTTGGAAAACGATATTTGATGGAAAGTTGATGGTTGTCCGCATAATTACATACTACAGTAAATGTGTATTAAGTATTAATTCCATGAAACACCGTGTACTGTCCTCATGTATCCCACTTTGGCATCTGAGGGAAATGCAAGGTCAATGACCTTAAAAATTTAACATGCAAATAATAATGTTTGGCTTACTGGATTAATGTTCAATGGTAGGCCTAAGTGCAACTGTTCTTGACTTAATTTATGTTATTACCCTTAATTTAAGTTATTATTGATGCGTCTGCAAATCTCACGTACCGAGTTGCAATTCGTAGTATATGCAGGTGTCAAACTCGTGTGAGAGGCCAGTAACTCCAGAAATGAAATCTAATGCTGTAAGTAGCATCGGGTTACAATCAGGTTATTGCGTTATCCAGAAGAGCTTATATGAAATTGTGCCTTAAGATGATTTGTGCAATTGTCCAATTCTCATTGATCATGGTCTTTACACTTACACATGCCCATGGAGATGTTTATGACCTCAGGCAAATGTGGAGTATTAGCAGACACACACACAAAGGTATCGTCCATATTGATGGTTAAATGTCTAAGTGTCTGCTTGCATTTAACAGTCCCCTGAACATGCACATAATTCAGTGCACTTGAGTGCAGCCTTGGTACACTTGCAGCGGCCTGTACATCCCTTCTTGCAGTTGCAGTGGATCAGTTCGTGGCAAGATTTTGATGCCTCTGGCAGAGTTGTCCAAAGAGGCTGCCATCCAGAGGTGTGCCTTGTCCAGCCCCATTCAGATGGGCTTGGTAGGTCAGGATTCAGGATCAGAGTCTAGTTCCAGCAGTTTGCTTGCAGACATGCGCGTTTGATGTGCTGCCGAAGTGCAGCCTGCGTTGGGGGAATGTTATTCAGAGCCCTCGACTTCTGTGCGAAGAGATGCTTCCTGGCATCGTTTACTTCCAATAGGTTGCTGGTGCGGTCATAAATCAGCACAACAAAGCGCTCAAGCAGTGACATGGACTCTCCACTGACATCACATGGCATACATAAGAGTTCCTCAAAAGCATCTGTCACCTCTGGGAAAACTTTCCATGTTCCCGTGCAGTCTTCTTCCCTCTGCCAACAAAAGAAGACACCGTGTCACACCCGGTGAGAGCATGGAATATGGGGAGAGTAGCACATTGTCTTGGACTCATGGAGGCAACCAGTTCATGTACGGGTACGTAACTAAAGCTGGATCCAACACCAAAAGCTACCCATAGTTCATCAGGAGTAATGTTGTTGAAAGAACTTACCGCTAGCACCACAACATCGGTGATGACAGTGCATATTGTCAGCTTTTTGAGTCCCTTATGTACGGCATCTGCCACATGTACAAGCATGCGTGTATCTGCCTCCTCGTGTGAACATGGGGCGAGGCTTGTCAAATCGGAATCAGTAGGGGAGCAGAGAACCCCACTTCCACATGTAGCGTAGATCTTCTTGCCATCAGACACTGGAAGACCAACTGCCTCTCGTGTGAGTAAGCTGAAGAGTTCAGTTTTGTTCTCGTCTACACGAAGGAAACCCTTCCAGTTCTTTGGCATGGCAGTAGAGGGAAGCACTCTCCTTCTAGTGCCCCTTCCCCTCTTTTCTCTCGTTGTGCTTTTCAGGCTGTTGGGAATATACACATCCCAAACGACGTCCAGCCTTTTCACCTTCGTCAGTTGACTGGAAATGTATGCTCCAAAGACGGTGCTCGCATAGTCTTTAAAGGTCTTTGCTGGTGAGGGATTGAGCATTTGTACAACAGCTGCACCATCAACAGCTGTAGCATCAACCGTAGGTGCACACTTGGTCTCAGCGAGGTCCGATGGTAAGCAATGCAGTAAATCTGCTTTTGCCCCAAGGTGCATTTTTCCTCCCGTTGATAACGACGGTGGGGCTGCCTGGTTCTCGTGGCGGAAGAGCTGGTCAAGGTCCCCATCCCTGGACTGACATGAGATGTATAACCTTGAAAAGAGATTGCAATCACTCTTCACTGCTGCGAGCTGCATCTGCTGCTTTGATTGTGTCCTGGCATGTGGCCGACTGAAGAGTGGCAACTTGTTCTTCTTCAGCGTGTGTGTCACTGGTGTCGTGCAAAGTTCAGGCCTTTCTTCAACAAACTTTGTGTACTGCTCATGACCAAGAGATTCGATCTCTTTCACAGTTTCTGAAACTGCAGATTCCATAATGTCTCTCGTGTCAAGAACCAACAGATCTTGAGTGTCCTCTAGGAATGGGTTCCCTATCTCTTGAAACACTGCTGTAAGTGCTCTGATATCCTTCATGAAGGCCGCCTGCACTCCAGGTTTCTGGTCATGATGAAAATTCTCAGTGTCGTGAGCACTCTCATCTCCTCTAATTGTCGTCTGCTCTTGTCAATTGCCATGGCAGAAAACTTGTTGATGGTCTTGTGTACCACAAACTTCCCAGCCTTGAATTCTGCCAGGACATCTGGGTGCTTGTCTACGAGGTTCATCATATCACGGATGTGCACAGAAAGCCACCTGGAATAGTTCGTGTGATCTAAGGCAAACATCCAGGGCATAATCTGCGTCAGGGATTTCATATAGAGCTCAAAGTTCCCTTCACGAAGTGATCGGATGTACACCAGCAAGAGAATCTCCAATGACAGGGTCTTAAGCCAGTAGTCAAAATGCACACTGGCCTTTGCCCGCCTTCTGCACCACTCCTCAAAGACCTCTTCATCTGGCTGAGTGTTGTTGGCACTGTCTTGTGTGCAGTCTTTGCTGTACTCCTGCTGGAGTAGGGTGTGGAGAGTCGCACCTGTGACTTGGTGTGCATGGCGGGTCTTGGTAACATGACTGGCTCGGATAAAGGGATCTGCTGTCCCAGAGCTGGCAATGTTGGCTTGTACCAGGGCATTCGTCCAACCACTGTCTTCTAGCCAGTCACCAAGCAGCTGGAAAAAGAAATGACAAAAAAAAAAATGACACAGCTATGATGATGTTAAAATTGCATTATAAGTGCCCTTCCTGACACAATGAAATGTAAAACTACGCATGCTATTTCACTTTCATTGTTGAAAATTGTGGTATAACTACTGCATGAGTACCAGAATATCTTAACCCGTTGAGGACGGTTTGATTTTGCTACAACACGCAATTCCCATAGACACCTGCCCGAGTATATTCGGGACTCGTCCTCAACGGGTTAATATGTACTCAGCTGCTACTTTATGTCACAGAACATACCTTTAACACACCCATCTCGATATGAAGACCGCCAAATATGATCACAAAGTGATCCTCCCCATGTGTGGCTGGCCAGGTCCACTGAATTTCCTTGGCAAGGGCGAAGAGTGGCTGATCTGCAGCAAGAACAGGAACTTGTCCAGGGTTCAGGTGCTGAATTGCTGCTTTGACAATGGTCATTGAATGCTTTATCATTATCACAGAATGAGCGCTGTCTACAAACAGAGGCAAAAGTGCATTAATTGCAGCAGGTGGGATCAATGCTTTTTGGAAAGAAGCATGGTAGGCAGACCATGATACCCATTCATCTATGGATTGCTTCTCTAGAGCTGTCTCCACAGTCCTCAGCCATCTATACTCTTCTCGCACTGCAGCGTCAACAGCCATGAGGTCAGGAGGTTTTGCAGGACCTTGAATTGGAGGTGCAGTGAAGTGGTGTGTCTTCGTGGCAGCAGGTGGTACACTTGTGTACTCTAACGGCAGAGGAGTTATAGACTTGGCAGAAGGTGCGTCTTGCCCAATCACCACTACACCACGGTCGAGGCCATCATTTGTGTGTGATGGATGCTGCATAAGGGATATACTTGTACCATGGAAAGAATCCTGGGCTGTTGCAGAGGTAGGGTTATGGTCAATATTATCAACAGCCCCAGTAGTGAAGAGTCGCTTTCGCAGCTTGGGTGGGCATACAACTTCTTCCATGTCAAAGCGCTTGCAGACACCATTGGCAATGTCTGTTGTCAGCTGTAGTAATCTACCATAGGACACACACAGCCCAAGGTTGAACAATGTGTCAATCAGGCTTCGACTCCTAGTCACAGAGTTTATCTTGAGGGACAAGTAGAGCGGGAGTGGGGTTTTTCTCTCGCGGCCATGGCGAATTGAGGTCGATTCGGCATTCCGTGCATGCTTAACACTGTTGAACACCAGCAGCTGTGATATTGTAAGAGCAGCAGTTGTGGTGCTCGGGCTGCTGAACTGAGTCTGGTGCTTGATGTTGGCCCCATTGAGGATTATGTTCACAAGAGCAATGAGGGAAGGTGACACAGAATCTTTTTGACAATCAGATTTGAATGCACCGTCAAAGGTAATCTTGGTCTCAAACATTTCTCTACGGACTACCTGTGCAGCTCTTGCAAGGTGTATGGCATCATTGTCACATTCACAGGCCTTCTTGAGCGCTGGACCTATGTCTCTCTCAAACAAAAGAAGTGTTTCTCTGCCATGAGGATGGGCTCTCAGGTCAGGAAGCGCAGAAAGGAGCCTGTCCTTCAGTCTACTTGTGTGTACTCGGTTGTTCACAGTGGCACTAAGCTGCTCTAATCTCGTCTTGTATAGGTTGGCCAAGTCCGAGAGTCTGAATACTGGAGCATTGTCCCCATCTTCAAGAGTGTCTTCCATAAATACCACCAACTCAGCAAAGGCTATACCATGCAGTCGATCTGCATCCTCATCCTTGGGGGCGGCAGGTCTGACTTTGTTGTATAATGCACGAAGACAGTTGCGATGATATTTCGCTTCTATGGCAACCATGTCTCCCGCAGACAGCTTGGCAAGAAGTTCAGCATCCCCCAATTCAATGGCACATTTCCGAACGTTTTTGTCAATTTCTGTTGTAGCTGCATGGTACAAGCCAGCATTGCCAGCTGGCTTATTACAAAAGAAACAGATAGGTTCGGTCGACTGCAGAATCATTTGGGCTGCAGCTGATCGTGTGCGCGCTGTTGGAGTACTGGTACAAGATTGTTGTTTTGAAGCTGATTCTGCTTTGCTCTGCTGAAGAAACATTTTTTGTTAAATTTTAAGCGACACTTTTTGTGCCACTGAGCACTGTGTCTCATCAAAGTAGCTTCTACACCATCGCCATCATCCAGTCTGTTCAAGTTGAGGTCCATTGGCATGTGGCGGAGTCCTTTAAACTGGATGAGATCCTCCGTCAAGGATGCATAGCCAGCACCAATCGGTTTCATTTTAGATCGAAGTGGGCACTGCAAAGGTTCATCTGTGTCTGCTTGGCAAAGAATACACATTTTCCAGTTAGTTTGTGGGGGCAGTTTACATTCCTTGGCCATTGAAGGTTGGGTTGGGTCTATGATTGTATGACGCTCTGCCATGGTGATGATCAGGTCTCAGGTCTTAGATGATATATTTTTGTTCTGGCCATCAGATAGTGATCTGCAACAAAAAGAACGAAAATTGTGTAAGTTTCAGCCACCACAGTTTGACCTCCAACTGTCCTCCTGACTATTATAAATCAATAACAGTGATAGCAATAATTACTAAAACAATGATAGTATATAGATTATATTACACCAATCCACTTTGTAGAGTGCCCAATGTGCGACAGAGCAAAATTAACATATTAAGATTACTCTTCTTTGGGGGAAAGAGCCTCAAGTCATAAAAGCTTTTAAGTCAATAGGTAGGCTATTGCAGAAATCGGGGCATGCATGAATAAAATGGCATTTTCCCCATGATTCTTGACTTTATGAATAGCACGGGAAAGATGAGATGATTCCAAAAGTCTTGTGGGAGTGTGACTTTAAATGAGAGAGGTATTGAAAAGAGAGCAGGACCACGGACAGCGACGTCGTTCAGGGTCTAATGATTGTCAAGATTTGAAACCTTTTTCTTGCTTTTTTACCTAGCTGTCCATTTATTTCACACACAAAAAAATGTGAACCGGCTTATTTGCTGAATTTAAATTCTGAAATGTAAAACCTCCCTCGCGTAAGAGGGGGATACATCATACCACCCCCTCCCTCGCTTGGTCCCTCTCAATAGAATTTATTGATTCACTTTAGGATAGACAAATTTCGGAATATTTCTACAAAAAGTGTGCACCAGATCTGTCACTTCAGTTCCAACAAATTCAAGAGTTTCCTCAAGTGGGAGGATATATCCCCCTCCCAACAACAACAACAAAGTGTGCCTCAGGTGATTATATTTCAGTTTTAAAATTGCAAAAGGGCTGTTATGTCAAAAAAGGTATCACATTCGGTCCCTTCCCTCAACATAATAAGAGCTGAGATACTGTGATTCAGTCGTCCACGTTTTAGTATAAAACTTATTTTCTTATTACGTATATCATGATAGGCAAAGATCCATAATTTCACCAAAATGTGTGTACCAGATTGCTGAATTTTTAGTCTATACTGCAAAATCTTCCTAAGCTAGAGTGTGAGGGAAGTACCCCCTTCCCACACCTTTTTCCCTAGCTCCGTCTCTCCACTCAATAACAAATATATTCCAAGTTTTGCCCCTGTTGCCCCTCCCCCTATCGTTAAAACAAATCGACGCCACTGACCATCAACACAATGAAAAGTGAGCAACACGTTTATTTTAAAAAAAGAGAACACAAATTGAGATCAACATTCTTACATCTTGATGAAATTTACCTCTCATCCTATGAGGTCAGATGATTGCCAATGTCCCACAGCAACGAGTAGACACTTTCACTGTAATACAAAGGCATGGTTCAGTCATCATGTTAATCATTATATATACCTTGATCTTTGGGATATAATATGTAATTAGTACAAACTTTGCTGTGACCAATATAAGATATCCTTGACAGAAATTACTAGAAGGATGACATAATTTATACAGCTTTTAATAGTTCGTGAATTCTGACCTAAAACCTGCAGTTTCTTCCTGGCTTCCGTTCAATACATTGTCGCGACGGAATACTAGTAGAGTAGGTCGACATCTACATGAGATGAACAATGCTGTTCACGTACGTATGTTGGTGTAGTTGCATCCATAGGTTTATGAGTCAACAGTCAACCAAGTAAACAGCTTTATATCAGTTTCAATTAGTTCATATCAGTGAGTATCATACTCCATTAGTCATTTTTCACAGGAAAGTTTACATCATGAAAATTGCGAATATAGTGATTGTTTTCCTTGTAATTAAGGCCACTATACTATTTAATCTTACATTTTTTTCACAAGTTGTTTACTTTTTAATTAGTATAGATCTACGTAGGAGTTACTCTAGATCTAGATGCCATATTGATTATCTGTATCACGTATTTGATATGTAAGTAGAAACTATTCATTCAAATCATTTCTCATAGGGCTCAGATTAACTAGGGTATCAGAGACCATTATTTTCTTTTTTTCAACCAATATAAATTTGACCATATTTTCCTTCTAATAAGTGTCAGTGATGTCAGTTTGAAACTAAGAGAGCTCAGTTATGTGAACGTACATGAAATAACTAGCCTTCAGGCCCAACAGGTTATAAACCGCATTACACAATCAGTGGATATATCTCAATTGATGCATCAAACATCAAAGTCTTTATGTTTTGAAATGATTGACCTCAGTCCATAGAGATCAAAGTTGAATAAATATGGATGTTTACCTATGGATAGTTCATTTAATGAGTAGACACTAGACACTCTTTTAACAGTAATGCTTGGCTTTACACATATTTTACCTAACTGGTAGCGGTGTCAGAAACACTTGGAAAATAATGCATCAAAAACTGACATCTTACAGGGCCCTTTGTCAAAATCTATAACATCTATAATCATCAATATGTCGAGGAATGATAAGTTGTAGTGTTATGTAAATGTCAAGGTCCTTATAGAAAGGTAATGGAACAGACTAAAAACATTGAACTTACTGTGTGGCAGCTAATATGCAGACTGGAACAGTGTCTCATTGAAGCACTGAATCTGAGCTCTGCATATGATGCACATGTACTGAACTTGAAGCCAATACCAGGGCAATGACATGGAAGTCTTTGGTTTTTCCCACTGTCAAGGTCACTTTCACATTATATGCATTCTGTGTAACATTTTAAGTCAATGGAATAAGCGGGGGGGGGGGGGGGGTACTGTATAGGCCTACATAACCTCTAGCATTTCTATGTATAGGCCCCTGGACAATTCATTGTTGCATATATTCATTGTTTTTCCATTTGAAACAGTTCACTGTATCAAAATTACAAATTCTTCTGGTTTTTAAGTTCATTGGCCTTTTGTTATATTGTAGGCAAGGGTGGCAACCTGTTGCCTGTTGATAATAAACGATGCTCTGTGGAATATGAAGACAGTCATATTGTATAACAGGGGCATATTCAGAACATTATAATCTTACCTTTAAGTAATGACGTGCAATATCAGTATTCAATAAGTTTGAGGTCATTGACCTCATAGGGTCATCAGAGGTCAAAGGTTAAAATCTGTAACCACCAATGCTCGGTGGAATATGAAGACATTTCATTGTTATACAAATGCTCATTTACCAAATCTTAACCATGTTTATCGTTACCAATGACACCAAATATCAGTTTTCTAATATATTTTGAGGTCATTGACCTTTCGTAGTCCTCAGGGGTCAAAGGTAAACCCTGTTGATAATTGCCAATGCTTTGTGGAATGTGAAGACAATCCATTGTATCAGAATAAGCTCGCTTAGGACATCAAAACTGTGTGTATCATTGTCCAAAGACGCCAAACATCAATATTCTGACACTTAAAGTTCATTGACCTCTGGAGGTCATAAGAGGTCAAATCAGACTTACCTCCCGATCTTAAAATGAATCTTATGGCATGTGCTACCACTTGTGAAAGTTTCATGCTTTAGTCAAATTTTGCACAATTCACCCAATTTTCAGAGCTTAACTGCTCTACTATTTACAGAAATCCTGGATCCGCCCCTGCACACACACACACACACACACACACACACACACACACACAGGTACTGTTCATACATGACTCCATGTGGCCTAAATATTTTTACAATTTACATAAAACATGTCACATACAGCCATGTTACCTCGCATAATGATTAATGTCAGACATACAACTTGTGATATATACATTTGTTGAACCATATAAATAAAATATAAAGAAGATTTAAAGTACTTTCTTTTTTCTCGTATAATAAAAGAGCACTTAACTTGCCCCTTTCAGAAGAAAGGGGGAATGATATTACGTCAGTGTCAAGTCGAGCAAAAAATACTAACCCCCCCCCCCCAAAAAAAAAAAAGAATGTGAAATTGTTTTTTCATTTTTCTTATAGTTCTATAAATTGTAGCAGTTTCCTCATCCACCAGCTAGTGACTGAGTAGAAACTTCAAAAATTCATAACTTTTGAACGAATTGTCCGATTTCCACTAAACTTTCATTGGTGTGTTCTACTTATTTGCTGTATTCACTTAGTTCATGTTATGAAAGTTAACTTGATATCGAATGTCATCATTTTCCACTCAAAAGTTGAAAATATTATGAATTATAATTTTCTTTGATTAACAAATCTACAACCTATTTCCCCTGTAAATAATGTGATACGAAGAATTTATATTTTACACTCAGTAAATAAGTAAACATTTTCAAGTTCATCTTTTTCATAAATAATTTGGCTAATATTGATGTTTTATATACCATGTTAAAATTGATATAATTGGCTATCAACCTGGTAGGTCAATAAAGGGGGAAACTTCACTCATGAGTGAACACAATCGTTTTTCTCTTCAAAAGAACAAAAGCAAAAATTGCAAAATTGGACTAGTTGTTATTCAAGCGAATGTGCTCTTCCATATAACTATGAGAAAAAAAAGACATTTTCAACCCTATAAGAAATGCAAATTAATTGTCAAAATCAATCTATGACCTCTATAATGCCTCTGTAACCCTCCAAATATAAAGAAAGGTAAAGAAATAATGGAGGAAACTGAACGATCTTTTGAAAAATCTCCGACCTTTCATTCCCCACTATGTTTTTATTTGAGAATATTAAAGAGAACAAGGGAAGGAAAACTTTTTCTGCTATTTCATTCATGTCTCTCATTGTTTTAAATTGGTTTTTTGTTCTCATTGTTTTCTTCAAAGGCATTTGCATGTTAATTTCGATGTGTCAATTTCTCTAATTTTTACCTTTGTGCCTAGGTGGACCAAAGCGAATGCGTTCATTCATTCTTTAAATTACCCATTGTTTGATCCTCAGGTAGATAGCCAGATAAATAGCCTTTAACATGTTATATGACGCAATCATGTTTAAAAAAAAAACATAAAGATCGTCATTCTATGAGTCTTTTCGAGTCTTCAGGTTACGGCCTGATCTGATGACTTTCGTTCTGTATTTGTTTGTTGGTTGTCTTTTTTTTTTACTCGGGGTGTCCCCTGTAATTCCCGTGTTTCATGACCATCACACAAAAGTCTTATGTATACTATGGTCTATCATTGATAGATTTATTCGTCTTTTACACTTTGTAATAATATGTCAAATCATTCAAAATCAATGTGGTTTTTCCTCTACAGTGTCGACAGACGATTGGGATCAATTCGACGTTACCATGGCAGCAAAATTCAAGGAGGACAAGAAATGTGTCGACTGTGGAAACAAAGCTGAAGCGATGTACAATGTTAAACAAAAACAAATGCTATGTGATGAATGCGTAGAAAAGAAAGACTGCGCAATCAAGACTGGAAAAGAAGGCAAGAAATTGTTTTGTGACAAACACGAAGAAGCCATCAAATACTACTGCGATTCGCATGATCTGGGAATCTGCCAGCCCTGTCAAACCGTCCGTCACCAACCGCCATGTGTCCTACACGACTTGGATGACATTGTCACTGAGAGAAAGACTACTCTGAGAGACATGGTTGTCATGGCAACAAAAAAGATGGCTGAACTGGGAAACCGTGAACAGCATGCCAAGCAACAAGAAGTTGATGCGACCAATCACTTGATGTCAGTGGAAAGTGAAATAGAATTGTTCTTCGAAGAGATTATTCGTCGCGAGGACGCCAACTTGCGGCGAGAAGAAGACATGGTAAAACAGGAAGCAGAAAAAGAAATTTCTAAAGTTAATGAGAAAAAAGAACAGAGATTGCTACAGAGCCGTAATAAAGCAAAAGCAAAGAGAGAGAAAGTAGCCAAAGTAAAAGAAGAACTATCGATTTCACTTACAAATATACGTAATGAGTGTACGAGAAAATTCGAACAATGTCACCGTCAAATTAGGAAGAGTCAGCTCGCCATGAGGAAAGTTTTGACTGACATAGAAACCCTTCTTTTGAATAACAGACGACTGATCGAGGGAGGGAAAGATCTCGTAAGGTCACTGAACCAGGCCGTTGGGTCAGCTAATGAGAGGAAAGAGGAGGAGGACCCTGAAGGCATCTCTAGCAAAGTAAAAACTGTCCGATTTGTGAAAAGTGAGGAAGGCAAAGGCTACAAAGGGAGAGTCGATTGGTGTGGCGGGAAGTGGGAACTCAGAGACTCAATTGAAATTCCAGACGATTTTAAATTCCCAATAATAGCTGGATGTATCAACGAGGAGGTGGTGGTCATTTCAGACAGGTCCTTTGACAACGTGCAAACATATGTGACAAATGTCCGAACCAAAGAGACGGAGATAGTGGCACAGAAAGATAGTGAGACATTTATTGCTTCATGTACACTACTGGATGACAACACGATAGTCTGTGGCAAGCAGCGGCGAGGCTGTTCGGGACCAGTCTTGAGTGACTGCATCTCACTGTACGACAGGCAGTGGCAACTCCTCAGACACCTGGACATACCAAGAGACATGCAGGCAAACTACTCCTGGGTAGAAGTTGCCGTCGATGTTAATGGTATGCTCCTTGCTTGTCAGACTGGTCAGGCTAATATCTATGTCATAGATTCGAAAAGTGGAAAGATTGAAAGTATCATTACATGTAAGTCTGGGAATGTGATCAGGATGCGTGGAATTATGACATGCGGGAAGATCATAGCTGGTCGTGCGCCATTTGATGACACATTGTTGGTATTCGATCGTCATGGTGATCAGATTGAGATAAAACATAGTGATCTAATCTTAAATGCAGCTGTCGATCCATTGACCAATAGCCCTTACGTCGTGTGCTACAATGTAGAGAGAAATGTATGTCCCATTGATCGTATGTCTTACGGCGTGGCGGGAGTAAGAGAATTTTCCCTGCCACTATGGGAGGGACTGAAAACATTAATTGAAAAAGTCCGCCATGTTATATCATCAAAGCTCATTATCAACTCTGATGGCAAGCTCATTTTGTGTGATGGAAGAAACATCAAGATCTATGAGAAAAAGTTTACATTGTAGACAAAAGCCTGATATCTTCAAAGTTGATAAATTCAGAGGATATTCAAATGGATGCAGAAAACACAACTTCATCAAAAAGAGAAACGGGAGCTTAGTTCGTTTTTGCTTTCTCGGCCAATAACTGATGACCTCACTTCATATAGATGACATTTGGTCACACAGAATATGTAAATACTTTAAAATATATGTGAATACTCCCCTAGAAGTTCAAGAGTAGATCCTCCTTGTGATGATTTTGTATATATTTAGTGAGATTTTTATGTGAATCATGGGTCCCGATTACGTTATCGTGTGTCCCGTGATGTCTCGCAACACTTCATATCCCTACATTGGCATGGAGGTAGAGATCAAGTACCTAGACAGATGTGAGTGAACAGTCTGATCTGCATGTAAAGACAAAGGCAAGACAAAAATGTCTTACATTGGGTCATTTATTCTTTTCAGATTTCGAGACAGCAAGAATAAAAGAATCTTAACCGTTCTTTCTGATTCATTTCTCCTATGACATTCGAAATTCTAACAATAGTATAAAACTGTTACCGCTTGTATTGCTAGACAGTGTATAAACAATTTCACGGTTACTAGTCATGCCAGAAGCCGTATACGAAATACGCCATATTCCCCACCTGCAAAACTTTTGACTCTATATTTGTAATTAAACTTTTTTTTTCGGGACGGAGGTTTAAAGTAAATAAAGCTTCCGGGCTTTATCTAAGCAAATCCCTTTTTGTCACCAGAAGTCTTTCCTTCTTTAGGTATTTGTGTATTCAGGTTACAAAACAGGCATCTGGTGTTGATCAAACTATCACGTGAATACTCCATTTCTTCATAGTCTATTATTTTCGGTTTTCAAGTCGTGATACTTCAAGGTCCGATCGTTTCACCTGTCGTGCTGATTTAGCTAAGGACCCTTTTTTTATTCTTTTATCGCCGACTTTACGCGTTAAGCCAAGTGATGGCGCGATCCCGAGAAACGCTGCCCGGAGAAAAAAAGGTGCAGCAGTTCTCGGGATCACCATCACTCGACTTAACGCATAAAGTCGGCGAAAAAGAATCGATTAAAAGGGTCCAGAACTATAGACTACTGCCGTAAGAATACAGCTTCCTACCAGAACTAAACGCGACATCAATGATTTCACCTCGAGAAGAATGGACGGTATTGTGTTGAGATCAAACCTGTCAAAGGGTGAAACCAGTCCTACCAGCTTGGACCAATTTCGAATCAATCGAAATTTACCCATAAGGAAAGAGTGATATTGTACAAGCACAGAAGTGAAAATGTGATTAAAATCGGTTAGAAATTGGGGAAGTCATGAAATGGTGAAATTTAGCTAATTTTTGCCAAATTGCAAAACCTTTTTGGTTGATTATGAATATGTAAATGAATGAACTCATGGTGTCAGCACCTCAATATCGGATTTTCCTCCTTTGAAAGCGTAAAAGTTATTCTAACTCCTGGCTGAAAACTTCAAAATAATGATCAGATAACAGATATTTCAGGATTTGAGACTGGGACGTAATTGCGTTTGAACAATAACAGGTAAAAAAAAATGAGGATTGCAAGAAGTCAGGCAATGACATTATCAACGCACATATTTGCGTATTCATATTAGCTATTACTGGTTAGAGAAAATTTGTTAATCTTCAATATGCCGTTGCTTTTCTAATTTTAGTCCGATTTTGATCAAATTTTCATTATTGTTCTTCAGAAATGTTACTCTTTCTTTCACAAGAAAATAAATCATACTTCTTCATGTTAGAAATGATGTTAAAGTATTTCTTCCCCACCCATGCTTTACTTATATCATATTACAGCCTTATATTTCCATCATCTCTGAACTATGGTATATACCTTTTTGGGGTAAAATTCATCAATATTTGATTGCATAATTGTATTTGTTACTGCCACATTGAAAATGCATTTCATATCCCATTCATGTATATTACGTTAATGATGTTATATCGGTCACTCATTGAGACAAATCATCATGTTTATGTGCAGAGAAAAGGAGACAGAGATTCAGAAAGAAAAAAAAGACAGTGAGACAGCGAGAGAGAAAGTGAAAGAGAGACAAGGTGTAAACCAGGTGACAATGTTATGTGTACAACAATTTACTGTGCCATCAATTACGAGTCATGAACTATTTTGTATGTCAGTAATTAACTACGCGTTGGGAGACACAGAAAATGGTTCCAGTCCGGGGATGCCCTGTAGATGTTGTTCCAAGTCTTCTTTGTTTTTAATGCCTAAGATGCCTTAGAAAGGAGTGTCTTCGCAGAGCATGAGATTTACTGTAGAATGTTAGTTCTCCAGTGGCAGCTCGGTGGCAGGAAAGACACCCGCTACACCCAGACGCCATTTGGGATGATGATTTAAAGGGGAAATCCAGTCCAAATATAAGTTAGTCTGATAAAAAAAAAGTAAAATCGTACGAGTTCAACGGTAAAAAATTGACTGAAATCGGATAAAAAATACAGAAGTTACGATGTTTTGAAGTTCGCTGTCTGGGGGGGGGGGGGGGACGATTCTTGGCAAAGTGAGCATGTCAATCCCTCACAACTTGTCATGTAGTTCGCTCATAAAATTTTTGAAATTTCTATTTTTCATTCAAACGCAATTATGCAAGTGTGTGCCCGAGGCTCAAATTCTCGTATATCTAACTGATCACTATTCTGAAGTTATTCAACCAGGAAAAACATCATGTTTTAGGCATCGACAGAAAATTTGAATTATCGCCATTTTTTTTTTGTACACTATCAATGACAAATTGTGAGGGTATGACATGGTTAGCTCAGTCATTTGCATATCCATATCCACTGTACAAGAACTGTTTTGCAGAAATTAGCAAAACTTCAAATTATTAACTTTCTTATTTTTCACGCAATTTCAGTCTAATTTTTACCGTTAAACTCGGAATATTTTACTTTTTTATCAGACTAACGTATATTTCACTGCATGGATTTCATCTTTAAGGCACATTTTCGTCTGGACGGCCAGGAGCCGCACATCTTCAGCCTCTTGGAAATTTTGTGCAGTAAGCAGGGCGAAGTGACATTAT
Source organism: Diadema setosum (assembly GCA_033980235.1). Taxonomy (NCBI): domain Eukaryota; kingdom Metazoa; phylum Echinodermata; class Echinoidea; order Diadematoida; family Diadematidae; genus Diadema; species Diadema setosum. Next base: position 517,191 of record CM067075.1, read on the forward strand.
TCAACACCGGTCATTAGGTGCGGTTCTCCAAATTTCATGGCGTTTGAAGATATGAATTTATGTGAATTGCAATGACGTAACTGCGGCTCTCTATAGTTAATGGAGAGCCTCAGTATATAAGTGATAATGCATATTGTGGTTGTGTACAGCTTTTGATCACGAAGCGGTAAATTTCGATAAGTTCAATTAATGTGCGCGTTGATATATTTAAGTTTACTGCAAAATTTCATTGTGTGAACATGAGCAGGTAAACTGGGACAATAGCGCAGATCCCAACTTTTCACTGTTATGTCAAGATTTTAAGTTGGTAATGCTTAAAGGGGAAGGCTAGTAACTGAACAGTAGGAATCAGTAAAAACGCTGGAGGATGATTGTTCCAATCCTTGTGGGATTCATTTAAGAGTACATTATATATCTATTGTTGTGTGAAAATTATTTGCTTCAGAATGGTCTCATATTCAAGTAATGTGCAGTTTAATGTTTCCAGGTTAGCGTGCCTGGTCAGTGACGGGGCATTAATCTGCACATTTCTTGAATATAAAACCGTTCTGAAGCAAATTATTTTCACACAACAGTAGATATGTAATGTACTCTTAAATGAATCCCACAAGGATTGGAACAATCATTCCTCAGCATTCCTACTGATTCCCACTGATCGGTTACTAGCCATCCCCTTTAAGCAACATTTTTATTTTTTTTTTTTAACTAGAAGGTAGTGTATTGGCATATGTTGTATTTGAATGATATTTGTAGATGGCGCCGAGCTCGAGTTTACTCCCAGGCAGACGAATTCACAATTTTTTACTCACTATTGACGCCAGTGACCGCTGAACGCGTGTTCCTCGCGACACTTTAGAGTTGGGACAGGGAAAGTGCGTTCCATCTCAGCTCATCCACGGACGGTCCACACACACACACACACACACACACACACACGCACACACACACACACACACACACACGCACACGGTTAGCTTACTGGAAGTGAGAGATTTTGACACTTGATTTGTGACTTTGTGGATGACGCAACTGAGAGAAGGTTAACCGAGTGACGCATAACGCACAAACACAATGATGTATGATGATATGAACGCACCTGTATAATGATGTGAAGATGTGGTCGGTAAATGAACAAAATCGAAAACCTGATAGCTGCAATGTGGGTTAGTATAGAACCCTAATGGCAGTGGAGTCGATGTTCGTATTGCTCTGTAAAGTGAATTACAACCATGACAACGCTAGCGATGGAGAAATGAATAAGGTAACAAATTGAAATTTTGCAAGTAAAACCGGATCATGCCAAGAACTTTGCGAATTATATATCACTTACAAGGTTCATTTGGCCATGCACAGCGAAGAATTGCTTTTGAATAGTAAAATATGAAAGGTGAAAAAGTTAGATTTATATCAATTACCACAATCTTCAATGCATGATGTTTAAAGTATTAATAGTAATGTATTTTGTAGATATGATAGTTTTCATATGTATTCGACAAGAAAATCTGATGAATTTCATTCACTTTTACTCCGCATCATCTCCGCCCAAAATGCTTTTGTTTATTCAGAACGAAGCTTTTGAAACCAACTAAGTGATGATGTAAAAGATGAACCAAGCCTTGCTGCATTTGAGAAAAAAAAATAGAAACAGTTTTGGTTGTTTTTTAGATAACATTTGAATAACATATTTTTCATCTCATTATGCACATTTTCTTTTAAGTTAATTACTTTGTTCAAGCCAATGGATAATGTCTGGCAATAGTCGTACACGCGCTGAGGATGCCCTATGCTGCTACCTCTTAGTCCTTCCTTCCTTGCTTCCTTCCTTCCTTCTTTCATTCATTCTTTCCCTTCCCTTCCTTCTCTCTCTAACTTCCCCTTTCCATTGTCTCTGGCAGTTTGTCCTACGTCTTTGTTAACTCTGGGCGTCTTGAGCCTGTGTTTGCGCTTTTGTTCCTGTATACTTTATTTTTTGTATTGGAAGTTCGATTTTCTGATTGGCCCACATTACAAGCTTACTTTTTGCGTGGTCCTCTCTTTTCCAATAACACAAATATCTTAAACATTAGTTTCACATGTTTTAGTATCTATACTTGTGATACATTGTACTCCTGGATAAGGTTCATCTGGTTCGTGATTTCGTAGAAAATAATGCGTTCTTCTTTCACAATCACGTGAAATTATTTTGTACTTTTATAGTGAGTACTTTTTCCTCCTACTGGTGGCTTCTTCAGACTGCGTCGTAGATGGCGGTATGCCGCTGGTCGTGAGAGAGTAACTGATGAGATCATATACACTGTACATGTAAGAGAATTATCATTGGCCCGAGTCTCTGTTCGTTGTGTTAGCCTTTTTCCTGATGTGAATTACTTTCCTTATCCATAATCGCGATGGCCAATGATCTTCTCAGGCAAGAATACTGCTCTCATTCCATTAGATGGAATGGTCATTGATGGTATCATGATCCCAATGGCTGACTAATGTTGGATCTTGACGTGTTCAATACAACATACATGTATTTCGAATATCGTGGGATGATCTATTGACAGAAGTTTTGTGCAGCCATGTGTAGCCCGTATCGCCTATCATTGCAAATTTCTTCATGAAAGACCTAGAGCATCAGGCAGTGTTAACATCACTATTAGAAGCCAAACACAAAGTCTGCAAGCGGAAATGTGGATGATATTCTTCAGATCGTAAAAGAAGATAAAATTGATGATTTCACTCACCATCTCAATCAAATTGACGAAATAGAATCAAACGAATCAAATTCATATATGAGAAAGAGCAAGACAATACCATTCCCTTTCTTGAGACACCCATTGCCAGAAAGAACAATGGAATGGTCAAATTGCTGGTCTTTCGAAAACAGACATACACAGACCAGTGTTAGACTCTTATCACCCCCTCCAACAGAAATTGGATGTTATCCATTTTGTGTTCAACCGTGCTTGGTCTATTGTAACAGAAAAAGATGTCACCACGGCTCTTAAAAAAAAAGTGTGGATATCCTCCATGGAGCTCCAAGAAAGTTCACCAATAAGTCAGCTATTTAAAATCCAAAATCCCAGAAGACTGAGATCCAAAGAGAAGAAGGGGCTGTTGCGACACGGATTGTCGCCTCCTGCTCGGGGCGACAATCCGTGACGGGCGTTGGCGGCACGGATTGTCGCCCCCTACACGGATTGTCGCCTGGCGACAATCCGTGTAGGGGGCTCGCGGCACGGATTGTCGCCCGCCCTCGAAGCACATTTTGCTGGGTAATATCGTTCTGGACATAATCATTGAAATACTAACACATAACTTACATGGCTACATCCATGCAAACATGCCATGTAAAAAGTCATGGTGAGGTTTCAAGGGTGTGTGTTTGTGCGCGTGCACATGATAATTTAGTGTCCGTTTGTGCGTGTGCGTGTGTGTGTGTGTGTGTGTGTGTGTGTGTGTGATGGAAGAATGTGTTTATTATGTCAGGTTTTTTTTTAGCTGCGCGGGGGGAGGGATACCTAGTAAGCTGTTGCTGGCATAAACATTGATATTGATTTTATCAGCAGCTTTGAATTTGATGAGTTTGTTTGGCAGATTTGTATATGAATTCGGAGTGGAGCTTGCGGTCGGGCGGATGCTGCTTTTCTGCATACGGTCCATTATGTCTTATTTATCAACATTGGGAAATCGTTTCATCAGGAAGGATGTGGTATCGGTTCGGGTGTGCGTCGGTATGTGGGAAGGGGGTTACATTTCGTTATTGCAAAAGTTTGTTATTCTGAAGGCTCATTTGTCCGAAGGGTCATTATTCCGAAGGTTCGTTATTCCAAATTTCATTTTTGGATCAATGAACCACTAGGTATAGGGAATTGTGTGTTTCGGATAAATGAAGCCTCGGAAAAAACGAAACTTCGGAATAACGAACCTTTGTGTGTGTGTGTGTGTGTGTGTGTGTGTGTGTGTGTGTGTGTGTATGTATGTATTTGGGTCGCTGAATGTGGGTGTGGGATGATTTAGGTTTTGTTTAATCAGGGGTTGGTGGGTTGGGGATTGGATTTGAAGAAGGATAGTTATAAATTTTATGACGGATGTTGGTAGGATTTAATATTTAAGATAGATGTAGGCCCTAGATTTGTTTCGGTTTGGGAGGGGAGGGGGTGGTCGGGTTTTTTATGACTGATTTCATTCTACATTTGTGTAATATATTTGTGTGTTTTTTTTATGTATATGCCCTTGTAAGTAAGAAGGTGTTACATGATCCAAACCAATATATTCAAGGAATATAGGTTTGGTAGGGCCCTATACATGTCAAAACTTTCTCGTGAAGAAATTATTAGTAGGGTTGGTCTATAATCGAGTTATCTATGTTCTAGTTGAAGTGAGATTATTTGTGGTATAAATTGACAAATGGATTTGCTTTTGTTTCGAATTGCCATTTGTAACTTTTTTTTGTCGATTTATGAATGATTTGAATGAAATCAATAAATATCAAGGAAAAAAGTGTTGAGTTGGTTTATTTGCATTATGAGGTTTGTTTGAGTGTTCGCTGGTGTTTGTTTGTATTACGTATGTATTAGCGGTGTGCAATGGCAGTTCGTTTGTGCTAAAATCAAGTAACGATTGACAAATTTTTTACGGCGTGTGGAAATTATTCGCTCATGCATAAAGCATGCCAAACCTATTCTGGGACAAAGAATAGTGGTATGGACGTTCTAGTTTATAAGACTGATGGAAGAAAATGACTGCAGGGAAAAATGAACAAAGACAAATAACATTTGGGGAGAGTACCTCCCTCGTATGTATTTTCTCTCGGTCTCTCTCTCGCCTAGCCCGCCTCCCCGCTGATATTTGGTTGACACACCAATACTATTTTTAGATCAACGCTGGTGTGAATTCTTTAAACACGTGCTCATACACTCTGAAGGCGTTTGTATTGCCACAGTAGCGCCATTATATTCCACATACACACGTAAGCATACAGGCACACGTATACACACAGACAAACAAACCACTACCACTATGCAACCACCACACATGCACAGTTTCTACATATTGTATTATTATACTCCAAACACACACACACAAACACACACACACACACACAACAAATCATACACATCACATATCATGCAGCTCACAACACACACTCACACACACACACACACACGCACGCATAACTTACCAGTCATACCCATCCCACCAAAGCTTAACAACGGAGGAACCACCCCGAGCCCGGGGCGACAATCCGTGACGGGGCGACAATCCGTGTCGCAACAAATTTTTTGCCAACACGGATTGTCGCCTTCGAGGTCAAAAACTGGGAACTGCACAAGCGTCACGGATTGTCGCCAGGCGACAATCCGTGTAGGGGGCGACAATCCGTGCCGCCAGCGCCCGTCACGGATTGTCGCCCCGAGCAGGAGGCGACAATCCGTGTAGGGGCGACAATCCGTGTCGCAACAGGGGCTTTGTAGTTTTCCCCTACATCAGAGGAACTACTGAAGCCTTTCAACCAAGGATGAAATCTTTGAAGGCTTCCATGGTGGTAGAACTTTGGGTGGGAGAAGGCTTCACGGTGCACCAATTATTCAGTCTTTAAGGGGTTTGAAATTTCCACTGCAGCTGTCCAGCCACATAAAACCATCGGAAGCCTATCGGTCCACCCAAAAGACAAACGGGAAGTAGATGACATAGCAGGAGTCGTATAAAATGAGACTCCTTGCAATGATTGTTCAGATACATAAATTGTAGGTAGGCATATAATTTGGCATAAGAAGGGACGAACATGAGAACGTAGTTAGAAATATCAGCCAAATCCCTTTCATCCGATCTAGAAAACAATCGGCAGACAACATCATCTACAAGTCAGCCATTGGGGATCACGTTGCCATCAATAACCATTCCATCTAAGGGAACGGGCCGTATTCTTGCCAGAGAAGATCATCGCACATCAAGAAAGATAAGGGAGGCAATTCCCATCAGAAAAACAGCTAACACAGTGAACAAAGGCTCGGGCCAATATAGTTTTCGTCATTGTATTGATCCAGTGAGTGACTCTCTCACGTCCAGCGTCATACCGCCATCTACGACGCAGTGCGAAGAAGATACCAGTCGGAGGCGAAAGTACTCACTGAAGTACAAAATAATTTTACGTGATTGTGAAAGAAGAACATAATTCTATAATACATTGTACTTTTTCCCCTTGAACTCGTATCAACTAAATGTGTTGTTGGAAATAAAATTTCATTTGAATTGAACTGAATGTTACATGAATATCATATTTTTATGTATGAAGAGATAATGTTTCTGTCCACTGTCGCGGATATTATTTTATATTTGAGCCGTTGTAGAACAATGTACAATGTATTGACAATAAACAGCATCACAGTCATAAGATGCTCTGCTTCTGACGCAATGTCAAAAAAGGTCCTTTTTTATTCCTGCCGACTCTCACTGATCTCTTCCCGAACATTCTTGCCGAAGGTAAAAGTTTTGCCGGATTTTCGGCGTCAAAGCTACGGATAGTGACGTGGACTTACGGATAGTATGGGTAAATTTGAATCCGTCGTGATGAAAAATGTCAAAATTTCTCAGGCTTGGCGCCTTAAATGCCCCAGTCACACAGTGCCTTACGATGGGTTACGTCCGCCGCGGATAGATACGGATGAGTGGACGCAGGGGGACGCAGCGTGGACGCAGGCATCCGGAGGGTAGTATGTAGACGTAACTGTCCGTAACTAATCCGTAAAGAAACGCAAAATGACGGGGCCAAGCCTGCGAAATTTTGAAATGTTCAACATTTCGCAGAGGGACTTCACGGATGCAGACTTACGCAAGTAACCGTAACTAAACGTAAATTTCCGTAACTGAACGTAACGATCCGTAGCTTAGACGCAGACCATCCGCAAATATGTTGACCTCCCGTCCATTTGTGTTTATTCCCGTCCACCGTAAGTATCCGAAATTAACCGCAAGAACGTATCACAACACTTACGACCGCTTACGGACATTTACGGACAGTTACGGATGCTGCGGACAATTGCGTCCTTTGGCGTTTTCCATTTTCCTCTCCCGTGGGAATAGAGACTCATGGTAAACTACTAGTACATCACCCGTGTTGTTAAGCTGCAGCGCATTGTATCTGAAGGAATACTGCTCTTCAGTCGGAGCGGTGGAGTGGCAGAACGGCTGCTTGGTCAAGTTATGGAATTTCTCCCACAATGGTCATTTTAGATGGCACCCATATACAGATGACATTGTTGACCCTTGGTGCTGAACTTACTTTTCTTGCACTCTCTGAATGTATGTTATTCGAAAAAAAGGTCAATATTTTGGATAGGGAATGGGGGTACAGCATATCATTTATTTTTCTGGCCGGGGAGGATGTTGGGCAGCGATAAACTATACAAAATGAGAACGACTGTATGTCATAAAGTCTTCTAGGGAATGACTAGTAACTGATCAGTGGGAATCAGTGGAATGCTGGGGGGTGATTGTTCCAATCCTTGTGAGATTCATTTAAGAGTACATTGTATATCTATTGTGTGAAAATTATTTGCTTCAGAATGGTCTCATATTCAAGTAATGTGCATGCCTGAACAGTGTCGGGGCGATAGTTAACGGGCCTTTAACGATCGCCCCGTCACTGTACAGACATGCTAACCTGGAAACATTGGACTGCACATTACTTTAATATAAGGCCATTCTGAAGAAAATAAGTTTCACCCAAGAGATATATAATGTGCTCTTAAATGAATCCCACAAGGATTGGAACAATCATCCCCCAGCATTTCCACTGATTCCCACTGATCAGGTACCAGCCATCCCCTTTAACCACATTACATTCCATGGAATGTGTATAACATTTTTCATTTTATATTTTGGAAATGGAGGGGTGTTCTACAGTCCAGATGTTTATTTTTTTATATCTGGAAACTAATCAAGCATTAAGGTAATTTCATTATATCAGTCTCCTTAACATAACGCAGGAAGTCATGACTGTCGATGCACAATTACAGCTAAAGCAAAGTTTGTCTATTCCATGAGTGTAATTTATTTGTTCTTACTCTCTTGTTTAACTTTTAACTCGATCTATGTAATATCTTATTTGTGGTATAATTATGCTATGTATACTGGAAATTGATGATTTTATATATTGATATTTGAGTTGCACAAAATCAATTCAAACTTGAGTTCAAAATTTCATTTTTTTTCCTCTATTGCTGTAAAACAAATTAAAGAAATGCGAAAAGTCTTCACAAGTTGTACGTGACAAAATTTCTGCTTTTCCCTAGTGCACAATATAAGACAGTGCGATTTGTGATAACCTTGTTGTCATAATACACTAACTGAGCAGGGATCGTCAGAGAAAACCACATTGTCCATGATTATTTATAACAATCTGTTACTATGCGTAACTCTCCGCAAGTATTTAGAAGTATTCGGAAGTTTACACAAGTCGAAAAAAACAAAACAAATAAGGTGTCAATTCGTAAGATTATCCGCAAGTGAACGCAGGTGTCCGCATCTGATCGTATCTGTCCGTATCGCCTGCGTTTTTCCGTATTTTTTTTTTGTTTAAAAATTCTTATGACGGCAAGGGATCCGCGAGAGTCCGCAGGCAAAGCATTATGTGACTGGGGCCTACATTTTGCGTTTCGCTATACGGATCAGTAACAGACAGTCACGTCTGCTTGCGACCCTGCCGATACCTGCGAGGGTCCGTAACGTAAGCGAATGTGTGACAAGGGCTTACCACCTCGGAAGAAAATAAGACAATATTATGGATGTAGTGAGTATTGTATACAATACATATAGGTGTGAGTGTGTGTGTGTGTGTTTGTTTGTGTGTGTGTGTGTTTGTGTGTGTGTGTGCGTGTGTGTGTGTAGGAATGTATGTGTGTGGGCGTGAGTGTGTTTACAGAATAGTTTGGATGAATTGTCAGTCTCTACGTATTTGTGCTTGCTTTAAGATGAGCGCTGAAATGTTGAATTCCTCGGTACAATGAACACATTCAACAGCCAGTTGCCTGAACTTTGCACTTGAACATTTCAGTATTGAATAATTTGTCCGGTAATTCCTGTTAGACGTTAGGTATGAATGTGTACAACCGCCAAACATCGTTTTCCCCAATAGCAAACTGTTCTAGTTGAACATATTCATCTGAAGGACTACTTCTTTTCGACTAATCACAGTGATGTGGGGACATGCGTCAACATAGTTTGCTGCTGTTCGCTGCTTTTACTCATTATCAAGGTGTTTAATCATCGTCCGTGCGCTACGTTCATCGCCTTTCAGTCTGCCATGATTGATAAAGATATACGCCAGACGGACGGAGGACGTAAATAGGCGTTGTCTTTGAAACTTGGTAATACACTGTACCCTTCATGGACTCACTTCATTTACCTTACTTCATATTTTAGTACAACAGAATTTACTTCCTCTAATAGATCGGTGTCACTGACTCGATCAAGCCCTTAGCCTTGTTTCACGTCGCTGTGTGATACTCGTATGTTTCTTATGTGATATTTCTTAAGTTGGTTGTAGATGGCCCAAAGCCATAGTGATTTTGATTGATAATAATGATGATACAGTTGTAATAATAACAATTCAGTAGGTGCAGTGTGTATTCAAGCAGTGATTTTACGCTCACTCCACAGAGTATCCCGTTTACCATGTCCATGGTGCGCACGTATTCCTTGGTACACACATCCATTCCATGTACTATACAAGGTGCATTATACCTGGCCACGTTGTATGGTTCCTTTTTGTTTTTGTTTTTGTTTGTTTTTAACACGCACGGCTTCTGACAATGCCACGCAAGCTCGACTTACACTGGTGTATGAAGTTCTGCAAAGGCAGGCTGCAACAAATAGGAAACATATTTCATTGACATAATAGAGCAATGAACATAGGCCTAAAAAGACGAAATATTTGCCGGTTGGTTGTCTTTTTAGATATTTAGCTACTCAATAGTGATGTAACCATGCGCAGATTGTTGTCCCACAAGGCGGGAAATCCCAGAGACGGTTACACAGAGGTGCTTTACAGTTTCCGATCACAATTTGCACTAGGCCAGGAACTATCTGGTAGTGATAAACTCCACTTATATTATAGCTCAAAAGGTTTGACCCCTTAGAATTACTGGACCACCCTCATTACAAAAAAGCGCATCAGCCCACACTCTTATTTCTGCCGAGTCAAAATTTCAACTCTGAATCCGAGTCAATTTTTTTTTTCACTCCGATCCGTGTAAATTTAACACCAACCGTGTACTTCTGACTAAAATCCGAGTTATCATATTGGTTATCGGACTTTTTACACCTGCGCAGAATCACATCAGAAATACCCAGCGCGGTGTACATGACATACGCGCGCTACAATTGGACAAAACATGTCATGTGTCCTATGTGACGTAGTACCCCCGCGAAAAAAAAGCGTCATTTCTCGACGATCCGCCGCGGCCGCAGGATGTCTTGCAACTTTTTGTCTTCAAGATGGACAATTTTTTGTGCACTTTTCTAGAGGAATGCGGAATGGAGGAATACATAGGAGTTTTCATCGGTGAGTACCCACCTCATTCACAACACTCATATGTAAATAATTGCCTGAAACATGGTCTAAACAGTCAGTTTTATTTAGGGCAAAATGAACTTTCGACACGGACACATTGACTGGTAATGGCGTAGCCGTAGGCGGCCGTACGGTAGCTCGTACCTTTTGTACGTAGCCTGGGCTATATGCTATACGTTAGAACCAATTGTGAACCTACCTATTCTAACAACATGTAATAAATAAGTTTAAATCCACCCCCTTCGCGTAGTTTCATCGTACCATACGGGTAGGTTCCATGCATGTACAGTGGAGGTGTAGCTAGGTAGGTTCACATCTATTGCAGATTGGTTCAAACGTATAGCATATAGCCCAGGGCTACGTCCAAAAGGTACGAGTTGCCGTACGGCCGCCTATGGCTACGCCATTACCAGTCAATGTGTCCGTGTCGAAAGTTCATTTTGCCCCAAATAAAACTGACTGTCAGGTAATCATTTATATGAGTGTTATGAGTGTTGTGAATGAGGTGGGTACTTACCGATGAAAACTCCTATGTATTCCTCCATTCCGCATTCCTCTAGAAAAGTGCACACCAAATTCGAGTCATTACTACACCAAAATGGGTTACTTACAATGCGGGTAACGACACCGTATCAGAGTGAAATTGTGATCTTTTGATTCGGAAATTCGTGTCATTTTACGCCTAAATGACCCCATTTCCGAGTCAAATTTGACACTTTCCGAGTTAATTTGACGCCACAGAAATGACTCGGAATCCGAGTGAAATCATTTGACTCGGAAGTCCGAGTAGCTTTCACTCGGAAGGAGTTGACTCCCAGCTGGCGCCATTTCCGAGTCATATTTCACACTTTCCGAGTTATTTTGACGCCGCAGAAATAAGAGTGTAACCTCTGCTATGAGGGCGGGTTCGTCCCAAGCCCCCCCCCCCCCCCCCCCCGCGTTAGATGTAATTTACTCCATGGAGCCCATGGAACAAACCTGGTCAGAAGACAGTAGTGTATACGGTCCTACATAGTAACATAGTAAGAATATGAAAACTGACAAAATATCTGATCGGGAAAAGGGTAGCCAGACCGCCCCCTTGGGCCCCTGCTACTGCTACCCCCTAAACAACTTGCTGGTTGAATTTACCCAATGTAGCGTGTGAACAGATCCAGGCCTATATAATGAAATTAGAAAAGCTTACAAGTTAAATACAAAATACATGGGCAAGAAAGGGGTTGCCAAACCTCCCCCCGAACCCCTAACCATGCCCCCTCTCCATGCACTTAGTGAAAGGGGTATAATTTACCCAATGTAACCTTCGGGCTAAACATGGTACTACTCAGGTATGAGTCTAACGGAATTACAAAAACTGACAATAAAAAAAATAAAAAATAGGGCCTACTTTTTCAAGCTTATATGATATATTTCTCATACATATTATCTCAAAGTTAGGACACCATATGAAAGGTGACTTAATAATTGGCTATTAACCTGGATACGTCAATAAAAAAGGTAAACTTTGCGCATTAAGGAACACTTTCGTTTTACCTTTCAAAGGCAAAGAAGTACAAATTCCAAAAATTAGTTGTAATTCATGCGTGTTGCAGTTTTTACTTTCAGTGAGTTACATTGAATGAGTTCACTCATTCGCAAAGGTTCCTTTAATATTGACCCAATGGTTTGATAGCCAATTAGATTAGCTTTAATATGGTATATAATACATAGATTTTCATCAAAATTTTCAGTGAAAATATGAACTCGTACGAGTGTTTACTTTCTTCTTCTTTTTTTTTGGGGGGGGGGGGGACTGAGTGTATCTGGTCACAGGAAAGGGGTTGACAAATCGCCCCTGGGACAACCACTCCCCTCCCCCCCCCCCCACCACCACACACAAATTTACACACATAAGCTATAGACACCCACATGTGTGCTGTTATGTTCTCATTCATTCCGAAGGAAGGTGTACAATGGTACATAATATCTTTTTGATCCATGCATACACACAAAGGTCTCATTATTGCATCATTCTATCTACTTTAACTCAATTCAATTCAATTCAAGTCAAACTTTATTTCATTTTTTCGAAAAGACCATAAACAATTCACTGTCTTCGGTATCAGAGAATAAGGTTGCATAATAAAAACAGAGTAGATTGAGAAAAATATGATAGTGGAACCTTGGAGTTACAAATTAATACGTTGTCATCAAAATTGATTGAAGTGATATAGACGATATAACAATACGCAAAAAATGGAGGAACCTACTAGAAAGACAAGTCTTGTAGAATGTGGGCCCCTCAGGTACAGAATGTCAAAAAGAAAAAAAATAAACCGATGCAAAAAGGGGTAAAAAGGCTGATACAAAAGGCAGAAAAAAGGTCTGGAAGCCCACTAAGAAGAGAGAGTTACAAACGGATACACATATCCACACACGCAAATAAACATTAACGAGACTGGGACTACGAAACTAATAAAGTAAGATTAAAATACAAGACAGAATGAGACAAGACTAAACATAACAGGAAGAAAATACAACGGACAGAAAGGCGTAACAGATCCAGCGATCCTCGACAGAAATTATATATATAAAAAAAGAATAATGGGATGCGTGGAAAGGATACAGAATTATAGAGAAATAGATGCAGAAGTAATAAAAATCAAATCTACTCTCTAAGTGTCTCATCACAACAAGGACGAGAAAATACATGACAGTATATTATTTGTAATCCAAGTTCTTCGAAAAGGAATTATAATAAGACAACAGGCTAATTCAATTCTGTGGGATTATAAAATTGCAATAGAAAGAACTTTAACCTCCTTTTAGATAAATATATAGAGAGGGCCTTTTTTATATCATTATTCAGAAAATTCCAATAAGTTGGGACAGTATAAATAAGTGTGTTCCTAGCAAAAATCGTTCGTAAAAGAGGCAAATGAAATTCATTGGAACGTCGAGTGGGATACTCATGGAATAATTGATTTCTTAAAAACATAGAATCGAAAACGGACGAAAGTGAGTTGTTGCTGTGCATATCCATAAATTGCCCAAAATTGAATAAAAACAAATCTTTCGTTTTTAGCAACTTATAAGAGGAAAATAACAAATTTCAGTGGGAGGGTATGGAAGGATAGTAGATGACGTGGAGAACTTTCTTTTGGAAAAGGAACACTCTATTCAGTAGGTTCTGTTGAGTGTTGCCCGAAACTAAAACACCATGATTACGATAAGACAATATCAATGACGAGTATAAAATAAATAATGATATTTGATGAATATACAAATTCATACTTGTGTTGTGTGCCCCCTTGCCCGATTTGAATTGTGATTTTATTTGATTAGCAAATCTACAAACTATTTCCCATGTAAATAATGCGATACGAAGAATTTATATTTACACTCGGCAAAAAAAAAGAAAGTAAACATTTTCAAATTCATCTTTCTCATAGATTATCTGGCTAATATTGATGTTTCATATACCATATTAAAGTTAATATTTGCTATCAACATAGTAGGGTAATAAAAGGGGAAACTTTACGCATGGGTGAACACAGTCGTTTTTCTCTTTCAAAGAACAAAAGCTAAAATTGCAAAAATAGACTAGTTGTTATGCAGACGAATGTGCTCTTTCATATAACAATGAGACAAAAGACGGATTCAACCCAATAAGAAATGCAAATTAATTACCAAAATCAGTCTATGATCTCTACAACGTCTCTGTAACCCTCCAAAGATAAAGAACGGTAAAGAAATAGTAGGGGAAAATGAAAAATTTTCTGTCAAATCCATATTCAAAAGACAAACGAGAAGAAGCTATGGTAACAATGATGGTAGTAATTTGAAATGTTATTCCAAATTAAGAAATTTTGAAATAATATTTGTGCCTTGAATGTGTCTCATGAATTCTTAAATTCCTTAATTGAAAATATAAAATTAAGAAATTCTGTCCATTTTATCACCTTTGCCGATCACTCGCTGTGTTATTTAAACTTTGAGTTGACAGAAAATTTTCATGTCCGACCTTTCATTCCCTACTATGTTTTTGTTTGAGAACATTAAAGAGAAACAAGGGAAGAAAAACTTTTTTCTGCTATTTCATTCATGTCTCTCATTGCGTTAAATTGGTCATTTGTTCTCAATGGTGTCTTGAAAGGCATTTGCATATTAATTTCGATATATCAATTTCCCTAATTTTTACTTTTGTGCCTTAGTGGACAAAAACGAATGTGTTCATTCATGCGTTCAATTTCCCTTTGTATAATGTTATCAGATAGATAGCCAGTTAAATAGCCTGTAATGTGTATGACACAATGATTTTTATCAAAGTCTTCTAAGAAAAATATGAACTATATACTTTTTTTTTTTGCTGAGTGTATTTTTTTTTTCATTTCTTGTCAAAAGAAGGAAATCTAGTAAAGGGTCACAGAGAGTAGATGAAATCACGATCATATTTGTTGCAAATGATAGAACTTGTGTGTAAAAACATAAAGATCTTCATTCTATAAGTCTTTTCCGGTCTTCATCTTACGATCTTACCCGAACTGATGACTCTCGTTCTGTTTTTGTTTGTTATGCCTCCGCCACGAAGTGGTGACGGAGGCATTATGTTCTCGGGTTGTCCGTCCGTCCTGCCGTCCGTCCGTAATGAATTTTGTGGACAGCGTAACTAAAAAACATTTCGAGGTATCCTAATGAAACTTGGCATGTATGTGTATTAGGGAGTGAAGTTGTGCCTATCAACTTTTGGGTGCACATGCTCAAGGTCAAAGGTCAAAGGTCGAGGTCAAATACATAAAATGTCACTATTTCAACCATATCTATGTAATGCCAGAAGATATTTTCTTGAAACTTAGTGTATACATGTATCACCCAATTAAGATTCTCTGGTGAAAGTTTGGGGTGATGAGGTCAAAGGTCAAAGGTCAAATGGTCAAGTAAAAATATCAAAACTTCACTTTTTCCCCGTAACTTGGAAATTTTCATTTTTTTCATTCCATTTCATTTCATTTCATTTATTTCCACATCCTGATAAAAAGCATTTACAAAAAATACAGAAATGATACATACACTGTAGGACATTGCAACAATACAAGAAAAATAAGTCCAACTTACAAGGATTTTACAACAGACAAACACAACATAAAAGCAGCTATTTCAGTTTGTGGGGGGATCAACATAGACCGTTGGTCTTTCTATGGCTGATCCCAAGTGTTACAGCAAAGAATAGTTACATTGATGCAATACACGCAAGAAAAACTATATTACAAAAGTGCACAATACATATAAGAAGGCAAGAGTAATCAAAGTGTGGTGCTTGTACACTGCATAAGACTTCAAATTTATAATATATCTTTATGAACAAGGAATGATTTGTATCTTCTTTTAAATATTGAAAGTCTATTAGACAGCTTTATCACATTTGGCAAATCGTTCCATAGAACAGGTCCCGTATATTTGAAAGTGTATCTTGAAATGCAATATCTAAAATTTGGGATATACAATCTATTCATCTGTCTAGTATTATATTTATTCTTATTTTGGATGAAGGAAGTATCGAGAAAACCTGGCAAAATGTTGTTTCCATATGTGTACATGAAAACAGCGAGAAAAAATTTGTTCATATCAAAAATCGTCAATAAGTTATGTTCTTTGAATAGAGGACCTGTGTGGCTAAAAAATGGTCTATTGCTAATCATACGGATTGCACGCTTTTGTAAGATAAAAATACGCTGTAAAAGATACTTTGCACAATTTCCCCATATTATGTTGCAATAAGATAATTGAGGCATAATCAAGGTGTGATATCACTTGACAAGAATTTCAGAAGGTACGATTGCACATATACTACTGATCACATCTATTGCTCTAGAGACTTTACAGCATACTTCATTGACATGATATCTCCATGTTAAGTGATCATCAATGATAACTCCAAGAAATTTGGTAAAACGAACAACTGGAATTTTAAAGTCAGCAATCTTAGCATCAAAATCATCTGTGTTTACTACTTTATTTCTTGATCTAAATATCATACATGATGTTTTGTCTGCATTTAATTTCAATTTGTTGACTATGAACCATTGATTAACTTTCTCTAGTTCACAACTTAAGATTGCACTGATACTTTGTATATCTTTACATGAAATAAAAAAAAAAACTAGTATCATCTGCATATGAAATCAGCTGCAAACAATTACTGGCATGCTGTAAGTCATTTATGTAAAGTATAAAAAGTAATGGACCTAAAACTGACCCCTGGGGTACACCGATATTTACAGTCACACAGGGAGAAGAAAAACCATTAAATGTTACATATTGCACACGATTTGAAAGATAACTCTTAAACCAATCAAAAGTTGTACCTCTTATTCCATAAAACCGCAGTTTACTCAACAATATAGTGTGGTCAATACAATCAAAAGCCTTTGACAGATCAAAAAATTGTTCAAGGCATCTTCATGGAACATAGTATATATACATGTACTGACTGGCAGTGATTATCTAGACTATTTAGGGTTCATGGGGTCAAAGGTCAGTGGTCAAAGGTCAAGTGCAACACTTCAAAATTTTACTATTTCCCTCATGTTTATGCAATGTCAGCAGGATTTTTTTTTTACACTTGGTGTATGCATATATAACCTAATAGAGATTCTCTGGAAAGTTTTTTTTTTTTTTTTTTTTTTGTTCGAAATTGGAATCTAAGTTTTTCTCACGCAGATAATCTTTGAATACACTCACCGAGATCTTGGTGGCTTTGTGCGTATTCTCACTGCCTTTTTTATTTAGAAGTTTTTCATAATCCTCTGCATCCAGATGTGCAAATCTCCGACGAGCTGTAGATCTATCCATGGTAGCCGCCATGTTACTGTTAGGCTGAGATCTAACTAATTTACACCAGAATTAGATGTTCTTGTATCCGAGATCTGAGACTCAATTCACGTCACATCTACCGTAGATCGTGAAAGATCGAATTAACACATAACGTAACATGCATGCAAATGCAAGCGGCGGCCGGCTATATGTATTTGTATATCGCGGGCTATCTAGCAGTGGTGCTGAGCTGATCGATCGTAGCCTGCACAAAAAATGCAACTTGTTTTCATCAAACCTAGATTTAATTTCCTGTTATGAAAGTGATATTTTGAAAAATTGTATGAAAAACAATTTTAACTAAATGATATATGAAACTTGTTTGTATAAACACAGAATTTTAGAAAAAAAAAACGATATTTTAGTTAATTCGTGATTGACCAATCACAGACGTTTTTACTTCATATTTCGGGTCATCTCGTATATCTCTACCAATCACGGTGCAGCGTATAAAAACTTTGGGGAATCCCCCTCCTGCCATCCAATATCTTAAATATTGGTTGCCCTGGCTAAAAATATTGGTCGAGTTCAACAAACCTTCTAAGTGGGTCGGAGGTTATGAGGTGCGTCGACAAAATAACACTTGTATTTGGGCTCTAAAAATCCTCTGTATGGATAATAATTATATGATATTGGATGGCCTTGAGATTAATACAAGGAAATATTGGACGAGCTATGCACAAATATTGGACGAGTCGAAGACGAGTCCAATATTTTGCTTAGCGAGTCCAATATTTCCTTGTATTAATCGAAAATAGGACATTCAATATCATCATTATTATCCTACAGAGGATTTTAGCAAAGAATGTTTTCACTTTGGCCTACCCTTTCTGTCTCCGACTCCGAGTGCTGTTCCTACTGTGTAGTGATCCTGACATGGGGTATGGTACATGTACACTCCTGAGTGCAAGTTAATCCACTTCAGTCTCTGATAAAACAGTGATCTATGTATCCAAGGTAGCCGTCATGTTACTGTTAGACCGAGATCTAGCTAATTTAGACCAGAATTAGATGTATTTGTATCCGAGATCTGAGAAACAATTCACGTCACATCTACCGTAGATCGTGAAAGATCGAATTAGGCTACTACTACCACAACTAGTCCTACTGTGCTGTATATAACGTACTTGTACACACACGTACGTACATGCACGTACATGTACAGTAACTGTAATATGCATATCGCGCATGCAAATGCAAGCGCAGCGGCGGCGGCCGGTGTCACAGTCGATCCGTTCCGGGTTCCGGGGGAACCGATATACCGGCCGAATCCAGTCGATTAGTTCCGCGGAACGAATATACTGCACAATAGGCAGTACGCAGAAACGTTCCGCAACCGCCGATCCTATCCGGGTTGTGCGAGTAGGCCTCATTAAAATCAAAATAATATCTGTTTATTGTGGATGCCTATACCAAGCCTAAAAAATCTAAGCAAGCTATTTCTTCATTTTTTAGATGATATTAAGGACAAACCTATTTTTACGTTCTGATAATTTCCCTTTAAATGAATTATATTATAGCCTCGTACAAGTGGCGCGAAGAAAAGAATTACTGTAGGGCCTACAATGTATTAGCTAAATAGCATGCACAAAACGTACGAGTCGATCATCTGGAGCCTTTGCACAGACAGTGTGGTGCAATTAGCCTTTATCTATAGACAAAACTTCAAAGAATAGTTCAAAGAAAGAGCATGACAATAGTATAGTTTTAGGTCCTACATTTATAAGAGACTGCTTGAAGTGGGAAGGAAGAGAGAGGGAGTTTTGCTGGTAGGGTACAGCGTGGATAAACATATTTTTTTTTTCAGTGAGCTTTGTTCTGATAAGAAAATGATTGTTCAGCTGTACTTCAAACAAAAAAGAATTTTGGTGTAATAGTCTGCAAACAAATTGTTGATGTGTATGCAGGGGACCAAATAGAGCTATGCATGTGGATTTCATTTCATTTATCTATTTTATTCTCATTTTTCTTCCAACAAAACATAACGCAAGCAATCATAAGCAAATATACATAACAAAGTATGGCATTCAATGGTAATTAACAAACTGATAAAGATATGCACACATACTGGAATTACATACAAAGTTATGTTTGCAGGGTAAAAATGAGAATTAAGAGGTCCACTAAATAGCATTGCTTGTAGATTTTAGACCACTCTAAAATATCTTCAAAAATACTTACTATAATTACAAGTACGTAATGCATAATGCAAAAAAAAAGACAAAATGAAACAAACAACAGAGACACAACAACATGACATGACTAAACTGAGGGGAATATACGAATGAAAGGATTAGAGCAAAAACAAAATCAAAGGAAGAAGGAGAGAAAGAGAGAGAGAGAGAATGCCTACACGCTGAACAGTATAAACGGAAGAGGAGATTTATTGATTGATTTCTTAAATTGTCCACTCTGGAAATTTTTTATACATTGGATATCGCAACAAAATAAACATTCAATACATCACAGGTACACCACAATCAGACATGTCATAGAGTACAAAATGAAACTCACTCACATTAACATACAGTAACGTATGCACCATAATAATAATAATACATGAACCCGACATTTACAACTACATGTATACAAAAACTATTAATATACAGCTGTATATCACCTTCATATAATTATTCCACTCATAAATATATCACCCACATATCCCAATATATTTGTATATTTCACTCCCCCAAAAAAATCCAATATATGTATATGTATATATATATATATATATATATATATATATATATATATATTTGTATATATTATCATTACCATGGCAGCGCCTTATCAAAATAACACCAAATGTGACTTGCATGTACTTGTGTAAATTATTGTATATTCCAAATTTAAAATTACATAACTTAAATACCGCGGGAATAATTCACTCCACAAAATATAAAAAAAAAAATACAATTACCATATAACAATACTTTCTCTATCAAACACATACGAGAAACATATATCCTACAAATCTACACTTCACTTTCATCATCACCAAATTTGAACTCAATTACTTCAACTTATTAAGATAATCACTCAATATCACCATATACCCCAGATTTCATCAGAATTAATTCAGAGCTGTAGAAAAGTTCGCGACGTAAACTTTGCGACGAACCTCCCGACTAACCACACTCAATTCCTATATACCTTCTTATGCTCTTTGGATATGCGGGAGTATAATGATAATAAAAATAAATACACCAAATACTAATCATAACAACTTATCTAATTACTCTGGCATTATACGTGTGAATGGAATCCGGGACAAAAGCCCTTCTTAAACGGGTACGCTTTGTGCGAGGAGGACAGAGTCTGATACCTGATCTGTTCAGGCAATAGTAACCGTACAGACGGTGTGTTAAATCGGTTACTATCTTGTTTACTTTGACCATCATTCTTTCCACGTGTAAATCCTGTACCACTGGCAATTCCAACCCAATGATCTTTTGCCACTTTCGTGGTCTAACGATTCTAGCCTTGTCCTTTTGTGTAAGATTGCCATAAAACAAATCAAGTTATACATGACAATAGATTGGATAAAGGAATTGTAGAAAAGAACCATCAGTGTTCTATCCAGCCTCAGTTTGCTCAATTATTGCTTGATGATTGAGGATGTATTTCGGACAGCAGCTGGTGACTGCATGCAGCTGTGGAAAACTTATGGAAATGAAATGCCTAATTTCATTACTTTATAATGAGATTTTTTTCTTCATTGCGTTAGGGTGTTACTGATGATGAATCTTTATTTGCTGTAACCTATATAGATAATGAAAAATAAGTATCTCAGCCAGAATTTAACAAAAAATAGAAAATAAATAACGCTTGAAGAGTATAATGATGGAGATTTTTTTTTCAGAACTTAAGGAATTTCAAAATTTAGAGCCGGTGTATATAAATGTATTCTGAGCTAAAGGTTCTCAAAAGGGGTAGATGAAACTCAGACCGCCTAGTAGGATGATCATGAGACCATTGATTTCGTGGAAACATTGAATTAAAACTACTGGGGAGAACATTTGTGTTGTAGATGAGCATGAATTGACCCAGTTGAAAAAGAAACAAATCTTTACTTTTTAAAATCTTATATTTTTGATGAATAATGAATCTGAGTGGTGAAACCCCACAGATAATACGAAGTAGGGCCTACATTGCAATAACAATAATTTGTCTCATAAAATTTGATGGGCGCTGCCCCATGCTAAAATTTCGTATTTGACATGTTTGAGATAAGGTAATATTAAAGAAAATACAACGTTAACAAAGAAGACGTTGGAATGTGATACCAATATTACGCGTAATCCTTTTACTTATTTTAATAACATGAGACCCCCACAAAAGTTTTTCATCTACTGTGATACCAAGAAATTTTACACAGGATACACGATCTAATCGAGTATCATCAAAATAATATCTGTGCTTAATATTTATAAGGATTCACTAAAAAGTATATAAGCATATATACTTAGTTTTCTGAAGGTTTTATGAAGGTCTTATCCACTGAGTTATTTTTTTTTCAAATCAGAGTTGACGGTGTCTACGAGAGTAAATGGGTTTTGATGAGAAAAGATAACATTTGAATCATCAAAATGCATAAATGAGAATATGTCAGATGATTTGCAGAAGTCATTGATATAAACTATAAAAAGTAAAGGACCTAATTTATATTACCCTGAGGGACGCCACATTTAATAATTGAAGCTTGAGTTATTCTCGTTCAGAGAATATTGTTTTCGGTTCTCCTGAACCACTCCAAGGCCTTCTCCCGTATGCCATAATGAGACAATTTATGGATTAAAATTTCTTTATTTAAAGCTGTTGATTTAAAGCTATCATAACTCGAGATGAATAACATTTTCTTTTGTTTACTTTTCCCTTTATTTTTCTCCTTCGCACTCTCAATCTCTTCTTTATTCTTTATTTCTAATTCTATGGGTTTTTTTTTTCTCTCTCTCTCTCTCTATGAGCCTATACCGCTTTTACCCTTTTTACTTTTCATTTATAAAGATTCCATTTTGGGGTACATTAAGCCATATTTCTGTCTGTCTGTCAAATTATGTTACATGTAGTTTACTATAGCTGTTTTTCATTTTCTTATCTCTTTTAATTTCTGTCTATCCCATCGCCACTATTGGCTTCACACCCTTGCATGTACATGTAATATGTATTTCCATTAAAAATGTATGTACTGTATAAATGAAACTTAATGTTTACGAAGAGAAAATGTAACTTTTTTTGTGGAACACCAGATTTCGGACATAGGTGCACTGTTTGGATATTCAAGTTAGGGTATCACTATCAAAGGAGTCAAAAATTTACGTGAGTTTGTGATACCCCATATTTTGCATGCACTCTAATTTCTTTCAAGGGGTGGGCTAGTAACTGATCAATGGGAATCAGTGCATGGGAATGCTCGGGGATGATTGTTCCAATTCTAGTGGGATTCATTACAGAGTACATTAATATATTATCTATTGTTGTATGAAAATTATTTGCTTCAGAACGGTCTCATATTCAAGTAATGTGCTGTTTAATTCCCCGTCACTGTACAGGCATGCTAACCCGGAAACATTAAACTGCTCATTACTTGAATATGAGACCATTATGAAGCAAATAATTTTCACAGAAAAAAAAGTACTCTGAAATGAATCTCCCAAGGATAGAAACAATCATCCCCCAGCATTCCCACTGATTCCCAATGATCAGTTACTAGCCATCCCAGCTTTTAACAGAAGATCTTTTTGGGGGCCGCAGTCCCTATCATGAAAAGGGAAGGCATTCAAGATTAAACGGATGGTACAGTTTTGACTATGAGATGGTGTTCAGAACAAACAAATAATGGGAAACCTGCAATACTAAAGAGCTTCAAATTGCTGAGATATATGTCGCTACAGTGCGTATAAAAAGCAACAAGATTTAATTTCGAATTTGCGAAGATGGTATTTACTTTACTCCAAAGTAAGTAGCAACATCATAAAGCCATATATCTCCTCTTTCCAATGACATCTTATTTATTCTCACACGGTCATGGATGGTCATGGCGTTTTTAGTTGTTACAACTGAAAAAATAAAGAACCAAACGAACGTGCATGTATGACGTTGGCGTTTATATTGGTCGTTATATCGCACTAAAATGATTAGACTCTGTGCCCTGAAAATATACTTTAAAATGAAGGTGGACTATATGAGCTCGTACGTATATTTAATATGAAGTTCCTTGTATTACAGTAGTTAACATGAAGCAAGCCGAACATCCCAATTACAGTAACTCATTCGGTTATTTTGTTCAAAGTGATTCAAATCAGTTATTTTATTCAAAATGATTCAAATCAGAGAGA
This sequence comes from Diadema setosum, assembly GCA_033980235.1. Classification (NCBI taxonomy): domain Eukaryota; kingdom Metazoa; phylum Echinodermata; class Echinoidea; order Diadematoida; family Diadematidae; genus Diadema; species Diadema setosum. Next base: position 540,939 of record CM067075.1, read on the forward strand.
GGTTGGCATGACCAACGTCACATTGTGAAGAACTCTACAGAGCAGAGTTCTGTGACTGCACCATGGCCACCATGACCACGAAAGAGATAAGGGAGGAAAAAAAAAAGGGAATCGCTTTGTAGACCGGGTTTCAAATTGGCAACTTCGTTCGGTTGGCTGGTCAGAGAGATTTGGAGAAGTTCATTGGTTGTAGAGGGAGACTGGAAGAGTACATTTTACTGAAGGGGTGTTTCCCCATTACCACTTTGTAGACATTGTACGGTAGAGACCCGGATCGAATCGGCGGTGGGGGATCTTATCGGCGGTGAGGCAAAAATCCCGCCGATTGGATCTGGGGGATCCGATATACCGGCCAAAGTCCGCCGATAAGTTCCGGCGGAACTTATCGACTGGCCGGAACGGATCGCCTGTGACACCGGCAACATTATATCGCGCGCGGGCTATCTAGCAGTAGCGCTGAGCATGCAGAGCTGCAAATCAATCGTCGCCTTGCGCCTGCATGCACAAAAAAAAAATGCAACTTGTTTTCATCAAACCTAAATTTAACTTCCTGTTATGAAAGTGATATTTTCAAAATTGTGTGAAAAACAATTTCAACTAATTGATATATGAAATTTGTTTGTATAAACTCAGAATTTTAGAAGAAACGATATTCTAGTTAATTCGTGATTGACCAATCACAGACGTTTTTACTTCTTATTTCAGGTCATCTCGTATATATCTCAACCAATCACGGTGCAGTTTATAAAAACTTTGGGGAATCCCCCTCTTGCCGTCCATATTTTAGATATTGGTCGCCTCGGCAAAAAAATATTGGTCGAGTTCAACAAACTTTTTAAGTAGGTTGGAGGTTATGAGGTGCGTCGACAAAATAACACTTGTATTTGGGCTCTAAAAATCCTCTGTATGGATAATAATTATCAGTATTTGATTGCAAAATTGTATATGTTACTGTCACATTGAATATGTAATTCATATCCCATTCATGTTTACTACGTTGATGCTGATATATCGGTCATTCATTCGGACAAAGCTTCATATTTATGTGCAGAGAGAGGGAGATAAAGGGTGAAACACAGTGAGAGAGAAAGTGAAAGAGAGACAAGGACTGGTGTAAACCAGGTGGCAATGTTATGTGTACTGTACCATCAATGACTGAGACTTTAATTATTTTGTATGTTAATAATTAGCTACGCGTAGGGAGACACAGAAAATAGTTCCAGTCTTGGAGTGCCCTGTAGATGTTGTTCCAAGTCTTCTTTGTTTTTAATGCCTAAGATGCCGTGGAAAGGAGTGCCTTAGCAGAGTGTGTAATTTGCTGTACATAGAGTTTTAGTTCTCTCGCGGCAGATATTATCTAGACACCATTTTAGATTATGTTTTAAGGCACATTTTCGTTGACGGCCAGGAGCCGCACCTCTTCAGCCTCTGGGAAATTTTGTGCAGTAAGCAGGGTGAAGTGACATATAAGCTTATTTTACACCAGTCATTAATTGTGGTTCTCCAAATTTGTCGTGGTGTTTGAAGATACGAATTTATGTGAACTGCAATGAAGGAATTGCGACCCTCTATAGTTTATGGAGAGTTTCGGTAAACAAGTGATAATTCATATTGTGGTTGTGTACAGCTTTTGATAATGGAGTGGTAAATTTCGATGTTAAATACATGTATGCGTTGTTGTATTTACGTTTACTGCAACATTTCATTGTGTGAACATATAAATGTACGTAAACTGGGAAAAGAACGCAAGTCCCAACTTTTTACTCAGTCATCCACGGTGCAAGACAAAAATTACCTCAGGTGACCGTGCTTTTGTTAGTGCTGCACCAAAACTCTGGAACAACCTCCCTTCCTCAATCAGACATACATCATCAATCAACAGTTTCAAAAATCTTCAAACACATCTATTCATGAAAGTTTCCCATAATTACAGTTTAGTACATTATCTACATGGTTCCCAGATATCAGATATTTTTATGAATTATGATTATGCAATTATCAGTACCTTAATTGAATTATGATTATGCAATTATCAGTCCCTTTATATTGTATGATTTTCAGTTAAGAATTAGATTGCATTACTTATGAATCTGATTTTTTTCTTTGATTATATCTTATTGTTATGCGCAGTTGAGTATATGCTTCATAGAAACTGCGCAATATAAATCCACAATTATTATTATCATTATTACTCTGATGTCATGATGTTAAATTGGTCACGCAGAAGCAACATTTTCATTTTTTTAACTCGAAGGTAGTCTATTGGCATATGTTGTATTTGAATGATATTTGTAGTTGGCTCCGAGTTTACTCCCAGGCAGAGCGACTGTGTAGATCCGCCCCTCGCTACTGGGAGAGCCTATGGACGCTATAGTACTAAGTAACCGCTGAACGCGTGTTCCTCGCGACACTTTTGAATTGAAACATGGAGAGTGCGTTCCATCTCAGCTTTGAAATCCCTCATCCTCCACGAATGTTCCACACACCCACACACACACACACGGTTATCATAATGGAAGTGAGAGATTTTGACACTTGATTTGTGACTTTGTGGATGAGAAGGTTAAAGCGAATGACGCATAACGCACGAACACGATGATATGAACGCACCTGTAATGATGTAAAGATGTGGTCTGTAAATGCAGTGTGAACACAAGCGCAAACCTGATAGCTGCAATGTGGGTTAGTACAGAGCCATAATGGCAGTGGAGTCAAATGTTCGTATTGCTCTGTAAAGTGAATTACTGCCCTAGCCATGGAGAAATGAATAAGGTAACAAAATGAATTTCGCTAACCGCATGTGAAACCGGTTCAAGCCAAGTTCTTTGCGAATTATATATCACTTACAAGGTTCATCCGGCCAAAGTGACAAATTGCTTTTGACTAGTAAAATTTTAACGGTTAAAGATTTAGATTTATTTCTAATAAGACAATTTATGTTTTATTTTCAGCCAAAAAAAAAATAGTTGCATAAGGTATCTAATGATGTATTTTGTAGACATGTTAGTTTTCAAATGTATCCGACAAGAAATCCAATAAATTTAATTTACTTTAACACCGCATCATCTTCACCCGGAATACTTTAGTGTTTATACAGGACCGAGCTTTTGGAACCAACGAAGTCATGATTTCAAAGATGCGCCAAGCTTTGCTGTATTCAAGAGAAAATCAGAGACAGCTTTGGTTGTTTTTAGATAACATCTGAATATCATATTTTTTCATCTCATTATGCATATTTTCTTTTACGTTAATTACTTTGTTCAAGCCAATGGATAATGTCTGGCAATAGCCCTTCATGTGCTGAGGACGCCCTAAGCTGCTACCTCTTAGTAGTCCTTCCTTCCTTCCTTCCTTCCTTTCTTCCTTCCTTCCTTCCTTCCTTTCTTCCTTCCTTCCTTCCTTCCTTCCTTCCTTCCTTCCTTCCTTCCCTTCCCTTCCTTCTCCCTCTGACTTTCTCTCCCATTGTCTCTTGCTGTTTGTCCTACATCTTATTTTTTGTATTGCGAGTTCGATTTTCTGATTGGCCCAAATATGCAAGCTTGCCTTTTACGTAGGCCTTTCTTTTCCAGTAACAAAAATATCTTAAATATTAGTTTCACTTGTATCAGTATGTATGCTTGTAATACATTATACTCTGGATAAGGTTTCTCTGATTGGTGATTTCATAGAAATGTGTTCTTTCACAATCACGTAAAATTATTTTGTTCTTTATAGTGAGTACGTTTCCGCTCCACCTACTGGTGGCTTCCTCATACTGTGTCGTTAATGGCGGTATGACGCTGGACGTTTGAGAGTCACTTATGGGATCAGAGTCATGTAAGAAAATTATTGTTGGCCCGAGTCTCTTTTCGTTGTGTTAGCTGTTTTCCCGATGTGAATTACCTTCCTTATTCATAATCGTGATGGCCGATGATCTTCTCTGGCAAGAATGCGGCTCTCGTTCCATTGGATGATATGGTTATTGATGGCAACATGATTCCCTATCAATGGCTGACTTTTGTTGGATCTCGTGCTCAATACAGCATAATTATTTATTTCCAATATGATGGGATGATTTACCGAGAGAATTTTGGTGTAGCCATGGGCAGACCGGTATCGCGTATCATTGCAAATTTCTTCATGAAAGATCTAAAGCAGCAGGCAGTGGCTACAGCACTAGTTAGAAGCCAAACCCAAAGTCTGGAAGTGGTACGAGGATGATATCATTGATATCGTAAAAGAAGATCAGATTGATAATCTCACTCACCATCTCAATCATATTGACGAAACAGGAAGTATCAAATTCACGTATGAGAAAGAGTAATACAATATCATTCCCTTTCTTGACACACCCATTGTCAGAAAGAACAGTGGAATGGTCAAATTATTGGTCTCTTTCGAAAACAGACATACACAGACCATCAGTATCTGAATTTCGAATAAGCATGGGTATTGTCCATTCTTTGTTCAACCGTGCTAGGTTTATTGTCACGGAAGAAGAGAATGTCAAAACAGAGCTGAAACATGTCACCACGGCTCTAAAAAAAGAGAAGAAAAAAAGTGTGGATATCCCCCATGGAGCTTCGAGAAAGTTCACCAAAAAATGTCGGCTCAATCCAAAACCCCAAAAGACAGAGATCCACAGAGACGAAGGGGCCTGGTAATTCTCCACTACATCAGAGGAACTATTGAAGTCCTTCAACGAGTCTTCAAGGAGTTTGAAGTTTTCATTGCTGTCCAACCACCAACCACATTAAACCATCGGAAGCCTACCGGTCCACCCAAAAGACAAACGGGAAGTAGACGACAAAGCAGGAGTCGTATATATTGAGACTCCGTGCAATAATCGTTCAGCTACATACATCGGGGAGACAGGCAGACAATTTGGCATAAGAAGAGATGAGCAATTTCTTTTTACTAGATCTAGAAACAATCGGCAGACAACATCATCCACGAGTCAGCCATTGGGATCATGTTGCCATCAATAACCATTCCATCCAATGTAACGGGAGCCGTATTCTAGCCAGAGAAGATCATTTCCCATCTACAGTGATAAGGGCGGCAATTCACATCAGGAAAACTGCTAACACATTGAACAGAGACTCGGGGCAATAATATTCTCTCACGTAATTACGATCCCATTCTCTCACGTCCAGCGTCATACCGCCCTCTTCGACGCAGTCTGAGGAAGGAGGCGAAATAACTCACTGAGGTGCAAAATAATTTTACGTGATTGTGAAAGAAGATATTTCTATAATGCATTGTACTTTGTCCCCATGAATTTGAACCAATAAAAATATGCATCGGAAATAAAAATTTCAATTGAACTGAATTGAATTGAATTGAATGTTACATGAATATTGTATCTTTATGAGAATAATGAAGAGATAATATCAGTTAATCGCCCCGTCACTGTACAAGCAGGCTAGCCTTGGAAACATTAAACTACACATTACTTGAATATGAGACGATTCTGAAGCAAATAATTTTCACACAACAATAGATATACAGCTAAACTCGCATAAGTCGATCTTCTCGGGACTGAGCAAAACACATCGATTTAGGCGAGTTTCGACTTGTGCGTAAGTCGAAAAAATCGACTTACAGTTACACCACGCGTACACATGTATTTAAAATGTACATGTATGTTGTCTACTCTGGAGCCGAGAGCTGGAGCGGTGTGCCCGATATTTGCCCTTCAGCAAGACACTTTATCCACATTGAATATTACAGTTATTCATTTCAAAAATTAAGAGCAAACATCTGATATTTATTCTAGCATCTTATGGAGCCGATTGTTGCCGCTGTTCATATCCAAAACTGAAGGCAAACATTGGGCTTTTTTTTTTTGGTGGCCCGGCGTGCGTTTTTGGTGACCCCGGCCGCGTATTAACAGGGGCGTCACCAGCTTTTTTTCAAGGAGGGTGCGTTTTGACCCTAATGTAACGAGATTTTTTTTTTTTTTTTTTTTTTTTTTGGACAGACATTTGGAATATAGGAAGCTCTCAATCCCTAGACTTTTACTGTTGTTGAGGGAAACCAAGCGGGGAAAGGGCACCGGCGTAGATAGGATTTCATCTTTTACAGTAAAAAAAACTACCATTTGGAGCTATATTTTTACGCTTTGGAAATAAAGGGGGAGGGTGCACCGGGCGCAGCTGCCGGCAATTACTGGCAGCAACATCAGGAGAAAGGCATAACAATTAAATGCGAGCGAGCGGAGCGAGCGAGCTTGAATATTTTGACATTTTACAGTAAAAAAAAACCCTGCCGTTTGTTGGTATATTTTTTTCGCTTTGGAAATAAAGGGAGGGGGCGCACGGGGCGGAACTGCTGGCAATTACTGGCAGCAACATCAGGTGAATTGCATAACGATTAAATGCGAGCGAGCTTGAAAATTTTACATTTTACAGTCCAAAAGCTGCCGTTCTTAGCCATATTTTTTCGCTTTGGAAATCAAGGGAGGGGGGCGCACCGGGCGGAACTGCTGGCTATTACTAGCAGCAACATCAGGTGAATTGCATAACGATTAAATGTGAGCGAGCGAAGAGAGCGAGCTTGAAATTTTTACATTTTACAGTCCAAAAGCTGCCGTTCTTAGCCATATTTTTTCGCTTTGGAAATTAAGGGGGGGGGGGGGAGCGCATGCCACCGAGCGCAACTGTTGGCAATTACTGGCACTGGCAGCAACATCAGGTGAATTGAATAACGATTCAATGCGAGCGAGCGAAGAGAGCGAGCTTGAAAATTTTGACATTCTACAATAGAAAAACTGCCGTTTGTAGCTATATTTTTTCGCTTTGGAAATTAAGGGGGGGGGGGCGCACCGGGCGCAACTGCAGACACTTACTGGCAGAAACATCAGGGGAATTGCATAAAGATTAAATGCGAGCGAGCGAAGAGAGCGAGCTTGAAAATTGTACATTTTACAGTCCCAAAACTGCCGTTCTTAGCCATATTTTTTCGCTTTGGAAATTAAGGGAGGGGGCGCACCGTGCGGAACTGCTGGCAATAATTACTGGCAGCAACATCAGGTGAATTGCATAACGATAAAATGCGAGCGAGCTTGAAACCTTTACATTTTACAGTCCAAAAACTGCCATTCTTAGCCATATTTTTTCGCTTTGGAAATTAAGGGGGGAGCGCATGCCACCGAGCGCAACTGTTGGCAATTACTGGCACTGGCAGCAACATCAGGTGAATTGAATAACGATTCAATGCGAGCGAGCGAAGAGAGCGAGCTTGAAAATTTTGACATTTTACAATAGAAAAACTGCCGTTTGTAGCTATATTTTTTCGCTTTGGAAATTAAGGGGGGGGGGCGCACCGGGCGCAACTGCAGACACTTACTGGCAGAAACATCAGGGGAATTGCATAAAGATTAAATGCGAGCGAGCGAAGAGAGCGAGCTTGAAAATTGTACATTTTACAGTCCCAAAACTGCCGTTCTTAGCCATATTTTTTCGCTTTGGAAATTAAGGGAGGGGGCGCACCGTGCGGAACTGCTGGCAATAATTACTGGCAGCAACATCAGGTGAATTGCATAACGATAAAATGCGAGCGAGCTTGAAACTTTTACATTTTACAGTCCAAAAACTGCCATTCTTAGCCATATTTTTTCGCTTTGGAAATTAAGGGGGGAGCGCATGCCACCGGGCGCAACTGCTGGCAATAACTGGCAGCAACATCAGGTGAATTGCATAACGATTCAATGCGAGCGAACGAAGAGAGCGAACAACAGTAGAAAAACTGCCGTTTGTAGCTATATTTTTTCGCTTTGGAAATTAAGGGGGGGGGGGGGCCGCACCGGGCGCAACTGCAGACAATTACTGGCAGTAACATCAGGGGAATTGCATAAAGATTAAATGCGAGCGAGCGAAGAGAGCGAGCTTGAAATTTTGCATTTTACAGTCCAAAAACTGCAATTCTTAGCCATATTTTTTCGCTTTGGAAATTAAGGGAGGGGGCGCACCGTGCGGAACTGCTGGCAATTACTGGCAGCAACATCAGGTGAATTGCATAACGATAAAATGCGAGCGAGCTTGAAAATTTTACATTTTACAGTCCAAAAACTGCCGTTCCTAACCATATTTGGAAATTAAGGGGGGTGGAGCGCATGCCACCGGGCGCAACTGCTGGCAATTACTGGCAGCAACATCAGGTGAATTGCATAACGATTCAATGCGAGCGAGCGAAGAGAGCGAGCTTGAAAATTTTGACATTTTACAGTAGAAAAACTGCCGTTTGTAGCTATATTTTTTCGCGTTGGAAATTAAGGGGTGGGGCGCACCGGGCGCAACTGGACGATTACTGGCAGTATCATTAGGGGAATTGCATAAAGATTAAACGCGAGCGAGCTTGAAAATTTTGACATTTTACAGTCCCAAAACTGCCGTTTGATGCTATATCTTTTTTTGCTTTGGAAATTGAGGGGGCGCACCGGGCGCAACTGCTGGCAATTACTGGCAGCAATATTAGGAGAGTTTAAATGCGAGCGAGCGGAGCGAGCGAGCTTGAAAATTGTGACATTTTACAGTCCCCAAACTGCCGTTTGTAGCTTTATTTATTGCAGTAAGGGGGGGGGGGGCACCGGGTGGAACTGCCGGCAATTACTGGCAGCAACTTCAGGAGAATGGCATTACGACTAAATGCCAGCGAGCGAGTTTGAAAATTTTGACATTTTACAGTCCAAAAACTGCCGTTTGTAGCTATACTTTTTCGCTTTGGAAATTAAGAGAGGGCGGAGACGCCCGGTGCGCTCCTCCCCCTGGATCCGCCACTGGTAGTCAAGGGTGTCGGTTTATGTTCATGACTGGGGAAGGTATGACCAGCGAGGTGGCGTCGAAATGACCAAGTATAGGAAGGATGTCCAAAATCTATGTATATATTCAACACTGTATAGAATACACTTGCACTAGTAGATAATTATGTATAAAATCAGTGCTGTCAGAACCAGGGTTGCGAATTACTTTTGCCCACGATTTTTTCTTTTTTTTTTTTTTTTGTCCCCGATGCAAAATTTCAAAAAAAAATAATAAATAGATAAAAAATAATAATCATTTGATGTCCGGCGTTGAGGTCGCTCGCAGACTGAAGGTTTTTTTTTTTTTTTTTTTTTTTTTTTTTTTAAGGGTCTGAAGGGGGGTGCATGATTAACCATTCGCGAAATCGTGATTCGATTCGCGAAAAGACTCCGCTAAGTATATAAGGCATAGATCGCTACACTCGGCAGGGGCTACGTCGTCCTTTCACCAGGTCTGGGTAACGGAAACCAAAATCTCGCGTGAGTTCTTGCATTACCTATTGTAAGAGTGCTGGTTGTATGTGTCGGTAGTGTGGTGTGCACTCTCAACTGTAGTATAATTATGATGTCAAGCCACAATCGAACATTAGTCCATGCAGGAGACAAGTTGGTGGTTCCAAGATATACAATTTAGTTTATTAGATACAATAATCAGGAATTCCAGAATGGTGCATAATATTGACGAGGTAATATTGTCGGTAGTATATATAAAGAATACTGTTCCACTCCTTCTTGGCACATGACCGAACAGAGTCGGGGCCGGAGTAAGATTGCTTCCTCAACTCTAGAAGCATAAGATATATAGGGACATGGATAGAAGTTAAGAGATTAGTAGGAGCAGGGTCTATGACGTGGGGATTATAGGTTCATTGAACAGTACTGGGTAAGGGACTGGTGGTGGGAATTGTAAACACAGTTAGTCTGAATTTACTTAAACTTGATTGAGGACAAAGGGAAGGATTGACTATTGAGTAGAGATTAACCAAAGTAATAACAAAGATGGTTGGGTTCTGAATGGAAGTTTCATTGGAGGTTTGATGGTCTTGTTAATAAAAGGACATGAGCCTATAAAGCTGGGAAGTGTACATAGGGTTTTGAATTGGACTGGTCGTATATTTAGACAGTATAATTGGGGCAGGAAATGGGGATAAATTCTTAACTTGGTCATCAAAAGACACTTATAAATTACATGAGGTTTGTTCTGTTTTAAGGTATAAACTCCCTATTTCTCTATCTTACATTCGTCCAATCTTTCAAAAAGAAACGTCCTCGTTTCATAATTATATACTGCAATATTTAAGAAGTTCAAACGATTGACAAATGAAAAAAAAATTCTAATACATTTAAGGAGAGAAAAAAATTTATAAGAAAACACTATTGACATGTAAACATAATAAAAATAATTGCTACACAAAACATAGTCAAATTGAGTAGCATATTAATAATTAACAAATTAGTGAAATAATTAAAAAGAAGATTGATGTGCACATAAATCTTGCAGATGAGGTATAAAAAAAATCATCAAAGAAACCTATTTTCCAGGGGACATATCATTGTCTTGAGAGGTGTAGGAAAAACAGCATGGCCTATACACATAGCATAGTAACCAATACATACCGAGGTAACAATATACATTAAATTTAGAATGGAAATAGAAGGGATAGGAAAATAAGAGATCATCATAGTAATCCACAAACTGTATGTAAAACTCAAAGAACAATCAGAGGTCCAAAAATTGACAAAAATTATATTACCGTACGTTAAATAAAAAAAAAACACTTAACATAAATGACAAAACTACAAACTAGAAGAATACACTGATCGTATACATCTAGTCTTGTGCACAGTAAATATGTTGAAAAATGAACAGTAACATCATTAAAAAAACACTTAAGAAGAGGAACAGACAGAGGAGAAAGGAGAATGAAGCAATTAGATTAAATGACCTAAATTATACAGAGTTGGTGTCTTTGAAATGCACCATGCAACAAACTTGTCAATAATGATGTTGATGACCAACATGTAAAAAGATATCTGGCATCAAGAGTAATTCAAATTGTGTAGATAATATTACGTATAAGAAAAAAGTTGGGCAAACAACAGGACATTTATATGTGGTGAAAATGTACATATACTAGACTGCAACAAGTTTACTAATGGTACAATTTTTTTTTCTATACAAAAGCAATTGATCAGAAAAACAACATTTCTCACAAAAAATCAAAAGTTACAACCATACTTAACTAAGAAATTTATGCTAGAAAGTAAAAACACTTATTAATCATGTAAACAAATTCTTTCAGAAATAAAACACAATACACATGCTAACAATGAAAAACCTAAATACCAAATAATGCTACAAAAATTTACATCAGAAGTTAAACTGACATTATTGTTGAGCAAGAAGCAGAAATCGGGATATAAAACGGTCATGAAAGGGGCAATTGAACGTGACCGAGAGTGAGAAGGAAAAAAAAGGGAAAGTATGGACAATGCAGAAAAATGAATGAACAGCCATGTGGGACGGGGAGGAGTGAGCAAAATATCATTGAAGGTACAAAAATAATGTATAAAATAGAGATGACATTAAAAACAAAGTTTCACTACTAAGAAATAGGAATTCAAGTGCCCACGAATCGGAAGGGATAAGGGAACTTGCCATAAATGCTCAATGAGGTTTAAATAATAAATGAGAATCTTGAAATTTGAAATTTGGAAGTAAAAGAAAACAGGTTCATTATATCCTGTCGCAAATATGACATCATAAATTATGATGGATCATAATCAGTTGGGGGATTAGGAAGCTGACTGCCGTGTGTCCGAACACTATTGGCATGGATCACAGCGTGTGGATCGTAAAAGAGGTGTGATGAGGCAATGGACATGTGAGAGGGGACCACAGAGTCCAAATTCGTGAAGTGGCTGGGAGAGGGCCGAGGAGAGTGAGAATGGGGCAGAGATGGGGGAAGGGGCTGAAATGTGTGGGTTTGCAAGGAAACAGTACAGTGAGCTAGAAGAGGGGGTTGGTAGTCGGGCAAATCAGGAGGAGAAGAGGTGGAGAAAGGGGTGGAACTGTCCGAATCAGTCCCAGTGGAAGATGATGTAGGGGCGTCGGAGTCAGAGTCAAGGGGAGGAATGTCGCAGTCAATAGAAAGAGGGGAAAGTGGGCTAGAGATGGGAAGAGTGCACTTTAGAGATCGGATTGGAGTTGGGGGAGATGGGGATGAGGGGTGGGAAATCACTGCACATGTCTGTGGTAGTGAGGGAGGCGGGAAAACTGAGGTGCGATATGAATTACAGGCCTCACAGTGTGAGCAGAGGTCCGCAATGTCTTTGCGCATCCCATGCCAGTAGCAGAGCCCTTCGATAAGCTCAATTGTCTTGGCTGTACCGAAGTGAAGAGCTGACATGGAAGTATGCATGACAGACAGGACAGTAGGGACCACAGAATAGGGAATGACAACCTGTTCTATCATTATTCCAGACGGATGTCTCTTCCGCCGATACAACAATCCATCACGAATTATGAAACGTTCAAACTGATGCCGGAACTTGAACAAGCATTCCTCGTAATGAGGGATGGCCGATTTTGGGGGTACATATCCAGAACGGATCCAGGCAGTGACCTGCCGGATGATTAGATTCTGGTGCTGAGCTTGATGAAGGCGTACACCATGTTCTAAGAGAACACTAAAAAAGGAGGACAGGTTAGTAGGAGGTGCAGGAGGAGAGGGAGGAGATGATATTGGCGATGAATTGGCACATGCTGATGCCGATGACGGAAGTGAAGCTACTTCAATCGGTATAGCTGGTGATGGAGATGAGGGAGGGGATGGATTATGACCTCTGTCTAATGTTGAAGGGAAAGATGAAGATACAGGTAATTCGTCATGGCCACCTTTGTAAAGACCACCAGGAGAAGGAGGCGGGGGTGGAGAAGAAAGCTTTCTCATACCGGGGGTATCATGTGGAGGTGGGGGTGGAGAATGAAGTCTGGTGGAGGTTGGTTGGGGTGACCGAGGAGGGAAGGAATCATCCCGGGAATATGATGTGTCATGAAATGATGGGGTACGAGGGCGATGGGAATGCTCACGATCTCGGGGATATGCATGAGACTGAGAGTCAGTGGTTCCAGATAAAACCCCAGGAGAGAGTGTATGAGGGCCATATCGATACTGACTTGAATCATCATAACGATGATCGTGACCATACCGACTGGTTGAAGAGATGGAGTGGTTAGAGTAGTTAGAGTAATGATCAGGGGAAGGAGAACGCGAGTGATAGCGATGATGTCGGGAATAGGAAGAACTATAGTAATGAGAAGGAGAACGAGGGCGAAAGTGTGAACGGGAATGGGAGTAGGATGAATGGCGCTCCGGGGAGGGAGAACGGGAGTGATAGGGGGAGCGATAGGAATGATAGGAGGGTGAATGGGGTCGAAAACTGTGAGATCGATCTCGAGAGTAATTATGATCCCGGGAAGAATACATTGTGTTGAAAAAAAAGTATGTGGAAAAGAAGGAATATCAATGTACAGAATCAATATAACCAAATATCTAAAGTAAGAATGAGGGGAAAAACAGCAAACTATGATAAGAACACCAACTACAAATAAGATGGCAAAAAAAATATATAAATGTTCTTTACACAATGGTAACACAAAAAATGTCAATAAGGCCACGTAGTATACGTCAAGGAATTCAAGAGAAAAAATATGTTACAATTTTTAAGTGTATCTACAACACAGTGTGTTGTGTAAATAAATTGATTCAGGGATCAACATGATATGGTTCAAGAAAATTCCAATGCAATTTGAATGCAAACGAGGGGGTGGGAATGATAGTGTTCAGAGTCCCAAATAAAAAAAAATAACTCAATCAGTGAACTTAGCTGCAACCATTAAGAACTGGAATTATTATGCAGGGATGTGGAGAATCTGGAGGACACGTGTAGGAGGAACCAACATGGATGCCGTCTGATAAAAGATATGGAGGTAGTGGAGATCCTGATCAGGTAGATCCGCCAATGAGCTGAAGACAGGCCGTGAGCGAGACAGAAGAAGATGATATAGGGTACAATGACATCAGATAGGATGAAGCATCTCACACCAGCACAGGATTCGATGACAAAGTAGATATAACTGGGTAGGCCACTAGCGATGGACGTCCAAATTGAAGGACCACAGACCCCAAAATAAAATCATCTCTGGCGTATAGTGCAGTGCACAGAGACTGCGCGAACTGAGCATTTAAATATAGTGCAGGCTAAATAATTTCAAAAAGTGAATATAACATTTTCTAGTGTGAGGAAGAGGAAAGTTTGCAGAAACCAGGGGCCCGTTGCATAAAACTTACCGTTGAATTTCAATGGTAACTACCGTCAAAATTAGGCGTCACAGCCAATCAGCATCAAGGATTACAAAATTTACCGCTGATTTGAAGACTTACCGCTAGAAAGGAGCGGTAAGTCCAGCGGTAAGGGTTTTATGCAACAGGGCCCAGAGCTAGAAGAAAACTGAGCAGAGAAATTGCCCTGTTATTTACAACACATATTACTACAGGCAACTCAAATACAGATATACGCAAACCCCAAATCGAATGCAGTGATAATAGCAACAAGCCCCAAAATCAAACTACTAAACAGTAGAATACAAAGATGGGAAAATAAAACATAACATATACCTGTCAAATCAACTATACATAAACTTCAAGCAGTAAGCATAATACTGTAAAATGAGGAATATGCGCGAAATTTATAGGCACGCGAAAGTTCCTGTCCATATCACGTGCACCGAATGTCAAAGGCAACTCGCGAAAACTTCACGCTGGAAAAGGCCGTCGGCTCCATTCACAAAAATTTTATGCCGCGAAAATATCGTGTTTTACAGTATACTCGAAATGTTATGTATGATTGACAAGAAAAAAAAAAATTAACTAAAGAGGATCAACTTAGCAGTTCAGTCCCGGTCATCGGAGAAGGCGACACCAACGAGAAGGAACAGCAAATAGATGTCGATAGATCCAAGGGTGATGATGATGTGTAGCATTCCAGTCATCGACCACAAGGAAGAGAAGCAGAAAGCAGACCACTACCGAAGGATTCCTAGCGTCGAATTTGGATTCTAAGGCGATGATCCTTCCACAGTACGTAAGCAGGCACCTTAAGTGATCAGCGGCTGGAGTTCCACTATCAGCAACAGTCAAGATACGGGGTGGCCGGTGACAGAATCATCCGATCATGCAGCACAAAAATTGATGAAGGCAACACGATGGCTGTCATAACATGAACAGCATTGCAGGTATCACAAGTTCAGAGCTCATAGGCTGATACTGTAAATATTCAACGATGAACCAGCATCAACAATAATTGAAGGTAAAACTGAAGAGGGCTCTTGTGTCCATGCAGTGTTGTTTACAGGGACAAAAGTATTATACCTTTGTATGTAAATGAATAGTAAAGCCCCAAACAGCAAAGCGTCCACAAAGTGCAGTTTTTAGGAGCTGACCATTTCTAACGCGAAATGCAGTGGAATGCAGCTCAAGGTAAAGATGTAATAACAGGATTCTCCAAAAACACCTGAGCAGCAATGTCTACATAGTGTAGAAAGATGAACTCACAAGTTCGATCTCCGAGCGGGAAGCGATGGCCCCAGTTTACCGCTGCTACCAATATTGTAAGAGCGTGAATTGTGAGTCCCTTGTCGGGTGATGTAGCGTGGTACAATCACAACTCTTACGTTCAGACGCGAAGGAAAACCAGGTTCAAACCATGATATGCAGTTTAGACAAGTGCACATTCATTGGTAATATCTATAACGTACCCAGCGTAGAGTCACAACAAATGTATCCAGCGTAGAATATAACAACAAATGTATATGCACACAGGCTCCCTCATTTCGCTTTGTAGCCATATAGCTACCCATGACAATGGTCATGGGTATGGCCAGGGAGTATCGCCCCTGAGGACTTGTCCCCAAGAGGGGAGAATCCAGAATGACCCATCTAACCATGTGAGGTACTATATAAGAGATGGGTCTTTGATGTAACAATTACTTTGGTTACAATAATGTAGTAGAACTGGACAAAGGACTGACTGTGGGAATTGTAAATACAGGAGTCTGAATTACTTACAGAACAAAAGGAAGGATTAAGTATTAAGTTCTTTGCGGATTACTAGAGGAAGGAGTATATTGTGATGGTGGGCTTTTACATGGGAAGTTTACATGGGAGTTTGATGACATTGTTGATGAAAGAATATAAGGACTATTAAACTGTGGGAATTGTAAACAGGAGTTTACATGGGAAGTTCAATGACATTGCTAATGAAAGAATATAGGAACTTTGAAACTGTGGGAATTGTAAACAGGGTTTGGGGTGGACTGGATTTCTAAATGAACCAATGTTCAGGGTAGCATCTTTCCGTCTTACACTATCGTTAATGTCAACGAAACATCGTTAATTTGCGCTTGGGATCGTTACTCATCGTTACTACAAACGTTAATTTTCCCGATCGTTAGTTTGCGTTAATGACGATTCACCGCTGCGTTAATGAAACGTTAATGTTTATTGACGCAAAAGTTTCTTTTGGTAATACTGTATGTAAACAAAAACTGACGTCTCGTGATTTTGACAGTGATTTGTTACACAATAAAATCTTATTCGACTTAGGCACAGTGAATTCAATGGTTTTTCCGTGAAAGTGTTCTTGGAATTTCATCGACTTAGGCGAGTATTCCACTTAAAAAATTCGACTTGTGAGTGAATTAATACACGTAAGTCAATGGGGAAAAATCGGGACTTTTTAAAATCTTCGACTTGCGCGATTATTCGACATATGCGACGTCGACTTAGGCGAGTTTAACTGTATAATATACTCTTAAATGAATCCCACAAGAATTGGAACAATCATCCCCCAGGATTCCCACTGACTCCCACTGATCAGTTACTAGCCATCCCCTTTAAGGGGAAAATACAACTTCTCATCCCTCTGTGACAGGACAACAAGTCTTTCTGAAAAGCAAGATTTCCAGTCAGTTCACTATCACAGCTGTTGTAAGACTGTTGTAAATGAAATGAGGAACTGCAGAGATCTGCACAAATTTAGGGAAGCATCATCATCTTTTTCTCTCTTTCTCTTTCTTCATTAAAACAACAACAACAACAACATTATCACATATAAAACACTAGTTGTAGGATTTACCACCAAAAAGGGCAGCCGTAAGCAGACTTGCTATCATGGGGCATGAAGTATAATTATTCGGTATGACTGGGCATCGGCTGAGATAAACTCTTTGATATTCACAGGTTTAAAAATTGTGAGTGAACTTTGAGTTGAAAATGAGACATTGAGCAGAAGCCATCAAAGTTAAACCCATGACGTCAGGGTTCGAATAGCATTAGGCAATTTAAATGAGTCATCTTACTGTGATGCCTTTGAATTGATGTATCACAGAAACTATTTGAGAGAAAATAAAGAGTAAAGACTGTTTCAAACTTTGAGTCGATGTCCGAACTTGAAAATTGTATTGTTCATTGATATTCTGCAGTCAAATGTTCTATGACTTCAGAATATTCAAGTACAATGGATGAGTTCAATGAAGAATAATTGTGTTCCTTTACTTGAGAAAATAAACGTTCATCCAGCTGTTAATCATTACAAAGAAACATCTGGAAAAAAAAGATCAATCAGAAACAAAAAATAGAAAAGGTTAAATTTGTGAAGTAATATCGGATGAGGGTAAGTCTTGGCCTTCGATCCCATATTGATGGGAGCTGATATGAGATGTGAAGTGAAGTGAACAGGTAGTAGAGGCAGAACTGGCCGAGTGGTGGACGCTCCAAGATGATACAATGAATTTATAGCCCGATAGCCGTCAGGTCAATGGATCTCTGACGCTCGATGTATGTCTCATGCGTCACCTCCTTGTTCCTCGTGTGTTTTGTCCTGTGGGCAAGCAGTTCATATTCGTTTCTCATGCGTTGGCGCACGTTCCATTATCCTGTACACAGTCGCCCCATGTGCGTTGCTTCTTCGTTTTGTTTGGCTCCTTAACAGTGCATGTACTAAAAGGGTAACTTTGCACTCTGTCCACCGGATTGACGATTGAACAACGGATGGGCAAAATATCGTCCGTTTCTTGTACGGTGGGCCTACCCGGCAAAGTGCGATAGGGGCTTAACGTGTAGTTATGATCACTTTGCGTAAGTTTGCATCCGTCGTGATGAAAATATCAAAATTACGCAGGTTTGGCGCCTTAATTTTACGGACAGTCACGTCTGCTTAGTACCCTGCCGACACCTGCCAGCGTCTGTAATGTAAGCACATGTGTGACAGGGGCAGCTTACCACTCTTTGGAAGAGATTTTGTGAATGCAGAGCGTATTGTATATTATGTACCATACATTAATCAGGTGTATGTGTGTTTGTGTGTGTGTGTGTGTGTGTGTGTGTGTGTGTGTGTGTGTGTGTGTGTGTGCGTGCGTGTGCGTGTGTTTGGGTGGGGGGGGGGGGCGGGGCGGGCGGCGTGGGGTGGATTGTTAGCGTGGTTTGGGGTAGTGTTCGTGATGGGGGTCAAGCAGCGATACTCCCCCTCCACTCTAACCCCTTCTCCGTACCCCCTACGACGGCAAGAGTTTCAGGGTGGAGCCCCCTAACCTAGCACATTTCATTTCGTGACATGAATAGAATTTCTGTGATAATAAATATGTGTTTGTCTGGTTTTAGGTAAAGTGTCATAGACAGCAAACTGCATGCAAACTTTGTAGTTATTTAACGTGTGAGATTGGGATACCCTGCATAATCGTGTAGTCAGAAGTTGATCCAGGCTTATGACTTAGAAACATTAAAGACGATATCCACTCCACAATTCTATTAATTTCGTAAAAAAGAAAGAAAAGGCAATCCTCCAGAACAGTGCAAAAGTGATCAAAACGTGAAAACAAATAAGGAAGTAATGACATTCTGAAATTTTATAATTTTTCTGAGAATGCCTCTTGACCAGTCGTTATAATATTCAAATCAGCAAGTTGATGATGTTATACTCCTACAATTTCTTATTTATCTTACACACAGAAATTACAAAAATCTCGTATTTCAGTTGTTTAGATATAAAACTTGCTTTAAAACCACTTAAAATATAAAAGAAAAATGCTTCCTCTGATATTTTTGTTATTGGAAGGATTCCTAGATTTTTGCATGAACCTTTAAATGGATAATAGTTTGATTGTTATGATATGATGGCCGCTTCATACAGGTGTCAGGTTTCCATGTAAAACTCTTCCCTAATAGATTGTTCTTTACTGCTCTAAGTTTTTTGTCATTAAGGAACGATGGAGAACAAATTTTTGAGGAGAAAAGAAAAACGTCTAAGATGAGCAATGGTGGATTGAGAGAATTAAAACCCACAGAAACAAATCTATAACTTACATAAAGATTTTGCAGTGGTGTTCAATAAGAATCATTATGATAGATTCGAAAGTGTAGGGACCATTTTTTATAGTTCTAATACCTCAATGAGTCAACAATCCTGCCAGATAAACATATTCTAGCACCATATCTAGGAAAGGTATAAAATAAAAACAGTTGGTTGTCTACGAGATTTGCCTTATCCCCCTCTCTCTCTCTCTCTCTCTCTCTCTCTCTCTCTCTCTTTCTCGCTTTTAATTCCCAAAGATCCTGACGTCAGACTGTGGGGTGCCTCGCTTTGGGTCACATGCTCTTTGAACTTTAACATTTCATTTCTGCTGGTTTGCAAATTCAAAATACATTGTATGACTAACGGCACTGAGACTGAGAATTCAAAATGATAATTCAGCAGCAGTAGTTATAGTACGCACATGACTATAACTTTGAACACAGAATTGTGTGATGCGTAATATGTAGAAACGTGATATTTTGTAAACGTGTTATGCTATACTTTTGTGATTGATCGTGTCTCCAAATCAATCATTGTCCTGTGAAAGACTAGACTAGTACATTATTTGCTTGTCGAGTTGAGTGTGAGTGCACTATATACAATGTATTCTTCTTCAGCCGACACATTCTAAACAGTAACTAATGACTGCAGCATATCATTGTTTCGATCACAGAGTTTTGTGGTTTCGATACGTAGACGTATCTAGGATCATTAAAGGACAAGTTCACCTTCATATATATGTGGTTTTAGTGAATGCAGCATATATTAGTAGAACACATCAGTGAGAGTTTGAGGAAAATCGCCGACAGTCCATTTAAAAGTTATGAATCTTTAAAGTTTCTGCTAAGTCATGGCTGGATGAAAAGACTGCTATAGCTTGTGATGTCACATGAGTACAACGGTATAAAGAAAGTGTAAAGAAAATTCATCTTATTTTCACTTTTCTCGCATAAGAAAAGAACACTGGACTTCTCTCTTTCAGAAGGCAAGGGGAATAATATTATCCTTAACATACTTCAGTAACAAGTCCAAGAAATATGCACTTTATTCAAAGAGTAGAATTTTGTGAAATTCTCTTTTTATTTTCATTATATCATTGTACGCATGTGACATCACACAATGTAGTAGTCTTCTCATCCAGCAGTAATTGCGCAGATACTTAAAAAAATCATAACTTTTGAACGTATTGTTGGATTTTCCTCAAACTTTCACTGATGTGTTCTACTAATATTGTCGCATTCACTTAATCCACATGTACATGAAGGTGAACTTGTCCTTTAAGTCAACTCAAGGGGAGCTGACAAAACATGCTACTGCATCTATTGTGATTTTGATCTTCTCTTGGCACCATGTCTGGCTAAAAATATTAGGATTGGCAGAGAACACATCTTGCAAAGGATTTCTGAGTGGATCACGCTTGAATATAAAAACACAGACACAAACACACACATACGCACACACATTCACACACACATACACACATAAGCAGTATGTATGAATGTATATGATATAAATACGCCAGGAAAAATTCTGGAATATCTAAGGACAATCGAAGTCATTTACTAATATTATTGTAACGAGTGGTCAGAAATAAGACTTCGTCGGGTCACTGCATAAATCATCACACATAAGTTTATATGTAAAGGAAAAGAATAAAAATGACATCTAAAACTTCAGATTCTATTAAATTTCGCATGTGAATAATCGCTGGCATTACTGGATTGAATGTGCAATTCACGCAATGATCACTTTAATTATTTCCAGCCTTTCGTGCCATACAGCGGAGTCTATGAATATCACGGAACTATTAGAAAGCTACAAGAGAGCTAATCTTAGAGTTAACCCTAAATGCTTCTGAAAAGATACATTTTAAGAGTCACCGCATTTGCCATAAAACCAACCCTTCTCAGAGATCGTACGGTTTAATTTAGCATGGTACTATTTCCTGATAGAGGTAGTTACAACATCATTCTCAAAAGCTGCGTGTGCTATAGAGTGTACCCCGTGGATTTGAAAATCATTCTATAGGTCAGCCAACAAAGAGTGATCATTCATGGATCATTCTGATATTTAGCAATCCGTGTTGAAGGAAACCAAAGTCCAAATATAAATGTAGATTGAGTGAAATCAGCAATATGAGTAGAACACATCAGTAAAAGTTTGAGGAAAATAGGACAATCGATTCAAAAGCTATCAATTTTTAGAATTTCAGTGCCGTCATCGCTGGATCACGACCCCATTGATGGCCCATTGCCGCATGAGTTTCAGGATGAAATCTTATATGCTTTTGTTATGGAAGTGTAAATGTCAGTAAACTTAGTTCATTTTCCCCATACGTGCACAATATGCATAATGTATACAAACACACATACATGCATATGAAAAGTTGTTTGCAAAAGGTGCTAAATTCAGTTTTCATCAAATTGGACCTTTTGACAGAAAGGTATTCATTTTCAGTAGTTCCATACAGTAAACTCTGTGAAATTCTTGTGATAAAATGGAAAAATCGGGCAATGAAAATTGAATTTTGTTCCAACAGGTGGTAAATCCAGGATCCAGTCAAAATTTTATGCGCATTCTTGACTGCACTTTGACCCCAGAGTAAGACCAGACCAATCAAAATAAAAGAAGCATCTTTTATTTCTATTTCAACCATCTTTAAAATAAAATCGGCCAATGACTCGACAAAGTCCTATGGGCGAAAATTCACTAAAACAACGTCTTTCACGGAGTTTTCCTAATTAAGAGCCTGTATATATATATATATATATATATATATATATATATATATATATACAAAATATATATCGTATTATACATCATGTAAGCAGTGAAAAAGATTCGTATAAAGGTCGGAAGCTCAACAAATAGAATATAAAGAGTGAACAATTTGCCTGCAAATAAACGTTTTGTATATGCTTTTATAATGTATCGGCATCTATACATGTACTAGAAGAAAGTTACTGAATAATATGGATAGAGATAAAGAATAATGCAAAATGTATTATACAAATGCTGAATCAGTGTTTTGATAAGAGACCACAAATCTTCTGTCTATGGAGAAGAGACATGAATCATACTATTTTTGTTGGATACACGTGGAGGTTTGACGTTCGCTGTATTCTGTACAAACGATTATGACGGAGGTAAAAATAAGATATAATCTTACATCACATACACACACACACACACACACACACACACACACACACACACACGCACACATACCTTACAATTCATTTTAAGAAGAAATTCAAGATATAAACAGACAAATGAGATGGAGGGGAAAAAAGAAAGCAGAAGTATAATATCGGAAGCAATAGTAAGAGAAAAAAGATTACAGATGAAAAAATAGAGATAGAGATCAAAGGGAGAGAGAAAGAGAGAACAGAGGGAGGAGGAAAAGGAGACAATTTAAGGAGATATTACAATTTCTTTACTTTCTTTTTTTGTAAGACATTTGAGACTTTCTCGCAATGGCGTATTGGTAACTGTAAATATTGGTTATTGTATAAATATCGTTAAGTTCTGCAACACTTCTTTTTTTTTTCATCTCTAAGAAGATTGTGTAGCGTGCTCTTTAGGACCTATATTTTTTTTTGTGCTTTTGTCTCTTCTTTAATTCAGGGGAAAACATAAGAAATTGTATGTTACATTACTAATAAAATGTGGAAAATGTTGAAATAAAAGTTGATATTGTAGTCCTTTGTGTATATGTTTTAGTGTGTGCGCACGTGTGTGTGTGAAGGCAGGACTGTTATGTGTGTGTGCGTGAGTGTGTAGGCCCTACACAAAATAGGTTGGGTAATTAATTGTCAGTCTAGATGTATCGTGTCTGGTTTGACCGGTTTACTTTCATGTGAACGTAGAAGTGGGGAATTCCTGATCGGTAACGAACACATTCAAAGCTGCCTGAGCTTTGAACTTGAACACTTCCTCATTGAGCTGTCCAGTCATTGTAAGACGGTTACATCTGAATGTATACGACGGTCAAACCTCGTTCTCCTAACTTCAAACTGTTCAAATTGAACATGATTATCAGAAGGATTGCTTTTTTCGACTGATCACAGTAATGTTGGGACATGCATCTAAATAGTTTGCTGCTGTTCGCTGCTTTCACTCATTATCAAGGTGTTTAATCATCGGTCGTGCGCTAATTTTATCGCCTTTGAGTCTGCCAACATTGACAAGGATATACATCAGACGGAAGGAGGACGTAAATAGGCGTTGTCTTTGAGACTAGGTAATACGCTGATCCCTTTATAGCCTAACTTCATTTACCTTACTTCATATTCCAATACAACAAAATCTAGTTCCTTTAAGATGCGTGTCAGTCACTCGATCAAGCCCCGTTAGCCTTGTTGCTTGTCACTATATATTGTGTGATATCAGTGGATGTCTTTACGCAATGATTTCGTGTACTATGTCTATGGTGCGCACGTATTCCTTGGTACACATATCCATTCCATATACTGTTCAAGATGCACTAAACGTGGCCACCATGTTTCTTTTTTTTAACACGCACAGCTTCTGACAATGCCACGCTAGCTCTCTACACTAGTGTCTGAAGTTCTGCAAAGACCAGGCTGAAACAAATAGGAAACATAATATTCTATTGACATGATAATAGAGCAATGTACATAGGCTTATAAAATATGGAATATTTCATAATTTGGTTGTCTTTTCATATACTGTATTAGGTGTTTAGCTATTAATATTGTGACGTGGCCATGCGCAGATTGTTGTCGCACAGGGCGGGGAATCCCAGAGACGGTTACACAGAGGTGCTGTACAGTTTCCGATCACAACGCACTAGGCTAGGAGCTAGCTGCTAGTCATCAACCCCACTTATCACAACGTAGCTCAAAAGGTTTGACCCCTTAGAGTTACTGGGACCACCCTCATTACAAAAATGCGCCTCAGCCTGACCCCTGGCCCACGCACGTCAGAAATCACTGGTTTCCTCGCATATGGGTTCTTTGGCAAGATGCATTGCACACAGACGCGGTTCCAGTTACTCGGTTACTTGCCCTTGCTGGCGATGGCTTGATTGACGTGCGGGCGGGCCGAGGCGCCGGGCGCGCAGGCTGGGATTAAGACTGCTGTCAAACAGAGTTAGGGTGTTTGCATGCAGCAGTCGCGTAAGCAATGCGTGCCGATCGTGAATTTCATGCAAGGAAAAGACCATAATTACATGAAAGAAAGGCAACTAAATGTTAGAGAAAGTGAGCAGTTAACAGACAAACATTTGTGACAAGACCCCAGCTAGACTAGGAAAGTGTGACAGTCATCTCTCTTCTGTAAATTGCCTTACAATTGAGTCTACCTAGGCTGTTTCTACTTTAAGTTAATATTTATCAACTATTCAGTTAATCATGGATTTGGAGCGGTTGAGAAAAGTTATATGTTGATTTTGGGGGATGTTAAACTTTTTTTTTTCCAACTGTGGGTGTCTTGATAAAACGGACTTCACGTTAATTTGGCAGTTAATCATAGATTAAGTGGACTTAGAATTGATATGAAAAGTTTATCATAGATTATCTTGACTTAACGTTAAATTTATCTTTGATAAAACGGGGCCCTGGTACTCCCAATGTTAAAAAAGGAACTTTCAAGAAAGGAAGATGTATGCCTTTAGCAATGGGAGGAGATGATGACGCAGCGAATGAACAGCATGCAAGATCAAATAATGGGATTGTTTACCAATGTGAACTTGAACGCCCCACAGAAGAGGGCAGGAACCAATCAGCCACCCTCCCCTTCAATTAACGGAAATTCGTATAACCTTCAGTGGAGAGAAGGGAGGAGATGCTATAAGTGTGGTGAGATAGGGCATCTCATTCGCTACTGTCCTCTCAAGAAAAGACAAGACAAGACGCAGGGAAACAGAGAACAGCCCGCCGGGAGGCCCGATGGCAGGCTAGAAAACCCTTAGGGCCAGCAGAAAACAAACCCAACAATGGAAAACAGCCAATAGATAAGATCCAAGCAACATTATCCCGAACATAGTATCTGGTGCCAAGCAGGGATTGTATGTCAGTGGAACAATAAGGTCAACAAAATGCAAGTTCTTGATTGATACCGGTTCTACAGACACTATCATAAGTGCCTGCATTTACCATCAAATGGACAAGAAATGCCAGCCAGAGCTTTTTCCATTCACAGGAACAATCCAGCAAGTGGATGGGAGTGCACTGCATGTTCTGGGTTCTGCATGGTTCTGCATAGAGTTGGAACAATAATTCAATCAGTTAAAGTGTTATTTGCAGACATTAAGAGCGAAGGAATCCTGGGGATGGATTTCCTCCTTCCATCTCAAGGTATCTTGGACTTCAATCGACGAACCATTCAAATATACGGTGAAGAGATACAATGCGCCACGCAGAGAGGCGAAACTTTTGTTGCACGAGTCAAAGTGACAAGCACCATGATCATACCTGCAGGACATGAGGCCATTGTCCCTGGACGGATAATTGATAAGGGTTTGAGTATGGCAGGAAAGGCTGTTATTGAACCATTAGAGAATGGTGGGGAAGTCGCATCAAAGGGAGTGATAATTGGCAGGACCCTGGTGGATGCAGGGAAAGATGTCATTCCGGTAAGAGTTTTCAATCCTGGTGACTCAACGTGTGAAGTCCAAGAAGGACTTACAGTTGGAATGATAACATCTGCTGATGTGGAACATGTGCAAACCCAATACTGTGACTCTGATAAACTTCCTCCCCATGTACAGGACCTCTACGAGCGAAGCATCGAGAACCTAGATCCACAATACCATCAGCAGGTGAGAATGTGTCTTGTGGAGAATGCAGACGTGTTCTCAAAGAACAGTCAAGACATTGGTCGCACGGACATGGTACAACACAGTATCAAAACTGGGGATGCAAAGCCAGTGAAACAGAAAACAAGGAGGTTCCCGCTGTGCAACCAGCAGGAAATAGAAAGACAACTGCAAGACCTGTTGGATTGGAAAGTGATCGAGCCCTCAGAGAGTCCTTGGGCAGCGAACATCGTGTTAGTCAAGAAGAAAGATGGTTCAAAAAGGTTATGTGTCGACTACCGCGATTTGAACGAGGTGACGATCAAAGACGCCTATCCTATACCCCGAATAGACGAAACCTTGGATGCATTAGGCTGTGCCAAGTGGTTCTCTACACTTGACCTCTCTTCAGGGTACTGGCAGGTAGCGCTAGACCCAGATGCACAAGACAAGACATCATTCATTGTACGAAATGGACTGTACGAAGTGGAAAGTGATGCCATTCGGGCTCACCAATGCTCCAGCTACGTTTGAGCGCCTCATGGAGAAATTGATGAAAGGACTCCAATGGGAGATACTTCTAATCTACTTGGATGATGTCATTGTGTATGGCAGAACTGTAGAAGAGGAGATTCAACGTCTGAATGTGACATTCTCAAGGCTGAGAGGTGCCCATTTGAAACTAAAGCCCAGCAAGTGTCATTTGTTCTTGCAAGTCAGTGACGTACTTAGGTCACGTGGTATCATCTGATGGAGTTTCAACAGACCCTGCAAAGGTGCAAGCCATAGTTGACTGGCCTCGACCACAGTGCAAAAGGGAAGTGAGGAGTTTCATAGGACTGGCTTCGTACTATCGACGATTTGTTAAGGGATTTGCAGAAGTGGCAGCCCCACTGCACAACTTTACAGCAAAGTCAGCCAGGTTCGAATGGAATGAAGCCTTTGAGGATTCGTTTCAGGATTTGGTGCTAGATACAGATGCTAGCTCAGAGGCGCTTGGAGCTGTGTTGTCCCAAGTACAGGATGGGCAAGAGAAAGTCATAGCGTATTTCAGCAGGAAGTTCAATAAAGCTGAACGGAACTACTGTGTAACCAGACAGGAGCTGTTAGCCCTCATAACTGGTCTGAAACAATTCAGACAGTATCTATATGGTAGGAAGGTGAAGGTACGGACTGACCATGCCTCTCTCAAATGGTTCCTTCACTTCCGTAACCCAGAAGGGCAATTGGCGAGATGGATGGAACAGATCGCCGAGTATGACATTCACATCGAACATAGACCATGCAGGAACCACTTCAATGCGGATGGACTGTCTCGCATGAGATGTAAGCAGTGTGGAAGACAGGAAGAGGAAGACGATATTGGAATCCTGAACACTCAACTTGCACCTCCCTTGCAGGAGCATGTAGGATAAAGTGTCAGAGGTATCGTTACTCAACCGTCTATGAGCACAGCAAACTTGCGAGAAGCATAGCTTGCTGATGAGTCCATGCACTGGATATTAGACTTAAAGGAGGACCAGGCTAGGCCAGAGTGGGGAGAGATTGCACAGAAATCAGCAGCAGTGAAAACATACTGGGCCCAGTGGAGCCAGTTAGAAGTTAAAGATGGGGTACTGTGTCGTCGATGGGAATCCGACGACGGGAGAACCATCAAGAGGGAAATTGTTACGCCAGAGAAGCTCCGGACAGATGCTATCAGGGATGTGCATAACGGCCCGTTGGGTGCAAACTTCGGGCAGAGGAAAACGCTGGCAAATTTGAAGAGTAGATTTTACTGAAGCGGTATGGCTGCTGATGTACGCTCGTTCATTAGAATGTGCAATTTGTGCGCAAGAAGGAAATCCCCTACCAAGCAACGCCGAGCGCCCCTGCAACAGAGCAGGGTGGGTGCGCCTATGGAAAAAATTCCACTTGATCTGATGGGACCATTGCAAAAGACAAAGGAAGGGAATCAGTGGATCCTTGTTGTGGGCGATTACCACCCTAAATGGGTAGAAGCTTACGCTCTACCAGATGCTAGGGCAGAAACTGTTGCCAAGAAGTTGGTAGAGGAATTTGTCAGCCGTTTTATGATTCCACTTGAGATCCATGCGGACAAAGGGTCAAACTTTGAATCGCAGTTATTCAAGGAAGTGTGCAAACTTCTTGAGGGTAAAGAAAACCCGCACAACAGCGTATAACCCCAAATCTCGTGGCATGATTGAACGCTTTAATCGTACTCTGGTTAACATGCTAGCCATTTCAATTGAGCAGGACTACTCTCAGAGAACATGGGATGTGCAATTGCCTTTCGCAACATCTGCGTACCGTTCTAGGCCTCATGAAACAACCGGGGAGAGCCCCAACATGATGATGTTGGGAAGGGAAGCAAGACTTCCCATCGACCTCACCACATCACAGTGGGAGATGAGGATGAAGAGGAACCAGAGGATTATGCGGCTGCACTGCGCAGACGAATGAAGAGAGCTCATGACCGCGCAGAAGTGTGCACAGGCAAAAGTGCAGTGCGTCAGCAAAGAAACTACGACCGAAGAACTAACTCCCCGGGACTAAAGGGAGGCGAATTTGTTTGGCTGTACGATCCTTTCAAAAGAAAATGTGTTTCACCTAAGCTACAACGTCGCTGGAAAGGTCCATTTCTGATAATTACACAGTTATCTGATGTAGTTTTTTTCGTATGCAATCCTCCCCACGAACAAAACCTTTAGTGGTTCACAGCGACCGACTCAAGCCATATGAAGGAGAGAAACTGACTGCATATGGACTTGGGAAAGGCCTCAATCCGCCACCGAAAGAGACGAAGACAGGGCAGCGTCATCACCCCAACATGAGCTGGACACTGCCAATGAGATTCCAGAGGCCAATGAGATTCCAGAACAGTTGCAATCAAATACAGCCGAAATTCCCTCTCACACTCCTTCCAAATGTGATAGTCAATGGCAATGTTGATGAAGATCGTCGCTATCCGAAACGCCTCAGAAGAAGGCCAGAATATTTCAGTACGAACGTAGACCAGTAATGTCTATGCGCAGATAAAGTTTGTAAAATAGTAGGTTCAAGCATTTGCAGTGACTGGCTAGTGACTGGAAGGAACTACTATTTGTTTATCCCTATAATGATTGCGGCCACATCGGGAGGGTGATTACCTGTCGCAAATGCGATAGGGTGTGCCGGAACAGGGAATACTTGTATCGCCACTTGAGGCAGTGCCACCACAATAAGGGTGGGTATGACTGCCGTCAATGTAATTATTCATCAACTAAGTCCAGTAATCTAAGGAGGCACATCCACCATGTGCATGAAGGTCTCCACAGCCGAGGCAGGAGCAGGTCACCCCAATCACCACGGCGGACGCCACGACCAACCACCACCAGATTGCCAAGTGAGAAATAGAGCAGCCCGGTATCAATCTCTGCGGACTGCTCCCCTATTTCGACGTCGCCACCAATGATGGGAAAACCCCTGGTAATGATGCTCCACGAATTAGGTAGTGTGGAACCAGACCCAGGCAGCTCTTCTGACGAGGATGGATCCCCACCACCGGCCCTACCCAAGCACACCATCGACGACCCAACCAGCAACCACATATCGGGTACAGACTTCTCGCCAGAACTAAATTTAAATGATCGCCATGACAACGGGAAAGCCGATGAAAATGCATGTGAGAATAAAATCTTAGTACCCATTGTCGAACACAACACAATCGAGTATTTGTCTGGCAATATTTGTATTAAGCGATCTAAAACAACTCATACATATCCAGTATATGTACCGGCCAACTGGGATAAGTCAGTCCCATGCAATTATGGAATGAAAGATTAAGGGAATATTTTGCTGTTTCTTGGGTTAATTGTAAGGATGAGGTCAGAAACCAGTCGGTGATACGTATGGTAATTTTTCAAAGAAGATGTGCACAAACGATAATCGACAAGGTAGGTATTGATGAAGAGGGCTCTTATTTTGTTTTAATTACACACGATCTTGAAGAAGGAAAAGAAAAGAAAAACAAAAACAAGTTGTATTCATGTGGATATTTTATATCAATATATTGGTACGACTGTCCAAGTGTGATAGGTACAATATAAATGACTTTTGCCAAAGAAGGCTATAGTGACAAGGAAATAGACATCGTCACTTATTTTGTACAAATTTTTAGGCTAATGAATGAAGTATGTTAATGTATACTTCGGCATTTTGCTTGTTTCGATATATGATTGAATTTATATGTTATTTCGCTTTGAACCTTGATGTTGTTTTCTTTGAAAGAGAACAAATACGATACTATACTGTGTTCTAGCACTCTTAACCCGTTCCATACTGAATTCTGAAATCCCCATAGACTTAATACACAAACCACCAGGTTCCCGAAGTGAATGGGTTAAGATTAAGTTACCATGTCAGAACGCATTCCTCGACAATTTTATAGATGCAGACTATTCATCGTACTGACACAGTGTGTGATTCAAACCATGGTATTCAATTCATGCCATTGTACAGTACACAAAACGCTCTGACCAAAGTTCATTTGCAACATGATGATTTAATTGTATTTTTTTTCGCTGTAAGACTGATACACCGCTTGTGGTATATCTTTGCAAGGAAAGTGCGGCATATTGCCTATTTTTATAACAAATTGAAGTTGTAATACTTTCATTTAGGTAATCTGTGAACTCGATCTTGCCTTTGGCTGTTATGACAATCAAGAAAGAGAATGCAAGACTTGCTGTAAAGGCTTACTCAACATTCAACTTTGTAACCACGATAGTAATACGATTAAGAGACATGTTACCTCAGATGTTCAGAATTGCTGCCTACATTATGTAAAAAGATGAGTTCGAGTTTTTGTTGTCATTGTACAGTATTGTTTAAGTAACATGAGTAGTTATATCTACTTTTGCTAATTACCTCTTTTTCATGTAATCAATCGTATTCGAAGAGGAACGAGATGAAGGAAATTGCCCTTCGTATTGATTTTCATGTCAGTACCTTTCTATAGAAATATAGAAATGGATAATGTTTGTGTCTGTGTATGTTATAATATATATGCTTTATAGTCTATTACACGTACAAGCTATACGCTGCACAACACTGAATTTTGTTCTTCAAAACCGTCAATGCTTCTGTATTATTTGGTGCTTTGTATTTAAGTGTAACTCTTGGTGATATAAGTCTAGAAGCTCTTGTCAAAGACAATTTTAGCCTCGGAGTATACTTGCCATTATACTCGCCAATTTTGAAGATGGTATATGTTATGTATAACTTTTACTTATCATTTTACAGATAATAATAATAATAAAGAAAGTTCTTATATAGAGCATTTCAGACTTGAAAAGAATTTCAATGCGCTTTACAAACAAACAAATAATAGCATAATACAAAATATAGCAACAAAAATTACAATTTACCAAGCACGATATATTACTCTACAATCAGTATTTCTTAAATATACATACATTGAAGGTCAGAGTTGCCAGTACTACTAAAAAATGACTTCAAATTTAACAATCATAGGCTATTTCGTAAAGATAGGTTTTGAGTTTTGTTTGAAATTGTCTACTGGCATCTGACTTCTTAGTGGGTCTGGCAGAGAATTCCATAGAGTAGGTGCAGCAAAAGAAAAAAAACCTCTCCCCATAAGACTTCGTTCGAATGGTAGGTAC
Organism: Diadema setosum; assembly: GCA_033980235.1. NCBI lineage: Eukaryota > Metazoa > Echinodermata > Echinoidea > Diadematoida > Diadematidae > Diadema > Diadema setosum. The sequence goes on from CM067075.1 coordinate 572,557, forward strand.
AACAAGCAAGTTTCGAGCAGAGGATCGGAGACATCTAGTAGGCTTATATGGGGTTATAAGTTCTGTAATGTAGTGCGGGGCTGTTCCATGTAGTGCTTTGAAAGTGATGAGGAGGAAGAAAGGAGACGTAAATGGCCTTTTGAATCTATCGTTTTGTTCCGTATAAAGTTCTCAATTTTGTCTTTAATAATTTTTGTATTTCTTTGAAACAAGGACGTTTCAAACTTGGTTGGGGGTAATGTGACAAAATTGGTATAGAGACACCCCTCTCAAGATAATGGACCAACCCAGGGTGTGCAGTTCGCGTGCAAACGAAAGTGTGTACGGGGTATAACAATGTCGAGGGACGCACGCAGCAGGTACAAAGGTCTAAGTGCAGGAGGTCTAAAAGGACACTGCTCGGGATCCAGAGACAGAGAGTTGGAGAGTTAGAGTTAGAGTAGTAGATAGTGAAAGTAGATAGCCAGAGAGCTGAAGGGAGAAGGGCTCTGCCCTGGGGTGTCGATAGAGCTGTTTGGGAGATATGTTTTTTAAACTTTCTGGTGGCTTGGCTTGCTATCGCACACATTGCTTGTATCTATACTTATAATACCGCCTTCTCGGAGGACGACGACTGCATAGGCTCTGCTTAATAAACACACAGTAACGGTATGTTATTCTCCATGACTCGGTCTGTGATGTCAACTTTTTAGTTGTAAGCACTACCGCCGATTGTCTGCTGTGCGATGCTTGTGACGGGTGTTTATGGTTAGTGATGTTGCGGAGTGCAGAGTGAGGGTGTGATGGTAATGTGCAAGATCACAATATATTTTTTGTGAAAACGAGCCTACAATCAACCCCGTAAGGCCAAAATTCGCTACAATATATTGCATTGTTTTAAACGTGTAAAATAAGTGCCTTCATACCGCTGCTTTACCTTAATGCTTATCATATCACTGATATAAACTGTAGTGTGTTCATCGATCAAAAATTTACAGCATCATATATATGCTTTTTACCATAAGAAGTTGATGTCGATATAATGTACAGACTTTAATACGAGGAATGTAATAGGTAAGGACAATAATAGTCCAGTCTTTACTCAGATGAACAGCTCAAATGTATTCCTCTGAACAAGCTGTGGTCACGATCAATTCACGGACATCATTTCCTTTGTCTTTGGGAAAAGACAGTTTCATTTGTTTACTTTGTTGGCGACATTTTCTCTTTTCTGTCTTCACTTTACCACACATGCAGGTTCGTGTCCGAATAAATGCGAACAGATGGGACGTGACAAGGAATAAGGACTGTATCCAAGTCCGTGTATCTTACAGAGGAGTTAAACTTGAGTGTTGATTGAGCACAAAGGGGTTTTTTTCTGAACTCCACAAACTTAGGCCCACAGTTCAAGAATCAATGATCCAGGCTTTTCGCAATAACATCTAAGATTAAAATAAGTTATCAGCGCATTGCCATTTAGATAACTTTCAAAACAGAGGTTCATGATCAAAGTCCTTACTCGATATTTTTAAGATTGATAATGTGCCCATTTAGAAAAGAGCAAATACGATATATCGCAAACACAATGCATTATGTCATTTAGTTGATAAGATTAAGTTGAAACCTTAAGATAAGGTGTTATCAAGATCCATGAATTCGGCCGCGTTGACGTCGTTCATTTCATATACCTAATAACAACCCCCTAAACAATCCACAACGTTAAAAAGTTTTATCTTTTTAAAAATATTGAATTTCTAAATCTGAACGTTTCTCATAATGAATCTAAAGACGACTTGTACGAAGACTAGCTCATACGGCGATGCGATCACCGATCGCCTCTTGAAGTAACGATAGCCACGAATATCGTTTCAGCGGGCAGCTGTCGGAGAAAGGAGTCGGGGCGTGCGCACGTCGTACGTACTCCCATTGTTGTTGCGTGTGATGTGCGCTTCCCATTGGAATCGCATTTGTATATGGCGTCGGCGTCTGATGTGTCGCCTGTCGACTACATATGAACATGCTGCTAGTTGTGCAGCGGCACCGATTGATTTCATATTTGAAGTCGCTGTATTTTGCGTGATTGTAGAATTTATAACTCATTATACATTGCTTTCATTTCTGCAGGATTCTTATAGTAGCACTGAGGGTCAAGTGAAAGATATTTGCTCGTACGCAGAGAAAATTCACCTGTAACTCGCCAAGTTCGAGTTGTAACTGACGACGAACTGGATAGGCATACAGCTCATCAGTGAGCCGGCCTAGTTAGGTCACAGTGAACCCTGAACTACATATTATAGAGTTGAGCCTCGTTATATGCTGGGTGTTTTGTTTGTTTGTTGTTTGTTTTGTTTTGTTTAGTTTTTTTTTTTTTGCTTTTTTTTTTGGAGAAAGGGTTGGGAGTTAGCAATAAAAAGAGGGGGGATTAGGTTTTTTATTCTATATTGAAATTTCTTGGCTTGTCCTCTTTTTTCCCCTTTTCTTTCTTTCTCTCTTTTTTGAAATCGACAAAAACATCCTGGGCACAATTTTGCTGGGGAATGTTTGTATCCCAAAGGCCAAGCAAAATTGATTGCTAGTTTCTCGTCTGTCAAAAAAGAAATGGGGGGGGGGGGGCTGTGTTTTGTGATCCGATACTTTTCATTCCTCATTGTCCAGATGTTTTCGCAGTATTCCCCCCCCCCCCCAATTTTTGAACACAAAAAAAATACAAAAAAAAAACAATATTCTGGAGAACGCCCCAAAATGATGCGGTCATGGACGATAAACTAAGAATAATTTTTTTACTTTGTCTTATTAATAGAACTTACGAGTACTTAATTGAGAGCATGGGTGAAAATTCGGTAATCATGTACAAATGCACACCGTGTACACCTACCATTTCCTTCCTTAATTTGTAAATGAAAACTTCTTGTGGCGATCAGAAATGTCAAGATGGACCATATCTGACGGTTTCATGAAATTTCATAGTCAATTACAGAAGAAAAGTAGCTAATTTTGACTCAAAATTACGCCGATCGACGGCTGTGTCAGTGTAGCATGATGGATGATCGATTATGTGGAAGAGCGATATAAGGATGATAATCGATCGTTGTAGTCTGTGATACAGCCGCTTGTTTGGTGTTTAACCACAATATTACGTCGGCTCGACAGTAAAATGTGGAAGAAAGAAAGTGATCTTGATGCGTCTGTTTTTCATCGTTTTAGTTAATTTTCTCCTGCGTGTGACTGTATGTCTCTCAACATTGTTTGCTGACTAAATGATGGACGGATAATGTGTACAAAACAGTAAAAGATATGAAAATATGGGAATTATCCATCATGAATATTGCACAATAAAGTGGATTTTTACTACAAAACAAAAGCAAATACTGGGGTTGCAGTTTTTGTATACATAATTAAAAAAATGACATGGAAAAATAAATATTATTATGAAAACAATTACTTTCTACTATCCCTCAGATGAACTTATCAATTAAAAACATATTACCATTTTAATTTCAATATTCTGTTTCTTTTTAGGTAAAATGAGCACTTCATGATACCATACAAAACAATGAATATCCACAATTTACAATACTTCATGAACAAAATGTTTCAAACCTAGAGGTATAAAGTCATACACATACTTGATTTTTATATCAAAGGTATCCATGAACATTGCACCGGAATTCTATACATGTTGTAAAATAATTATTAGGCTAAGTACAGTGGAACCTCATTATAAAGAACACTTATGACACAAACTCTCGTTACAAGGTGATTTTCCTGGTCCAATCTCTTTGTCTTCTATAGTATTTTGGCCCTGATATAACAATGTTTCGATATAAAGAGGTAATTTCTATGGTCCCAAGGACATCGTTATATAACGAGGTTCCACTGTAGGCCCTATTATGAAAAAAAAAAACTGCACTGTCCAGAAAGGGTGGATTTCTCCAAACCCAAGATTTGGAAGCCCATAAGAAAAATTAATCAATATCAATATTTTAAAACCAATTATGTAAGGCTTTATTCCAGTGACATCATTGCCGGCCCTTTTTTTAACCAAATTCTGAATACAAAGTTGACTAATGTATTGGCCTTAGCTTGGATGCTATAGAAGATATTTTCACAAATGAAGGCGATGTTGGAGAGTTCAAACAAGCTCTGGGTAGACCGAAACAGATTCCCAGAGAAGAGGCTCGCAGCAGCAAGCTGGATATTTATGCCCCCATCTTCCCCTCCAACGGCTGGGAGTGCCACTTCATGTATGTCCTGAAATGCATATAATGTCAACTATCAGAAGACTCCCATCCTCTCTCCAAAGTGCCCTGTCAGGATCTGCAACAGAGCCACATTCATCACATCTTATATATGAAAGGAGGGTCGTGAGGGAAGCCTTGAAAATGGCATACTTCCTGTCACGGACTGGGCTGTAGTTTGCTTCTGCTTGAAAGAGGAAGCTCGCGTCACTCTCACTGAAAGATGTGTTGGGTGACCAAACAGGTGTGCTTGCTGCTGGTGTACTTGCTGTTGGTGTCTTGATTGGCGATCCATCGCAGAATGAGGCTGTAAAGGAGGAGATGTTGTCAGTGTCCGATGAATCCAATGAATCTGAGGAGAGTGACGTATCAAATGAAGAATCTTCTGTCTGTGTACCTGTCTCAGTCTGCGTTGAGTTTGAGAGGAGGGCTCGTCAACGGTAGTTTCATCATCTGTCTAAACATAACCAAAAAAAAAAAAAAGAAGTTAGTACAAACTACATATTTGTCAATTAAGTTATTGTTACAAGCTATGGAATTATTATCAGTTGTCAAGTTATAGTCTCATTACTCATTTCTGGAAACAATGACCAACAATCTATCATGGTTTAGTACCGATACTGGTAACCATACAAGTCTCCCCTCATTTTTTTTTTGCTAATTACTTGTTTAAGGAAACCATGTCTGAAATTTATCACGCTTTAGTATTGATAAAATTATCCATATCACAACTTTTTTTTTTCTGCTGTGATCAAACTGACGACTGCATCATACAAATTCATACACGTTCAGGACAAGCTGGAAAATTTGCTTGTAATGAAAGCAGGAAAGCTGATGAAATTATGTTTGAAGAAAATCAGAGAAAAGGAAAGGGTTATTTCCAGAAATTACTTTCTAATGTCACAAAAATACTGTGATGTTATTCCATTATTTTGCATGGATGCTTTTCATTTCTTTTCAATTCTTTTGACATTTTGAATTTCCTAATTTTTTTAATATATCCTTTTTTTCCATGCCTGTGAACAAGTTACAATAGTGTAGGTTCACATCTTCGCAACATATACATGTATATATTGCTCCCTAAATAGAATGCAATAATAATTATGAGTTAGCCTATTCCATTAATATTCCATTATTCTAATATTATGTGAAGACTTATAAAAAATTACATGCTAATGTTGTAAAATTGCGGTTAAACTGCATATTCTAGTCTTAAACTCGCACTTACTGAAGCATCCACTAATCTGACGATGGGAACTCCGCTCCCACAGTGATAACAAACGATCTTTTCAGGCTCTGCATCAGGGGCAGTCTGCTGCATTGATAGCATTACATCTGCGCGGTCGGCTGGAAGACGGACATCAGACGTCATTTTTTATTTGATTTGATTTGATTTATTGGTTTCTGTATCATCATTGTACATACTCACATTCATGTACAAACATAAATATGATAACATACGTTATTTTCTTGTTCATTGCCTGTGTACAATGTACAGCAAGAGTACAACAAACATACAACAATGGATAATACAGAGGGGCTACAGCATAAGCGTAGCTTGATTTGCGTGCAGCCCCAGTAGCATAACATGATATTATCATATACATCGGAAGGAGAATAGGAGGGAGAGATGACTTGCATAGAGATAGGATAGTTGAAAGGAGAAAGGGAAAGGAGAGGTTTGTCTGCTTTCACTAAAGGTTTATACAAAGTAAAGTCATCTGTATCACTGATTAGCAAGACATGACAAAATATTTCCTCACCGAGGTATGCAGGTGGACAGTTGATACAGGTCATGGTCGGTTACATAATCATTATTACATAATAAATTAATTGCGTCGATATTTCTACGAAAGAATTTCGTGTATAATACATTAACAACGACGATGGAATTATTGATATTCAGATAACAACATTGTTTTTACAGCCTTCCTAAAAGAATACATGACTTTAAACTTCGAATTTCAGAAGGAAGAGAATTCCAAACATCGGGTCCAGTGTGTCTGACAGATTTCAGAGCCATCACTGTTTTGGGATTATACAAGTGAAAATTATCAGATTGTCTTGTTGGATAAGAATGTATTTCCTTGTTTAATTGAAATAGTGAGTAAAAAGAAGATGGAAACTGACCATTATTTTTGCAAAAAAAAAATTAATATCATTTACCTTAAGTGTTCTTAATTCTGCGAATAAAGGATCTGAATGGTCTCGATAACTTGAGTAGGTGCATATACGTATAGCTTTGTTTTGCAAAAGTAACATACTATCAATGTGGCTTTTTGAAGTTGCCCATACAATGTTGCAATAAGAAATGTGCGATAATATCAACGAATTATATAACATTAATGAAATATTCTGAAGGACATAATACTTTAACTTCTGAAGTATACCAACATTACGAGATAGTTTATCCGAGATATATTGTACATGAACGTTCCATTTCATATTTTCATTTGTATATATTCCGAGGAATTTAATACTCTTTTTTTGTTCCAATAATACACCATCCACCATGATATTTAAATGTTGCATTTCATTGTTGTGCTTCTTGTTATAGAAATACATAAAATATGTCTTTTTCAGATTAAGTGATAATCTATTACTCTTAAACCACATAGATAATCTCGGTAATTCAGTATTGAGAGTTCTTAAGAGCGAATGAAAATCAGAATTGGAACAAAATACATTAGTGTCATCAGCAAACATAATATATTGCAGTGACTTAGATGAGTTTGAAATATCATTTACATACACTAGAAATAATAGCGGTCCCAATATTGATCCTTGTGGGACTCCACATTGTATAGGTTCTATTGTATTGTTTATTGTATTGTTTATTGAGTCATGTAAACAAATGACGTGTATCTAAATTTCATTTGGAAATGTAACAGTTACATTGTACTTAATTTGTTTATTTGAAATTGTCATATCATATGTTTTTGCCGGAAATGAAATAAAAATGAAATGAAATGAAATAGGTAATACTTCAGAGTTAACAGATTCATAGTACACATATTGCTTTCTATTTGACAAGTAATCTTTAAACCATTCAAGTGGAATGCCACGAACACCATAGGACTGCAATTTACGTATGAGGATAGTGTGGTCAAGAGTGTCGAATGCCTTGCTTAGGTCCATGAAAACACCGATGACATGTTTTTGTTCAGCTAAGGCAGTCGACACTCTATCGTATAATTGGGCTAGTGCCATATCTGTTGAATGAAATTTCCTGAAACCACATTGGTCTTGGTTAAATATATCATATTGCGTCAAAAAAATCATACAATCTGTTACATACAAGCCTTTCTATTACCTTAGAAATACTAGGAAGAATAGAAATAGGACGGTAATTTGATACAAGAGAAGAGTCATCTTTTTTATAAATTGGAATGACTTTAGCAATTTTTACATGCATTCGGAAATATACCAGTTGAGAGTGACAAATTACAAATGTACACTAAGGGTGTCGGTATACTACCAATAATCTGTTTTAAAAAATACGTGCTCATTTCATCATGACCAGTTGCCTAACTTGATTTTAATGAGTGAACAATGTCAAGAATCTCACCATAATCTGTTGGTTTGAAAAATAATGAATTATTATTTGACGCACCTAAATACTGCAAAAAATCAGTTTGTGTGGGATCTATTTTTTAAGCTTGACTAGGACCTATATCAACAAAATACTCATTAAAACAACATGCTACATCCCTAGGGTTAGAGAGTGTTTGACCGTCACACATAATTTGAAATGTTGACATGTTCTTTTGCTTACCAATAACATCATTAATAACTTTCCAAGTGGCTGACATATTTCCAGTAGCATTTTGAAAGGCTTCTGTATAAAACATCCTACGGGAAAGTCTTATAATTTGTGTCAATTTATTTCTATATAATTTATATCGATTAACGTTATCATTATTAGGATACCGTAAACTATATTTATATAACATATTTCTTTTCTTTATTGATCGGAAAATATCTTTGTTATCCATGGATTTTTTAATCTTTCTATTACTTTTCCTTTCAATTGCGGGGATATGTTTGTTAAAGTAAGAAAGAAATATATTCCAGAACGTATCATATAAGCAATATTTGGGTCTGCGCAAAGTAATACATCATCCCATGTTTCAGAGATTAAATCGTCGTTGAGTAATGATATATTTTCTGATGTGAATTTGCTCATCTTCTTACTTTCTGTTTGCTTGACATGGGAATGTTGTGTCTCGTCACAGATAAAAAATATAGGTAAATGATCAGATATATCACTATACAAAAGACCAGATTTCGAATGATCTGTGTCGATATTAGTAACAATATTATCAATCAATGTTGATGAGTTAACCGTCATTCTCGAGGGCTTATCTATAGTGACATACAGAAATTTGCTTGCAAAATATTGCAAAACTTATTCTTAGCATTATTTCCTTGATTCAAAAGATCAATATTGAAATCACCCATCAAATAAACATCTTTGTTTTCTTGATTGATCAGTTCTAATAAAACATCCAAATTTTGCAAAAATAAATTACTGTCTGTATGAGTACGGCGAAGTCACGCCCATATTTGTAACGGAATGTCGTCCCAAAACGGGCACAATTTTGTGCTTTTGTGTACATTTCCTATGGAAAACAGGTGCTCTGTCATGAAAATCATGAAAACCCGATTATTTTTACAATTAATCACTTTCATTGATTAGTTTTGTGCTAATTATGGTAGAAAAGTGGTCAGTGACAATTTCTAATAGAAAAAAAAAGAAAAAATAAAAGTTGAAAAAGTTGAAAAACAAGGAAATACATAAGAAATTATGAAAAACAATAGAATACATTAAGTTTCACCTTGAACAGCTACTTTTTGTTCCTGTTAACATCTTGATTATGTTTTGGTATGTCATGAGGATCCTAAAAATGTAAGTTTCGAGGAGTCCTGGGGGATGCACGGTGACCCCCCCTTAGGTACCCGACTAGTGGTACCTCATTTTATGAATTACAAAATTAGCGATTGTTTTGCACATCTCAACTGAATTGCTTCAAATGAAACATAAGGACGCTCCACAGCGATCAAAGGTACATACTAAAAAAAAGCTCAATTTCGAATCGAACTCTGTTTGTCGAGAAGACTACAGTGCACTCCCGTTACAACGAACACGGTTATAACGAAATTTCGTTACAACGAAGTAAATCTTCTGGTCCCAAAATTATCACCATTAAAGTCTATGGCACAAAATTCGCTTATAACGAACACGGTTATAGCGAAATTTCCGTTATAACGAAGTCTTTTCCGAGAGCCACAGACAAAGAAAAACAAAAGAAATGTGCTCCGTTATAACGAAAAGCGAATTGCTTTCGAAAATACGTAGCGGAACAAGCATTTATAGCGTCTCTGCATGGGTGAACGCTTCACACCACTGTGTGTTCGCTCCTTGTGCCACACACAGTTTCTGAGTGGAACTTGCGTTTATTATTGTAATACAGTTATCCCATCACATTTCACATAGCTTTCCAGTGTATGATGAGTATTCAGCAAACATAATATGATATATATGCGTGGTTTCCTTGTTTCCGTTATATATTGTATTTGTTCGGTTATAACGAAATTTCGTTATAACGAAAGAAAACCGCCGGTCCCGAGCATTTCGTTATAACGGGAGTGCACTGTATAACAAACAGGTCTGGGCCCCGTTTTATCAAAAGATAAATTTAACGTTAAGTCAAAATAATCTATGATTAACCTCTCAAATCAACTCTAAGTCCACCTAATCTATGATTAACTTGCAAATCAACTTGAAGTCCGTCTTATCAAGACACCCAGAGTTGACATCAACTCCAACTTCCTAAAAAATCAACACATAAGTTTTCTCAACCGCTCCAAATCTATGATTAACTTAACAGGTGATAAATATCAACTTTAAGTAGAAACAGTCTAGGTAGACTCAATTGTAAGGCAGTTTACAGAAGAAAGATGACTGTCACACTTTCCTAGTCTAGCTGGGGTCTTGTCACAAATGTTTGTCTGTTAAATGCTAACCTTTCTCTAACATTTTGTTGTGTTTCTTTCATGTAATCATGGTCTTTTCCTTGCATGAAATTCACGATCGGCACGCATTGCTTACGCGACTGCTGCACGCAAACACCCTCGACAGCAGTCGCAATCCCAGCCTGCGCGCCCGGCGCCTCGGCACGCCGTCCGCCCGCCAATCAAGCTATCGCCAGCAAGCAAGTAACCGAGTACAGTACTGGAACTGGAACCGCGTCTGTGTTATGCTTATCTTGCCAAAGTAAAGAACCCATATGCGAGGAAACCAGTGATTTCTGACGTGCGTAGGCCTACGTAGAGCTAGTTCGGCAATAGATACTACTAATTAACAGTTTAGTAGGCATATACAGAAAATAAAGAGTTTAATTCTATATAGCACCGAGTACGACAGTAACTTTTAACGTTATCATCGTTAGGCCCAACTGGTTAGAGATAACGTTCAGCGAGTCGTTTGGTCGTTTGTACTTACCGTATTATGTAGTGGCGTACTGCTGATTAGAGCGTCTAATAAGTCATTCTAGAATTTCGACATGTTGATGATGTAGACTTGCGATCTATTCTTTACAGAGTCGATCTGCGCCGTAGAGTTAAAAACAAGCTACTGTAATCACCACACTCTCACAAGTTTCCATAATCCTACACGTAAACACACAGGACTTCAGCCTATTGAATTAAGACTTGAAGTAATTCTACGTATGTGCGGAATCTTTACGGTACACGCGTACGCAGATTTTCGTTGAGCTTGGGATGTGCTAGATCTATCGACCTACTTTTTTCAGTACAACGCAAAACGGCGTATTTTGCGGTTTTGTTGCAAACTTAATATTTCTAATTCAGCGGCTGTATAGCGCTAATACTACTGCGTCGCACTAGCAGACTACGAATCCGTGGCCATGGCAAACAATCATGTTTTTGTTGTTTGTTTTGCTTAATGTATTGTTTTGTTTTTAAGCAGACTGTACCGGAAACCAGCCTCGTCCCGTGTTGTTAGTTTTGACTAAATCAATAATTAAGTCATGGTGATGAGCTATAACTATAATCGACTATTAAGTCTCTTTGTAAAACGGGAACTTGCAGTTGATTTAAAGTTATAGCGGACTTCAAGTTGGATAAAGTTAGCGTTGATTTCACAATCAACGCTAACTTTATCTTGATAAAACAGGGCCCTGGTGTGACATGGAATGAATAGCCCAGCAGTGCAGTTACACTGATATGGATACATGTACAAAAAAAAAATAAAGAATTCAAGAGAAGCCAAGCGGGCGTGTATTAAGAGCACGTCCGTCCAATGAGTACACAAATTACAATTACGGTATTATTCCGCCCACCTGACAAAGAGAACGGGAAATGCTTGTAGGACAATAACAGGGCAGATACCAAAGTGGCGAAGTTCCAGAGTTCATTAACCTTGTACTATCGGTCCTTTAGATGCTCATAAAAAGAAACGAGAAAGAACGAAAACAAAAGCAAAACTGAATTTCATTATGATACGGGTTAACTAGGTGACAAACACTTCTTACATGAGTGTGTACAGTCCATTCTGAGGGTAATGAATAATGTGAAAATGTTTAGGCTGATATGGATACATACACCAAAAGAAAAAGGAATTCAAAGAAGCCAAGCGGGCGTGTATGAAGAGCTTATTTACATACACATTGGGTACACAAATAACATTTGAGGGATTGTTCCGCCCACCTGAAAAAAATGGTGTTGCATGACCTATGTACTGACATTACTGTAATAAAATAGTACTTTAAATTTAACATAAGAAAAATACTATATTTGATTTTTAAAAATCCTGTTCAAGCAGAAAATTACACCTTGTAGGTATAATGTTACACCTCGTAGACCCTTTATCAGTAGGAAAACAATAAACAACATCTCATGTGAAAAAGCCACCCAGGCAGTGCAGGGCAAAATCGTTTCTCTCGACACTGCAACGAATGTACAATACTGGAAAAACGTATACAATTTAAACTTCATTGATAATTTGTAACCTTACTTCGGTTACAAAAGAACATGACTATGAAACTAGTTCATATTATCATATTCATTGACTAAAAATAAATCTACAAAACTTCTTACGTTAAACATTACATAATTATGATTTGAAATTACCTATACCGGACATTTCATTCCAATGCGATCAATACTGCATTGTTTCTCCAGTAGGACATTATTATCAAAAAATCCATAACAATTATGATTTGAAATCATCTTTTTAATGGGTTATTATGTAAAACATGACTGTAAACCTACTACAAATATGAAATACTTTTGTAGACAATGCTTGTGGTCACATTATATGTCAATAATAACGACGGGCATAATATGCATTATGGAAAAAAAGTACATTGGATCATCAAACATCCTGATTGAAACTTCAGTTAGATAATCAATTGAAATTGTAGGGGTTACAACCAAGTTGTCGCCATTTGCCGGCGTAGAATCTCAGCTTGGTTCCTGCCTTGTAGAGCTCCTGAACCTGTTTCACCCATTTCTGTTTCTCTTGCAGGTCAAGTGGCGTCAGGTCATCGGTAATGAAATACTGCTCATTCTTCAGGACATCTCTTGTGCGACGCATCACTTCGACTTTATCACGATATGATAACAATTTCACCAGAACATGTCGAGGTTTCCCTTCGTTTCTTTTCCCATCTCTGTGCGCGCGTTCCACCTTGCTGTTGATCTGAAACTTGTTTCTTAGGATGTTTTCCGCTGTCTTGATGCAGTCATCGTGATCACCTTCCTGCGGCTCAGGGATTCCAACTAATCTCACATTATTTCTCCTCAGGAACCTTTCATTTCTATTTGCAGCGATAGCATGCCTTCCCACTTCAGACTTCAGCCGATCCATCTCAGCCTGCATGTCGTGAATTTTCCTTTCCATGCCATCCTGCTTTATTATTAGATTGTAGATCGTCTATTCGCTTTCTCTCGTATTCCAGGGAGGCTCCAAGGTGAGTTTCAAGGTCGTTCAACTTACTTATGAAGTTGTCGACAGCCTTGCGGATCATATTCTCAAATCTGTCCGTTGTTTGCTTGAAGTAACTCTCCAAGCTTGGAGGCAAAAGAGGAACCTCTTCCGGGACAGCTCCGGCTGCAACCGAGCCAACTGCACTGGGTGCAGAGGCGGAGATTTCAGTGTCAGAATCAGGCTCCTCGATAACATTGTCGACATTCTCCGGCTGCATGGATGGAGCCGGGGTGACAGTATTTGTTGTCGCCTCCTGGTCCAATTTGGCTCGCTTCTCTGTGTAGTGTGGCTCATTGGGCTACGTGTACTAGTAGTTATAGTATTGGGCTTACCCGGCTTTGCCTGGCCTTGGGTTTTCCTCGGTCTTAGCTTTGCTTGCTGATCCATAATTACTTGCAATTTCAGTCTCAATCAATCCTGGAATGTTGACTGGTAGAATGAAAGAGTCGATAGGCAAATTGAGAAATATTCCGTGTCCTTACGGTAGTTTTTTCACAGTTTTCTGGAGACGTGCAAATTAGCGTTTTCACTCGAAGGGCGCCATCTATTACTCTCATTCTCATCTGAAATAAAGAGCAATTCTCATCTGAAAAGAGTCATTCTCATCTGAAATAAAGAGCAATTGATTAATGCAGGTTTTTAAACACTAGGGGAGAGCGGGGTGAGTTGGGACGTGGGTCAAGTGGGACACGTTCTCTGAATAAAAAACTGTTCAACCAATCAGCGATTGGCTTATATCTACAATAAGCCCCTAGCAACCATACGTCACACTATTCAAAAGAAAGCCATGCAGTTCGGCAAATTCTAAGTATGTATAAATTACTATTGAAAATTTTCCCCAAAATATGATATTTTTTTGAAATCAGGTTAATTAACCTGTTGCCTTTTTATTCATGATTTCAAGGGCGCAATTGAAGCTGGTGGTGAGCCTTATTGATATGCAACTAATATACAGCCGTAACTTGTTTTTGAGAAATGCCTGCATGGTTACTGAGCAGTCGTACATGTTTATGTATATGCCATGTGAGGGACAGTTGGGACAACGTGTCCCATTTGTCCCTCATAATAGCATTACATGTAAAACAGTTCAGATTTTCAAACATGTTGTTCAAACTTGTTTTGTTGAAATAAAGATACTTTTAAAGCATGTTTGACTGTTTTCATTACCAATGTTTCATTACGCCTTCCAACTTCGACATTTCCGACATTTTTATAGGATGTCACACTTTACCAACACCGTCCCATTTCTCCCTTGCCGTTGTCCCACTTTACCCACGGGTGGGTCAACTTCTCCCCCAAAATAAGGTTTTTCCTTTTCATTAACTGCAGAAAATTGAGAACAGTGCCACCCCCAGGTTTATAGCTCTTTATGTAACCTACCATATGAACCTTCATGCAAGCTCGAAAGGAAATGTAATCATCTCTTCTATAAAAAGATATAAGAAGAAAATTGGCGAACTTGAAATAATGCCCCATTCTTCTCCCCGCTCTCCCCTACTGACACCCAGTTAATCCATATATCCCACATTTTTAAACAACATGTATCTTCTGAACTTTGTTTTCTTTTTACAAGGGACCTATAAAAATGTGGTATCTACCTGTGCAGTCAGTTTTACGTATTGCAGCCCAGCCCCCTCCCCCGCCCCATGTCACAATAAGCTCACCATTCGCAAAGATTAAGTGACATCATTTTTCAAACATCCATAACTTTCTTATTCCTTGTCTGATTTTCTTTTGACTTTCACCATCCTGATCTATTTCCTACTTTCCTGTAAATCATCTAAATGCCAAGACTGAATTACACTTTAAAGATTTATGTTTCTAAAAATCACTGTTTAAATCCAATTTGGTAACGAAAATCTATGACAAATTTTACACCAATCAAATATGTACTATTAAAGAAATATATATATTAACAGGTGTCTTCAATTACAAAGAATGAAATTCACCTTTACAATCAACAGATCTTATATAATAATAATAATAATAATTGCACTAATATGGCGCTTCATACTGACGTTTCTAAGCGCACTTTGCTACTCATACAAATAGACTAGAAAACACAATAACATTATATAGTTGTGCCTGGGGCATCAATGCGTAAGCGTTGGAGCCCCCTGGGGTTATGGAATATCGCTGTTTTGGGGGAAATCTGACGCGCACGCAAGAAAAACGCACACGCATTCAAAACGCCTCGCGCGGAACTTATATCGGGGTTTAGTTCCGCGCGTCAGTGGTGGACGTTACCGTTCCAATACTTCTAACTCCTTAACTGGTAATCCATAGCATGTCGGATAAGTTATTTGGGGTTAATTGTATGTACTTTAGCAGTACACAAATTATTATTTTTTTACCTCAGAGACCCTTTAAGGTGAGCACTGAAGTGTTGAATTACACGGTGTAACGTTCACACATTCAAAAGCCCTGATCTTTGCTCTTGAACACTTCGGCGTTGGACAATTTGCCCCGTCCTTCCTGTTAGATGTTACGTCTGAATGTGTACAACCGTCAACCATCGTTCTCCTAATATCAAATTGTTCGAGTTGAACATCATATGAAGGACCGTTTCTTTTCGACTAATCACAGTGATGTGGGGACATGCATCAACATACTGTAGTTTGCTGCTGTTCGCTGCTTTCACTCGTTGTCAAGGTGTTTAATCGCTGGTTGTGCGTTACATTCATCGGGTTTGAGTCTGCCAAGATTGATAATGGTATACATCAGACGGACGGAGGAAATACAGTTAATATGCGTGCTCCTAAAGACTTGGTAAATGCATAATATTACTCTAAATAGCCTTACTTCATCTTTACCGTAAGACGGGGTGAACAGGGACAAAACCGAGGTAAGTTTTTTGAAGCTATACGCATTTCGTATTTGCTTCAGTTTTTTCTCTCTTATTTTTATCACAGGATGGAAGGACTTTATACGTGGACTGTTCACGGCAGTCTTTCTTTGATGTAATGATCGTCACCGACACCTGATTATGTGCATCTTAATGAGTACATTCAGGTGCCTGGACAACAACGATTGTGTGTTCATGCATCGTCACTAACAAAAGAGGTGTTTCCCTCATTTTAGTTTTGTTTCGCTGATGTGCCTTTTTAGACGGAACTGTCTTTGAATAAATACGGGTGATGAGGGGCAGCAAAACCTAAGATCAATACAAATATTGCGTCAAAAGATGGGTAATTGCTGGCGGCAACGATAATGGGATCAAGTGTTAGCTGACACATTCTACAGGAACCAATGATGGAGGGCAGCACATTACTGTTTCGATCGCAGTGTTATGTAGTTTCTATAGGTAGACGTATTTTGCAAGCAGTATCTAGGATTATCTAGGATTATCAAGTCAACTCAAGTGGAGCTGACAAAACACGCTACTGCATCTATTTCGATTCTGATCTTCTATTAGCACTCCCTCTGGGTAACAATTATAAACCTGAACAATTCAGATTTTTTTTTTTCAATCTAAATGTTAGTAATTATTTATGTAAAAATGGTGAGGACATGTGACATCTACTGTCAATAAAAAATTATGTCTTGTTCTGTAGTTTATACAGAAAAGCGTAAATGTATTGTATTGTTTTGAATGTGTAGAATAAGTGCCTTTATACGGCTACCTTACCTTAATGTCTATCATATCGCTGATATCAATTGTAGTATGGTCATCGGTTAAAGATTTACGGCATCATCTATATGCTTTTTGCCATAAGGTGTTAATGTCGATAAGTATAGACTTTATAGGAGGCATGTAATATGAAGGACAATAATAGTCCGATCATTACTCAGATGAACAGCTCAAATGTATTCCTCTCAATAAGATGTTGTCACGAGCAATTCACAGCCATCATTTTTATTGTCTTTAAGGTTCATTTGTTTGCTTTGTTGGCTACATTTTCTCCTTTCTGTCTTCATTCTACTACACGTTGTCATGCACGTTTATGTCCGAATAAGAACGGGAAAAATGGGACATGACAAGGAATAAGGACTGTAACCTCTATCTTTTACACTGAAGTTAATGATTAAAACAAACTTGAATGAGCACAAACGTTTTGTGAACTCTACAAACTTAGGCCTAAAGTTCGAAAATCAAAGATCCAGGCTTGTCGTGATAACATCTTACAATCCCATGTCGAACGTGTAAATAAATCATTGACATTGTCATTCCGATAACCTTTAAAACAGAGGTTCATTATTAAAGTCCTTCCTCGATATTTCAAAGATGATAATGTGATCATACAAAAGAGCAAATATGAGACATCGCAAACACAGTCATTTAGGTGACAGGATTAAGTTGAAATCTTTAGATATGGTGTTATCAAGATCCATGAATTCGGCTGTGTTGACGTTCATTTTCGTTTGCATTATGGTGATAACCTGTCTGCTTTAAGGTGAACATCACTGGGACGGCTAGGTGAATAGGGACAAAACCAAGGAGAGTTTCTTTGAATCGACACGCATTTCATGTTTGCTTGACCTTTTTTTCTTCTTTTCATCACAGGATGGAAGGACCAAGACAGTGTCCAGAAGGTGGTCGACATGATGTGAAAATTTTCTTTATTGGTACAGGAGGTCCAAATAAAAAGTTTTCAAAAATATCCAAAAAAATTAGGGTGGTCAAAACTTTTCTTTTTTTTTTGTATTTCTGGATTTTATTGATCAGATAAAAAAACGTCGTGCTTTTTTATAAGTCATATGACATATACATTTTTGACATCACAAAACAAGCATTTGATAGCAGTCAATGATAGTAAAATTACCAGGCGTCTGATCCTTTTTTGGACTATACTCTCTAACACACGTTAACCCCAATAACTCTAGAATCGTATACACAGAAAACGAGGGAAAAGAAAAAAAAAGAAGAAAAATAGCCTTCAACAGAAACACTAAATATTATTACCAAAGACCAGACAAAACAAACCAAAGGCGCAAAAACACACACTACAATCTTTAAAAAAAAACCAAGAAAAACCAAGACAAAAGTACTATTCACCTAGCTCATTTATGCACTCTCCGTAACTTCCTTTCTACGATAACATAAACACCCAGCCCTGGGCTGAAACATGCCAAGTCTCCTGTCCCTTCTCCCGGCCTGGGGGGGGGGGGGGTGGTATTCGACGCTGCAATCTTTGGGATGATAATGCAGGACAGAGCAATTGTTTCATAAATTAATATAAACTGCAGTGAACGCCAGGACGAGAGAGAGAGTGAGAGAGAAAGAGAGAGAGAGGGAAGGAGGGAATTAGAAAAAGGAATATAAACCGCAGTGAGGAAGAAAGGACCATCAGAGCAAAGGAAAGGAAGAAGAAGAAGAAAAGGGGAAAGGCATTTGACTTTCCATAACGATATAATTTGTTCTATTTTCCTCCATTTTGCTCCATGCAAATCAAATTTATTTTTTGCTTTTAGCTATTTCTTCTTCAATCAATCTATACTTTTTTACATATTTCACAAAATGTTGCCTTTGAGGACACAAACTTTGATACTTACAACTTAAAATAAATTGTTTACCTAATAACATTATGAAATTGTATGAAAAAAAACAAACAAAATCGTTCCTCGGATGTATAACACCATATAACACCTTTTGACATGAAAACAATTGCAATGAATCAATTTCCTTTTTTCCTCTTTTAACAATGATTTCCAGAATACTGACACCTTCCGGCAATCAAAAAACAAATGTTCTGTTGTCTCCGGTTCACTTTTACAGAAGGAACATCTTGACTCATCTTTTCTCCCTATCCGAACAAGCCACGAATTAACGGGGATCAAATTATTCAGTATCTTATATTGCGTTATTCTTAATTTTGTATCAATTGTCAAACTGGCAGGTAATTTGAAAAGAGATTGAACATCTTCGAATCCAATGTCATACATAACATCAAAACGATCAAAAACACTAGATTTTCAAGGGTTATTCAAATGCAGATACATATTATATAAATGCTTTGTTCTTACGTTATGTAATTCCAACCATCTACCCTTAATCCAAATTAAAGGAATACTATTCAGAGGTTTAATAAAGGGGTGATAATCTTGACGAAGAAAAAAAAAGAAGCTTCCATTCACTTGGCATCTTCTTGAAGCATCAAGAAGAGTGGAATACTGAGTAAACTTCAAACCTTTACCCTTACAATCCTTCCAACGCAGAGGTCGGCCGTATTCATCTAACATATCAGTTACTTTTAAAAAAAAACTTTCTTTACTATAATTATGTGTATTAAACATAGACTTCCCATGAAACAAGATGTATTTATTATTCCAGATTATTTGATTGGGTATGCTTAATTTTCTGTTCTGAAGAAAGGACCACATTTCTAATACCTCTAAAAACCACCGTGAAACATTAATCTTTAATTTTGAAACATCAAAGTTCCAAAAGAACAAAAATTCTCCTCCTACAGATGCTAACAAATTCAAACAAATGGATTTCAAAACTTTCTGCTCCTGTGGCCATTGAGTAATGAAATTCGCTGAAATTGTGCATGAACCTAGCCTGTCAAAGGGGGTTTCACACCGGGCTTTGCGTACTCATGAAAAATAATGATGATACGCGCAGGACTGGCGTAGTCCCGGTGTAGAGTTACGTATGGTTGCGTAGGAAGCACGTATCTACGTAGCGTATTTTGCGTATAGCGGGCGTAGCGTTGCGTACATATACGTAGGTCGGACGTACAGACCGCGTAGAGTTGCTTGCAGTTGCGTAAAGATGCGTACCGCCGATTTATTAACAAAGTAATGAAACTTCGGAGCTACTTCAGCACATAGCTTTCTGCTTTTCAGTGCACTCTTGCCTGCTGTTCGAACACGTAGCAAAATATCATGGGGGAGGTTAAATCCTTTGCTACTATATCTAATTCCTCAGCATTTTGGATGCTCTACAGATTCGCATCGCAGGCGAACGTTTTCAAGAACGGCAAAAGAGAAGAAAACGAGCTGGTGCAAGAATAAAAATGAGAGTGTGGGTCAAACCTTGGATCCAGCGTCGACCCATACATCAGCAGTATGAACAACTGATGAAATTACTGCATACCGAAGATTTTTCTTCATTAAAATGATCAATTATGCGGTTGGCGCCACAGGCATCTAATGAACTCCTGACACGAATTGCACTGAGAATAATATTACAAAACAAGATACCAACTTCTGGAATCTTTGGAACCTGAAATTTGCTGTAACTTTGAGGTTTCTGGCCACTGGCAATACCTACAAGACCCTACAATATAGATTTCGATTTGCTCATAAACACTATGTTGTCATCAAGAAACTTGCAAAGGCCGGAAGTCTGTTTCAAAACTTCAAAGGATTCTTCTCGATTAACCTACTGGCAATTGTAGACGCTCACTACAGGTTCATGTACGTGGACATTGGACAGACTGGCTCTGACTCTGATGCTGGGGTGTTCAACCAGAACCCTTTCAAGACAGCCATTAAGACCCCTGCAGCAGACCCTCTGCCCCATGATGACCATGCAGCCACTTGACTACTTCCTTATGGGAGATGAGGACTTTGCTAATGAAGCCTCTGTCACTTTGTGACATGACTCACCAGCAGCGAGTCTATACTCGTATAGGCTTTCACGAGCCAGACGGGTTGTAGAAAATGCGTTTGGTTCTACTAGTGGCTGGCGAATTGTCTGCATCTTAATCACTAAGGGCATGTATAACGAGCAAGAGAACTCTTGTTCGTACCACACCTTTGATTTTCCTTTTCGGCATTTTACAATTATTAGGCCTATACAGAAGAAATAGTTAAGTCTGGAAGTTGCACAGGTAAGTATACTATACATTCACCAGCAATTCAGAGTCCAATGGGATGAATGATATCAAGCAGTTTTTCAACATGGGTCAGGCTTTTGAATGCCAAATCTTCACCTATAATAATAGGCTACGCAACTGTTAGCAACACAACGCAAATGTATGCCAGGTCTACGTAAGTCTACGAAAATGTACGCCAGGTCAACGCAAGTCTATGGAACGCCATTAGGGAAACAATACAAAATTCATTTCACTCCAGCCAATATTCATTTTACTTTCAACAAATACATTTCACTCACCAATATTTATTTCACTTTTTTCAAAAATACATTTCACTTTTAGATAAAAATTCATTTCATTTTTCACAAAAATACATTTCACTTTTAAATAAAAATACATTTCACTTTTAAATAAAAATTTATTTCACTTTTCACAAAAATGCATTTCACTTTTAAATGAAAATACATTTCACTTTTCACAAAAATACATTTCACTTTTAAATAAAAATTCATTTCACTCTTCACAAAATGTATTTCACTTTTTAACCAAAAGCATTTGACTTTTCACAAAAATTCATTTTACTTTCCAAGAAAAAAAATAAATTATTTCTTCTTTCCGTAAAAAAAAAAAATCATTTCACTTTGGCGTACCATATCACTCTGACGAAACCATTTCACTGCACTAAAACCATTTCACTCTGATAAAACCATTTCACTCCGATCAAAAAAATACGTTCCTCTCTTTCCCGGCCAAAAGGTGGCGCCAGTCTGAGAGGAGTCACAGTGCTATGGCACTTTGTTAGCACCAAAGAGCGTACAAACCTAAGGGCCGTTCACATTGGAGCGGTTTTGCGGCAGCGGCAGCGGAGGCGGTTTGCCGCTAAACTCTGCCGCAGCGGCACGCTGTGCACACTGGAGCGGTTTGCCGCGCGTAATAAGCAAATCAGATTGTTGCCCTTGGGCACATGCAGTTTACTAGTAATCAGTTACATAATTATCATGCACATGTATACCGTGAATACATTCCCCATGGATCTGAGAATTTACAAAATCACTTTTCCAAAACGAAACAAACAATAAAGAAAATCAAGGATGCGTAATATGCAAGAAGACTATTGGACAATCAGTACTGGAATCTCAGCTTTTCAACTTTTTGCTAAAAAAAAAAGAACACTTTCAACACAGACTGTTCAATGAAACTGCAAAATATTCCTTGTGTTACTGATATTGGTATGCACGCAGAAATTATTGCATCGGACCACTGCCATATATACTGAGAAGGCGGTACATAAAATGTGTACATCCAACACCTCAATATCTCAAATTATGATCTGCGAATGTTACATTATCCTTGTTATTTTTTTGTTTGTTTTTTTTCACAAAATTAGTCAGCATCCAAAGCAATGATCTCTTATCTTGTTTCATGTTAATGAGAAAATGACTGGTATTTTTTTTTTCTGGTGTCGGTAAAGCAGTCAACTGTATGAGAGATGAGCTCTTAAAAAAAAAAAAAAAAAGCAACATACTTCTTCACTTGTTATTCCAATCTGTCATAGGGTTTCTCGGAAGACGACCGCAATAATAAACTGAACACAGTGAATTATCGTTTCAACTGAATTGGGTCATCCGACTCTTTTATTTAACCAAAGTCGGTGCAATGTAAGATGTTGTCCCCCGAATATCAATACAGAGTCACCGAAAGAAAAATGTTTTTCGGGAAGAAAAATGCAAAACAATTTTTTTTTTATGTATATAAACAAATTGTTATATTATCCCCCTTTCTGCTAAGTCCCTATATGAGCACATGCATTCCTACGTATAAAACCCCCCTATGAATAAAGTCCCCACATTATCAAAGGCACTTTCACGTTGTCGATAACCGCGCGATGACTGTACAGTGTTGCTCAGGCGAAGCCGGATCCTGGCGTCGGATACGCGGTTCACGCGAGGTGGCTGACGCCTGTTCCTGCAGTCCGTCGCGGCGTGAAGTATATACGGGCGTGGCAGCACGGCGTGGCCGGATACACACGGTCGATTGGCGTGGGTATTGTCCGGTTCGCGTGTGTCTGCCTGGTTCTGTCCACAGCTGGGTGTGGGATTACTCGACGACTCAAAGACTGGGCGGTATCCGCCTCCGGATACGTCCTCGGACAAGTCCGGATACTCAGTGCCTGGATACGGACGGCTAGAAATATAACAAATCCCTTGTCAAAATAAATTTCTACCAAACTATTAATCCTCAGCTCCTATAATATAACATTTGTGCTCACCATTGCAGAGCTGTGTTTCGGTACAAGTGTATCCGAACATTCTCAGCTTATTAACACATCACTTTCTTCTTTCATGTTCATTTTGACCTTTCTTACAAAAGAATACAAGAGCTTGTGGCGCATTTATGTTCTGTTGCAATAAATTGCCATACAAAAGAATGCATAAGCAAGACAATATCCATCTTACTGAACCCCTGCGAGTAGTTAAAAATTCTCACCATTAATGGGACAGTTATCACTATCCAGCGATAGAATTACTCTACCAAGCAATATAAATCTCTCCCGTAAAAGCTCACTCTTTTCTAGCTGCTTTTTCTAATTTTGCATATATGCTCTTCACACTGTATCTCTCGTCGTTCTGACATTCATATCCGAATTTCAGAGAAGACATACTTTCTCTTACCATTAATTTCTGTGTCTGAATCGATTCACCGCTACGCTTTATCGATCCTCATACATATCTTGGCATAGACATGTGTATCAACACAAATCAATAATATTACTCATATCATAATTATTACAATTATCAGAAAAAATGTCGTAGCAATTACACCAGCAACAAAACTCATCGTTCAGGATTAAAATCTAATTGCTATTTCTTTTACTCAAACAATTTCACTTTTGAGGTAATGCAAACAACCTAACCCTCTCACTACCAGACCAATTCTCTCTCTGGCTTAAATATTTTGGCGCATTGCGTACACAAAAACAAGCATCATTTCAAGCTTTATTTCGAGAACCTCACGTAATGTATTTACTTTATACTCTTTAACGTTAACATTTCCTTGCTACTATTCTAATCGATTAAAAAAAAAAAAAAACTTCTTTTCTACCGGGTGCTAAATGAAGTAACAGTATGAAATTCTGCAAAACTTACAGCTTCTCGGTCCCTTTTCCTTTTTTGAGTGACGGCCAGCGGTGTCTACGGGGAATGCACCAAGCGACGCAGCCGAATTAAATGCAATGATGCTCAGGCCCTGTTCTTGGCTTGTCAACCCGTCTGCGCACCTTCTCGCCAGCAAGCCTCAAATGCCACTGTTCACTCTCGCTGCTCACTCACTTCACACCCGCACCCTAACCATACATTCCTGTCACATACTATTCAAATCGTATTTAAATTATTATTCCAAAATATTTGTCTCCATAATATCACCAGCTCCCTCTATCGACACCAAAACAAAATATACTCGATCACCAATGTCAGATTCATTTTGACAATTTACCCCCTTTTTCAGAAAATATTTTGGTGAAATTAGATTGCCCGTGTGACCTTATCATTCTACGTACTCTGTGTATAAACAGAAAAACGCTGGTTTGGATATTTCTCTGTTACACCTTTTCATCCTTGCCACTGTTTACCTGACTCCTTACTGATCAGTGCTACTGCTGGATGCGACTCATGTAGTCGGCTCCAACGTTCCCCTTCCCCTTGATAGCTTCGATCCGATAACGGAACGGCTGCAGAGCGAGAGCCCACCGCATCACTCGTCCATTGGCGCGCTTCCCTCGATGCATCGCCAAAGTTTCCGATCACTCTCCTCAGCTGTCGGCTCTGCTCGCCAGACAGAGTGCTGCCTAACTTTACGTCGGCTACCCTCTGCGTCTGCTTGAGTGTCGGCGTCTGGATAAGGTGCTCATTCGACGTGGATTCGGGGCCGAGGTCGTCGACGTCCTCGTCTTTCTCGTCTTCCTCGATGACGGATACGCCAGCGACGTCGTGGCTTGCCAGTCCTGCTGCATCCTCGTCGTGGCGGCGATGATACTGCTTGAGCAGGTTGGCATGAAACGTCGTCGTCCTCGTCCCGAGGTCGATCCGGTAGTCGAGCTTTCCAATCTTGCCTACTACCTTAAAGGGGCCCTTCCAATGCATTAAGAGCTTGTTGTGGTCGGTTGGTAGCAGCAATAGTACCTCATCTCCGACTTTGAATGACCTGGGTCTCGCCTTCCTGTTGTACTGCTCTCTGTACCTGTCATGGGACTGTTTCAGATGTTCATGCACCATTTTGCATGTGTCCTCCAGTTTCTCTCTGAGATCCATGACGTACTGATATGTTGACTTCGTTTCTGGCTCTGCGTTGTCGTCGGTCCATATCTCCTTAACGATCATCAGAGGTCCGCGTACGGCTCGTCCGTACAAGAGTTCAAAAGGCGCAAATCCCGTACTCGCCTGCGGGGCCTCTCTGTAAGCAAACAACAACGCGTCAATGTACCGATCCCAATCCTGGGGACGCTCTTCGCACATTTTCTTCAACATCTGTTTCATGGTCCCGTTGAACTTTTCCACTAGACCATTACAGGCCGGGTGGTACGGAGTGGTGGTGATGTGGCGGATGGACATCAGTCTACTCACCTCCTTCATTACGTCAGACATGAACTGCGTTCCGCGATCCGTTAACATCTCATGCGGGAAGCCAACTCGTGAGAAAATCGTGAACAATGCTTCCGCGACTGACGTGGTGTCGATGTTTCTAAGGGGTACTGCTTCAGGATAACGAGTGGCATAATCCATGAGTGTCAGTATGTATCTGTTCCCGCGTGACGTCACCGGCACGATCGGACCCACAAGGTCTACTGCCACGCGATGAAATGGTTCGTCTATCAAAGGCGTGGTTCCGAGGGGGACTTTGCTCACCTTCCCTTTCTGCAAAGAACGCTGACACACATCGCAGGATCTGCAATACCTGACTGTGTCTGCTCCAATGCCGGGCCAGAAGAAGTTTTGCAAAATCCGCTCCGTTGTCTTGTGTGCGCCGAGATGGCCTCCGAGTATCGACTCGTGTGCTAGACTCAGAATCTGACGTCGATATTTGCGAGGAACCACCAGTTGGTTCGAGACTTCCTGCCGCTCGCCGCATCCTGCTTTGAACTCGCGATACAGCAAGCCCTTTTTCGCAATGAAGCGTGACTGATTCCCATTTCGGCTCGTTTTCACCTCACTACTCTCCGCTTGTTGTCGAATTTTCTCCAACGATTCATCGTTGCTCTGCTCATGACGAAACTCATCAGCTGTTGCGATGTCGGCCTGTCGCGGCACCTTCATCGCTCGTTGAGGTTTGGCTGCCTCCCTGCGCTGCGCCCTAGTCTCCACGGCTAGCCCACTATCCGCCTGCCAGCTGCTATCCGGGTCGTTAGGCTCCCGAACACCTGCAACATTACCCAGAATAACATCATACACAGGGCTATTCATGCACAGTACTTCTAACTCACCAACGAAGAAGGGAGAATCGATCATGACTGTGGCGACTGGGAACTGCTTCTCGGAGCCGTCGATCAGGATGCATGTCCGTTGCGATCCGGTCATCTGATCCGCTCTCACCAATGCCGTGCGCACTACCGCTGTCGAACAGCCGCTGTCACGTAGTACCTCCACGTGCGTTCCGTTTACTATGCCCTTCCTCACTGGCATAGCTCTAACTGGTTGCGCTCCACACGCAACGCTCATCAGAGGCAGATCCGGGTCCGCTATCCGGATATCCGGATTTGGCTCTGCACACGAAAAACATGAATCGATTACTAGGCATGAGTTACCGTGCTCTGACTTTTGGCGCTTACCCTCTGAACCGCTGCTATGAGTCGAAACCGGGCCATCTGTCTCATCCGGTCGACCTGCCTTTGCTCCGGTTTGCACTTCCGGAGTGCGGTTGTCGGACTTCTTGCCGTCAACTTTCCGGTTCTGATCCGGTTTCTGTCCACCACCGATTCCGACTGCAGCCTTTTCTTTCCTGGTCTCTCGGCTTCTGCAATACCTGGCGACATGCCCCTTCTTTCCGCAGATGAAGCATCCGTCAGGGCGGGGAGTCGTTGCTCCTCCCGGTTGGGGTCGAGCATCACCTGTGGAAATGTTAGCACGAGATTCAGGTTTGATGGGACTTCGGGACTTACCCCCCGTCTGCCCTCCGAGATGCCATCCCGAGCGGGCTTCAAGGTACCTGTCGGCGATATCCACGAAGTCGTCTATGTCAGTCGGCTGTCTCTCTTTAATGAACGTCTCCATATCCTTGGAGCAGACGTTGTAGAACTGCTCGATGAGCACCAGTTGCACCATCTCCTCGAAGGTTGGCTTGTGGCCGGATAGCTCCAACCATTTCTAGAGATAGCTCCGTATCCGTATCACGAACTGCGCTGCTGTCTCTCCCGTTTCCGGCTTTGCCCCACGGAATTTCCGTCTGAAGCCGTCGCTAGTGAGAGAGTAGCGCTTGAGTACTGCGGCCTTTACTCGGTCGTAGTCTTGTGCCTCGTCGTCATCCAGTCTTGAGTATGTGTCTAACGCTTTACCTGTCAAAAGAGCACTCAAATGAACGGCCCACACATCACGTGGCCATTGCTGAGCATTAGCGTACCGTTCAAACCTGTGTAAATACACATCTAGATTGTCTTTCCCACACTGAAATGCTGGAAGTTTTGGTGCCCTAACTGTATTTGTTTGAACCCGGTTACTACCTCCCTCTTCTAACCTAGCCTGTTCTAACTTAAGTTTCAGTTCAGTCAGTTCCTTCTCTTCCTTCATCCTCTGTCGCTCTTCCGCTCGTGCCTCTCTCGCCTTGTCCTGTTCCGCCTTAATAAACTCCTGCAACTCTGTCCCCTCTAACCCTAAGGTCTGCCCTACCTTGGCTAGCTTTTCTAAACACTAAACAAAAAGTAAGTTCCCCCTAAAACAAACATCTCTATTTTATGAATCAGGAACCTTTGAGGAAATCTGAATACAGGATCATGTAGCTGTATTTCTCGGCTACCTTTCATGTGAAATTCAGTGGATGTCACTCGGTCACGCTTGAATGAGCATGACTGAGAGTCAAAATGGTCACTTTTTGAAGTTCACAAGCCCAATTTTGCAACTTTGATTTGGTGATATCGGAACAAATTTCAATCTTCCAGGATAAAAAGGCATGCAACGTATTATTTATGTGCTTCTTATCGTACCATGTGACTTGTGCACAAAATTTCACGGTTGAGGGAACACGGGGTGAAAAGTACCAAAATGGCCGATTTGACATGTTTCTCGTGGTAATTTCTATCAATTGAGACTGAATTTGTGTGTTGAACAGTTTTTACACTCAATTCACGTAATTCCATAGTTGAATGAGCACATTAAAAACAAAGAAAAATAACAATTTAAATTGTGCAGTCAGAATTGGTATAATTTTGCGCACTGAAATCAACTGTATGATGCTTTTTTATATTGTGCTAATACCCAAACGCATATCAGTGGCCACCTGACATTTCAGTCACGCTTCAATAAGCACGTGAGGCTGGAAACCCTTTTTTTAACCTACATAATGAAAAATTGGCAGTTTGGCCATAATCCCCATGGTAAGTTCATGTGAAGAGGAATTTATGCTTTTGAAAGCTAACAATGGCTTTTGCATGCAATGTGGTTTATTTTACGGTTGAATGACCACATTATGAAACAATGATTTATCTTATTAAAATCATCCAGCAGGTGTTGCATTGATCTTCTGCATTTAAAATCAACTGAAAAACATTTCATAATTGCGTTTAGGACCGATATAAATGTCTCAGTGATCCTTGGCATTCCTTAAAAATTGTACACGTCACAGGGTACATGGTGCCGGAAACCCTCCTTACAATCCATGGCTACCTTTGATTAAATATTGAAGTATTCGTGGGGAAATTGGTCTGCCTTTAGTTTGATGAAATCCCCTTGTTGGAGCAGATATGAGAAATTATGCAAATTAAATCTTCGGGCCTTTGTTCTCGCTACTGAATACTAATTTTGGCATTAAGTTCTTGATCTTTGTAACGTCATGAAGTCATGCATTAACTCAAAGGGAAAATAAAAGCAATTAATAATTGACATGGTACCAAATTTCACTTTTGTTCAACATCAATATCCTCCCGTGCTGCACATATGCATGGAGAGTCTGGAGACAGTTATTGATTGTGATGAGATAGTGGCCTTTGTTATTCATGTGGTGTTGATGATTGTGATGGTGGTGATAGCTGCTTAAAATGTTGGTTGACTATTATGCGATCGTTATTGCAATATAACACAGATTGAGGAGCATCTGAACTCACTCTTTAGGCTCTATGCACTAACGCCGCTGAACACATCATCAAAACTAACCAAATGTAAATCTTATGGGAATTTCAGCCATGAAAATGGTTTTGACCTGCACACTTTGCTTATCTTATGTCCTCACTGAAGCATGTCACAATGTCATTTTTTATCGAAATGTTATTCTTATAATTGAAAACAGAGTAATTTCCCAACATTTCAAATAAAACATAAAAAACAATGAATATTGTATAAAAAGGGTTTTTTCCAGCCCAACATGCTCATTGAAGCGTGACTAAAATGTCAGGTGATCATTGTATGCACAGTGGTATTAAACATAATACAAAAAGCATTAAAACAATTGATTTCAGTGCGCAAAATTATCGCAATTCTTACTGCACAATCTGAGTTGTTATTTTTCTTTGTTTTTAATGTGCTCATTCAACCGTGAAATTACGTGATTTGTGTGTAAAAACTGTTCAACACACGAATTCAATCTCAATTAATAGAAATTACCACGAGAAACATGTCAAATCGGCCACTTTGGTAATTTTCACCCCGTGTTCATTCAACCGTGAAATTTTGTGTAAAAGTCACATGGTACGATAAGAAGCACATAACTTATACGTTGCATGCCTTTTTATCCCGGAAAATTGAAATTTATTCCGATATCACCAAATCAAAGTTGCAAAATTGGGTTTGTGAACTTCAAAAAGTGACCATTTTGACTTTAAGTCATGCTCACTCAAGCGTGACTAAGTGATATCCACTGAATTTCACATGAAAGGTAGCCGAGAAATACAGCTATATGATCCTGTGTTCAGATTTAATCAGAGGTTCCCGATTCATAAATTACAGAGGTTTGTTTTAGGGGGAACTTACTTTTTGTTTAGTGTTTAGATCCATTACAATCACTCTCTTACTCTCGCATAGGGTTGACTTACCAACAGAGCCTCACCGGCAGAACATGTACCCGGCACTTCCAAAAGCTGCGCGTAAACAACGGTGCTTTCCCCGTGGGCACAGGCCGGAGAAAAGGACTAAGTGGAAGCTGAAACACAATCAAAATATCCACAAAGTTATACACTAATTTATCAGGCTACAATTACACATATATCCTCAAAGTAATAATTAAATTACTATTACCTTGGAGAGATTAATCAAAACTACCGAGACAATAGTGTCACCTATCCGATACCCCCTCTAACAATTTAGAATTATTTCGATAGGTCCCTTCGTGGTCGCCAATTATTGTCAAAGGGTTTCTCGGAAGACGACCGCAATAATAAACTGAACACAGTGAATTATCGTTTCAACTCAATTGGGTCATCCGACTCTTTTATTTAACCAAAGTCGGTGCAATGTAAGATGTTGTCCCCCGAATATCAATACAGAGTCACCGAAAGAAAAATGTTTTTCGGGAAGAAAAATGCAAAACATTTTTTTTTTTTTATGTATATAAACAAATTGTTATATTATCCCCCTTTCTGCTAAGTCCCTATATGAGCACATGCATTCCTACGTATAAAACCCCCCTATGAATAAAGTCCCCACATTATCAAAGGCACTTTCACGTTGTCGATAACCGCGCGATGACTGTACAGTGTTGCTCAGGCGAAGCCGGATCCTGGCGTCGGATACGCGGTTCACGCGAGGTGGCTGACGCCTGTTCCTGCAGTCCGTCGCGGCGTGAAGTATATACGGGCGTGGCAGCACGGCGTGGCCGGATACACACGGTCGATTGGCGTGGGTATTGTCCGGTTCGCGTGTGTCTGCCTGGTTCTGTCCACAGCTGGGTGTGGGATTACTCGACGACTCAAAGACTGGGCGGTATCCGCCTCCGGATACGTCCTCGGACAAGTCCGGATACTCAGTGCCTGGATACGGACGGCTAGAAATATAACAAATCCCTTGTCAAAATAAATTTCTACCAAACTATTAATCCTCAGCTCCTATAATATAACATTTGTGCTCACCATTGCAGAGCTGTGTTTCGGTACAAGTGTATCCGAACATTCTCAGCTTATTAACACATCACTTTCTTCTTTCATGTTCATTTTGACCTTTCTTACAAAAGAATACAAGAGCTTGTGGCGCATTTATGTTCTGTTGCAATAAATTGCCATACAAAAAAATGCATAAGCAAGACAATATCCATCTTACTGAACCCCTGCGAGTAGTTAAAAATTCTCACCATTAATGGGACAGTTATCACTATCCAGCGATAGAATTACTCTACCAAGCAATATAAATCTCTCCCGTAAAAGCTCACTCTTTTCTAGCTGCTTTTTCTAATTTTGCATATATGCTCTTCACACTGTATCTCTCGTCGTTCTGACATTCATATCCGAATTTCAGAGAAGACATACTTTCTCTTACCATTAATTTCTGTGTCTGAATCGATTCACCGCTACGCTTTATCGATCCTCATACATATCTTGGCATAGACATGTGTATCAACACAAATCAATAATATTACTCATATCATAATTATTACAATTATCAGAAAAAATGTCGTAGCAATTACACCAGCAACAAAACTCATCGTTCAGGATTAAAATCTAATTGCTATTTCTTTTACTCAAACAATTTCACTTTTGAGGTAATGCAAACAACCTAACCCTCTCACTACCAGACCAATTCTCTCTCTGGCTTAAATATTTTGGCGCATTGCGTACACAAAAACAAGCATCATTTCAAGCTTTATTTCGAGAACCTCACGTAATGTATTTACTTTATACTCCTTAACGTTAACATTTCCTTGTTACTATTCTAATCGATTAAAAAAAAAAAAACTTCTTTTCTACCGGGTGCTAAATGAAGTAACAGTATGAAATTCTGCAAAACTTACAGCTTCTCGGTCCCTTTTCCTTTTTTGAGTGACGGCCAGCGGTGTCTACGGGGAATGCACCAAGCGACGCAGCCGAATTAAATGCAATGATGCTCAGGCCCTGTTCTTGGCTTGTCAACCCGTCTGCGCACCTTCTCGCCAGCAAGCCTCAAATGCCACTGTTCACTCTCGCTGCTCACTCACTTCACACCCGCACCCTAACCATACATTCCTGTCACATACTATTCAAATCGTATTTAAATTATTATTCCAAAATATTTGTCTCCATAATATCACCAGCTCCCTCTATCGACACCAAAACAAAATATACTCGATCACCAATGTCAGATTCATTTTGACACAATCTTTTACCACAGAATAGTATAGCGGTATTATGATATATATATATATATATATATATATATATATATATATATTATATCATCATGATTGTGTCATATTCATGTGCATGTTTGTGTAATAATTTTTGTACTTCATAACTCACTTTTCCTACTGTGCCTTGTGCACGTTAGTCATCAGAAGTTATTATCATTATTACCGATGAACTCTATATGGATAAAATGTTAATGTTTGATTTGATTTCTGTCACAGTTCATGCTCTTTTTGGAAGTGTAGTTACAAAGGTGAGGGGATGTTTTAGAGAATATGCCTACCATTCACTCTCCTACTCAAACCTACTAGATCTACACTGTATGTATGTAGAATATAATGTAATCTACAAACGGCCCATAATAAACTCACCCACATACTGTACTCCCAGCTATGGATAAACAAGAGTAGCATTTTCACTCTCCACAACATGTGTTTTATATTATGCATGGGGAAGAAATTAACGGCAGTTTTGCATCCTCTCAGAAAAAACAAAAAAACAAACAAAAACAAAAACTACACACACACACACACACACACACACACATACACATACACACACACGATGTCAGTTTGGATTTCAAATTCATACATCTGCATTACACCATCAAATCTACGCTTTCAGAAATCTGGATAGCATTTTAACAGACAGTCGATTTCCAAGTGAACCACATAACTGTTGGGTAAAGTGATTACCAAAAGCCAACTGAGGTCGGTTTTATCTTAAGCAAGTTCTGTGGAATTGCACTAAATCTTTTCTTCGAAATTTAACCACCGAATGAAAACATTAGTTAACAGGAATCTTAACCAACTTATGTCGGTAAATGACAAACATCACTCGAAATACACATCAAACAATGTACATACACTAATACAAACCACACATGTCAAATTTAGCACTTGAGACACTAATTCAGGACAATTGTTCCAACATACAATCTCATTAGATGTGATCTAATATGGCAGTCTGTTGCAGAAATAAAGTACAGTGGTATACTGTTAACATTTGCGAAGGGAAGTAATATAGCACATTCACATGTAAAATGAAAATTCACAAGATCTGACACTGTATGAGCAACTTTGTAAATCTGAATGGATAGACACGAGTTGTCAAAACAGTACAGTAATGGTAGTATGGTACTGGATTTTATGAATGATTGAAGGACATGTATGACAATTAACACCAATGTAATTTGTATCTTGGACCAATTTTCTATAAGCATATTATTCTCATCTCTTACATCTGAAAAAAAGAAGAATTAATTCAGTGCAAATTCCTAGCAGAAATGCATACTTTACAACATAAAACAAATCAGCTGTTTACATTTCACTTTCAAACCTCATAAGGACCAATCTTTCTAAGTAATAAGAAACAAAAAGTACTCGTATTACATGTACATGGGTCTAGGGCAATTACCCCCTGGGCAATTACCCCGGACCCTTCCCCTGGTTCTAATCCTAATCCTGAACCTAATCCTAACCCTAATCTTTACTCTTACCTTACCACTAACCAGTATTTAGCCAGGGGGTAATTGCCCTCTGGGGCAATTGCTCGGATACGCATGTACATACATGTAGGACAGGAAAAATATAGGAGAGAATAGGATTGAGAGAAAAGAGCAGTACAGATTTCATCAAATGAAGTGAGCAAGAAAGAGCAGATACTTAGGGGTGGATGAGGCTTGAGATTTACAATGATATGGACATGTATTGAAGTTAAAAACACAAACACAAGAAAATCAGGATAAGCAAAGGAATACAACAAAAATGGGCACCTAGGTGCTTACATGGTTCAATTTAGCTAGTCAGATAACAAAATCAAGTAGCAAACAGAATAGCAACATATTATGCATATAATGCAATGACCCGTTGTGAGTTATCTGACATCAAATGCTAATTTAATGCAAGGAAAGTACAAACTGAGTGTTCAAAATTGTACATGTAATGAAAATAATATTCGATGCCATGTCAACTTTATAGATTAGGGTTTCCAAGATAAACTTGAAGCTTTCAAAAATCTGTAGTAACATGCTTTAGGTACACTATAAAGTGCTTGTTCTACTGCTAATTATTTTACTCATTGCAGTGCAGCATAATACAATATTGCATCCATACTCCAAAGTCAAATACACACATGTGACAGGTACTATGTAGGTGCATAGTGAAAAGGTGGAATTTCATCACATTTTTGAATATGTAGTATGTTGGCTACTGGCCTACCCGGGAGCAATGCACAGAATTCTTGTGTTGTGGGCCTGTACATGTATATGCTATCACATTTCTCCTGAGTCGAGTTCTAACTGTGAAGTGATACACAATAGCCTGCCTTGTATGATAATCATGAAGAACTTGATCACTTCTTACGAGCATAGATGAAATTGTTTGGGGTACATCTTCACTACTCAAGTGATACATGAATGATGCCAGTTGAAGACAATTATATCTTGTGTTTTCAAATTACCATTCACATTATAAAGATTGAAAGTAGTTTGATCCGCAATATTTTGGTTAAATTTTCTATAGATTTTTTTTTCATTACCATGGAAACACATTAATTACATACCACATTTACCTGTAATAGTGGCCACATATGCCAAGTTCTAGGTCAGACAATTCTACATTCAAAGTTACATTTGACTTGCATTTTCATGTCCTCCGAAACTGATTAAATTGGTATCAGTACGGGCCAATTACTAGACCTAGGCACCTATGGTACACTATAATACACACTATTAAAATGATTGATTGGTCCACGCTGCATATTGTGATACCTGTCAAATGTATGGGATGTTGCCATATATACATTATAAAGAAAGAGAAGAATCTACATACACGTACATTTCCTTGGAATGAAGGGGAAGGGTAAAGATTATAAGATGTGCCTTCACAGAACTTTCACTCTTACAATTGTAAGTTCACTCTTTAGTTCTAGGTGACATAAAAAATATGTACCTGTGTTGTCATTAGAATTATCTGGTACGGTACAATACATGTTCCATCACTTCCAAAAAAAAAAGTTGTCGTTTTTTTTTCCTCCCACAGGAGTAAGGTCAAGTTCTGAACAATGGTTATGGTATAAATGTACCTAGACTGTCAATCTTTTGAATAATGCACTTTCAGTAAATCCTGAAAGCTGAAACTCACAGCTTTCCAGTCAATGAGTGAGCTTGCATCAAAGCGTGGTCAGGGATGCAGCCTCCTTTGCATGGTCTTTCCGCATTCGCTGAATAGGAGGGAAGCAGATTCAATAACTGTTTACCTGCTATGAGGGTAAATAATATTCATACAAGTGAGGTGTTATACAAATGATGTGTTATACAATGCATTATCACATTATTTCCTTATATGAATAGGGGGAACTTTTTACTCAGCACAAAGAAAATGTAATACAAACGGGTCTCTTTTAAAAAGCACCTTAGCCCTTCTCTCCAATAACCAACACCACATGCAGGAATTGATTGCCTGAACTTTTGGTATCATTTTTTTGCTCTTAAATTGCTCATTTTGCAGTACAGTGTAAGTGCTACTAAAATGGCAAGTGCTTATATCAATGAAACTATTCATGAAAATATAAATTTGGTGCTACCAACGTGAATTAACGCACTGAATTACCTGCAGAACACAATACAGAGGTTCATCTTTCCTACCGAGGAACACAACACTGGCACAGCCTCCCAGAAGAAGTAGTGGCTGCTTCAACCCTTGATACAATATGTCAAGGGTCAGCAATTTACCAACCACTGCATCACTGGGCATTTGTGTGATTGAGGGTACCACCTATCGGCACCCTATGAATTTGCAGCTCGTTTATTCCAAAAGTATAAGCTGTAAATACTGCAGTTTCGAATCTCGTGACTGTTCTGTTGATTCTGAATCTCCGTTGTAAAATTATGCAATTTTTCTTAGCGTGGCTGAAAAATGGTACCTCACGATCTGCACCCCTTCCCTCCATAGGTAATACAAGTGAATTTCATAGTCATGCGCGTTGTTACTGAGTGGATATGTAATTGAACGTGTTTAGTTTGTTTTGTTGGCTTGATTTTCGTTTCTTTGTTACTGTTTTCATAGCTATAAAATGGCACTTAATCCCACGCGTACCTTTTTGTTCTATACGCAAACAGCCATGATACGCAGGGTGTCGATGTACCCTGCCGATAGCTGGTACCCTTACCACACATTGAAGAAACCGTCCAAGTCTATTGATTGTGGGAAATGTGGGCATCTTTGGAAAGGCAAGACAAGATAATGCACATGCTTACCAGCTACAGTACAGTTACAGTTAAAGTGATTTTAAAACATTACCCTTAATTTGGTCAGACTCAGCCTGAGAGGATTTGATTCACTTTCTAACAAGACAAATCAGTCCTACTTCACTGCCTGTCTGATGATGCGAGACTGAACGCGAGTAAATTCAAGTAGATCGGCTTTGTCATGCCAATGTCAATGGACAAAGTTGTGGTTATGTGTATGCAGTGACAGTATGGCAGTATAAAAAAAAAAAAACAACTACGTAGTACGTGAACTAGATCTAGGCTAGGCCTGTATAGAGGCAGAGTCAATACCCAGAACATACCTTTTAGGGCCTGATGCGCGTTAGGTCTAGAAACTCTGTTAGACTAGAGTCTAGAACTATGTCTAACGACAAACGTTAACACTACAGTCAGAGTATCAGGCCTAGATAGAGGCTAGGTGTTTCTGTTGTTGTTTTTATTTGAATCTATTTGCCGTTTACCATTGATCATTTTTCCCTGTATTAATTTACGCCAAAATGTTACTTATGTTATGAATTACTTGGTCTTTAGAAACTTCAAATTCCAAAATTTTCCCTAGGCAGGGCCTGCATTATTTTAATTTTATTAGAAATAAATCAAAAATACAAGGCAGTACTCTATGATATCAAATACTACTTTAGAGTGTCTAGTCTACTATAAGAAGCATAAATAGGACAGTTACTACGTCTACGTAACCTTTTTTTTTTTCTAATGAGGATGTTGTAAGGCCTAACGCCTGCCTACCGCTATACAAATTTACAATCGACCATATTGTGGTCCATTTATCATATCAGAAGTCCTCCCCATTTATGGACCCATACATTACTGGTCATTAGTAGGTGTGGGACTATTTTTAGTCGGACAGTAGGAGTGCTCCTACTGGACCTAGCAGTTCTAGATCTACTCTGTTAGACTTCAGGCTTCAGCACCACGTTGGCAGAATACTATATCAGACATAGATAGGCGTATATGGGACTGTGATATTGATAGACTGCTTTCTTTCGCTGGCGAGTCTGCGTCTGTCTATGGCAAAATACGTGGAAAGCTACAATCTGCAATGTAGCCTCTGCAAGAGAGTGACCGCTGTCAAGGATCAAAACAACTGGCAAAACCTCGAGAAAACCAAACGAGCAACTTACCATTTAGCCCGATTTCATCACCAATGGTCTCCAATTCGATATTTTCCCCAGAAGTGTTTTTGTGAACATACAATAATTGAGTTTATTGTAAAAAAGTTGTCTTTTCTGGACGTCTTCGTTCCGCACCTTTTGGCCGTGTAGAGAGGAACGTTTTTTTTTTTTTTTTTTTTTTTTTTTTTTTGATCAGAGTGAAATGGTTTTATCAGAGTGAAATGATTTTGGTGCAGAGTGAAATGGTTTTAGTGCAGTGAAATGGTTTCGTCAGAGTGATATGGTACGCCAAAGTGAAATTATTTTTTTTTTTACCGAAAGAAGAAATGATTTATTTTCTTTCTTGAAAAGTGAAATGTATTTTCATTTAAAAGTGAAATGAATTTTTATTCAAAAGTGAAATGTATTTTTGTGAAAAGTGAAATGTATTTTTATTTAAAAGTGAAATGCATTTTTGTGAAAAGTGAAATGAATTTTTATTTAAAAGTGAAATGTATTTTTATTTAAAAGTGAAATGTATTTTTGTAAAAAATGAAAAAAATATTGGTGAGTGAAATGTATTTGTTAAAAGTGAAATAAATATTGGCTGGAATGAAATGAATTTTGTATTGTTTCCCTAATGGCGTTACATACAAGTCTGCGCAAATGTCTACGTAGCAGTATGCAACACTACGCCATGTCATACGCGAGCACCAAGAGTGCTCTGGTGTGAAAGGGGTTCTGTGGCGTACTGTTGCGTATAGATGGCTCACAGTTGCGTAGTGTTGCGTAGACTTGCGTAAAACCTGCGTATCAGAGCTCTACGCGGAGGGTACGCGAAAAAATTAAGCATGTTTAATTTTTTGCATACATCTCGCGTACCTATTTTGCGTCCCTCGGCGTACTCTTCCGTAGACTCTTCTGAGTTGCGTTCTTACAGCGTATAGTGGCGTAGTGTTGCGTAGTCACTACGCAACACTACGTAACACTACGTAACTCTACGCAAAGCCCGGTGTGAAACCACTCTCTGGCAAACAAAAAATATATTAGTTAAAGTGGGGTGAATAGGGACACCATGGTGTCGTTTGATTGGCCCTTTAAACTGTCTGTACGATTAATAATTATAATGTTATAATTGCCCTGGAATGTTTGTTATGTCCAGCTATTTCCAAAAGTGTGAATCTTTATTCTAAATCTCTTGACAAGAGAGCAATAAGATCTTGAGATATGTGGCTTCACCTTTGTCTTTCTTAGATGAGGGTGAACTTTGCCGTCTTAACCGTAATGAAGGCAGGAAGGGTCTGGGAACCCCGCCTCAAACCACCCTCTGGTAATTTTTTCACTACTTAAGACAGGCTATATAGGACTTTTCACTTGTATTTCATAACCGTTTTTCTCTGTTTTCTGCATGTTTTGATGCCAGACCAATAGATGTCAGACCAATACCTCAGTTGCCAGATTACAATTCAATTCAATTCAATTCAATTCATTCAATTCATGCTTTATTTCATTTTTCGAAAAGAACATAAACATTTCACTTTCTTTAGTAACAGAGAATAAGGTTGCATAGTCAAAACAAAGTAAATTGAGAAAAATATAATCGAGGAACCTTGGAATAAGAAATACGTTGTAATGAAAATTGACCGAAGTGATAAAGACGACATAATACCTAAGACATCGAAAAATGGAGGGACCCACTAAAAAGACAATGTTTGTAGAATGTGGGCCCCTCAAGTACAGAATGTCAATAGAAATTGAAGTGATGCAAAAAGGGGAAGAAAGACTGGGAATAAAGTAAAAAAGAAAAAAGTCTGGAAGCCCATTAGGAAGATAGAGTATCAAACAGACATACATACTCAGGAGAGTAAACATAAAACGAAACTGGGACGACAAAACTAATAAAGGGGGACTCATAGACAAGACAGAACGAGACAAGACTAATATAACAGGAAGACAAGACTAATATAACAGGAAGACAATACAACGGACAGAAAGACAGAACAGATCCAGTGATCCTCGACAGAAAAAAAAATATGATGGGATGCGTGAAAAGGATACCATTATATAGAAAAGTATAGAGAAATAGATGCAGAAATAATATAAATGAAATCAAACCTACTCTGTAGGTGTCTCAGGACAAGAGAGACGAGAAAAT
This sequence comes from Diadema setosum, assembly GCA_033980235.1. Classification (NCBI taxonomy): domain Eukaryota; kingdom Metazoa; phylum Echinodermata; class Echinoidea; order Diadematoida; family Diadematidae; genus Diadema; species Diadema setosum. The sequence continues at coordinate 612,590 of CM067075.1, forward strand.
ACGGTATATCACTTGTAAGCCAAGTTCTTCGAAAAGGAATTGAAATAAGCCAACAGGCTAATTCAATTTTGTGGGATCATAAAATTGCAATAAAGAAAACTTTAATCTTCTTTTAAATGAATATATAGAGGGGGAATTTTTTATATCATTATTCAGGGAATTCCAGTAAGTTGGGCCAGTGTAAATAAGTGTGTTCTTAGCAAACATCGTTCGTAAAAGAGGTAAATGAAATTCATTGGAGCGTCGAGTGGGATACTCATGGAATGATTGATTTCTTTGAAACATAGAAGCAAAAATGGACGGGAGTGAGTCGTTGCTGTACATGTACATAAATTGCCCCAAATTATATAAAAACAAATCTTTAATTTTTAATAGCTTATTGGAGGAAAATAACAAATTTGAGTGGGAGGGTATGGAAGGATAACAGATGACACGGAGAGCTTTCTTTTGTAGAAGCAACACACTATCCAGTAGATTCTGATGAGTGTTACCCCATACTAAAACACCATAATTAAGATAAGGCAATATCAATGAAGAATATAACATAAGTAATGATTTTTGTGGAATATACGAATTCATTCTATTTATAACGCCTATATTACGCGAGATTGTTGGATATATAATCAATATGTAACTTCCAGGAAAGTTTGTCGTCAACAATAATTCCAAGAAATTTAAGATGTGAAACTCTTTCTAACTGAATATCATTCAAAACTATAGCTGTACTCAGAGTATCAACAGTATTACTGAAAATCATGTATTTCGTTTTTTGGGCATTCAAGGATAATCTGTTGGCTCTTACCCAATTACTCACTTTTTGTAATTCAGAATTAACTTTTTGAACAAGAAAATTAGCATCATTGTGGGCAAAAAATACATTGGTATCGTCAGCAAAATGGATGAAAGAAAGTACTTCAGATGCCTGACAAAAATCATTAATATAAGCAATAAATAACAGTGGCCCTAATAAACTTCCCTGCGGAACACCACAATTTACTTCTCTTATTACTGAACAATTATCTTTGATTATAACAAACTGTCTTCTATTTTCCAAATAACTCTTGAACCACTCCAAGGCCTTCCCACGTATTCCGTAATGTGATAACTTGTGGAGTAGAATATCGTGATCAACAGTGTCGAAGGCCTTGGAGAAGTCCAAAAAATACTAATTAAATGAGAATGATTATCAATTGCGTGAGCGACTTTATCAATAAAATATAAAAGAGCATGAGTTGTACTATGCTTCTCTCGAAAACCCAATTGCGAATTAGTAAAAATATTATGCAACTTCAAAAAAGCAATAGTTCTCTTATAAATGAGTTTCTCTAAAACTTTGGACAACGATGATAATAATGAAATTGGACGATGATTACTGACATCGGATTTATCACCCTTCTTAAATAATGGAATTACTTTGGCCAGTTTCATCTTGTCAGGAAACACACCGTTAGAAATTGACAAATTGAATATATGAACAAGTGCATCAGCAACTGAAGATATAACACCTTTAAGAATGAAATTATCTATATCATCATACCCAGAACTCCTCTTGTTCTTAAAAGAAGATACAATATCAATAATCTCATGTCTATTAGTTGGAGTAAAATAAACAGAATTGGAATTGCGCTGGCCTAAATATTCAGTAAAATGATGCTCTGACGCAAGAATATGTTGGCCGTAATTTTCACCTATCTCTGAAAAGTAAGAATTGAAAGCATTCGTAATGTGAACAGGGTCACTGATGAGTTCATCATTCTACTTAATGTTGTCGAAACCAGATTTTTTACTCGAAACATTCATAGCTTGCTTTAACACATTCCAAGTATTTTTCATATCAAAATTGTATCTTTGCAATTGCTTAAAATAGTATCTTTTCTTTTCAGAACGTAAAATCATAGTTAAAGTATTTTTATATGAAGTGTATTTACGTTTTGATCGCTCATTTTTTTTCCAATTTGTATCTATAATACAAACGATTTTTCCTGTTAATCGACCGAAGAATTTATTTTGTAATCCACGGCAACCTAGGTGTCTTTTTATAATCTGGTTTATTTTTTTTTGTTTCGGAATTACATTATCCAAATGATAATTAAATGTTTCTATGAAATAATCAAAAGACAAATTAATATCATCACTTTCAAAAACTCTTGACCAATCAACAGTTTCGAGAACCGCATCAAGACTAGCTAGCTTTTCAGACGAGACTCTACGACTCAATAAAGGAGATGAAAAAAAAATTAACATTATTAACTGAGGTTTTAAGCGCAAAATGAGTCATAATTGGATAATAGTCTGTAATATCTGAAAGAATTATATAAGAATTAATAAGGGGTAGGGTATTACAAAACATATTGTCGATCAGAGTAGCAGAGTGATCAGTGACACGCGTAGGTTTCGAAATAAGCGGAAGAAAAGAAGAGGACAAAAATGTTTGAAGAAACTCGTGTGCGGCAGTATCATTTTCCAACTTGAGTAAGTCAATATTGAAGTCGCCGAGGAAGAAACAATCCTTATTTTTAAAAACTGGGGATTTTATCAAATCTGAAAGGTAAGTTAAAAAAATCCTTAATATTGGAGTTTGGAGGTCTGTACATAATGCCGACCACAATATTCCTAATTCCTGGAATGTAAATTTCTAAAAATAATGATTCAACAATATTATCCATTCTGGAAATATCATCATAAACAATACATTCAAAAGCATTTGATATGTACAGTGCAACACCTCCGCCACTCTTATCGGGCCTGTTATTATCAAACATATTGTAGCCGTCAATGTTGAAAAAATTTCAGTGTTGGAATTTAACCAGGTTTCACTTAAACCAATAACAGAAAATGCCTGATTTGCATCAGTCTCTAAAAATAATTTTAACTCATCAAAATGCTTATTCAAACTCCTGAAATTTAAATGCAACAAAGAAAATGTATCTTCAGAAAAACTTTCGTACATATCTTTACATTGATTCACAGTAATATATTTACACAACATATTTTCAGTTAACTCTCCACCAATATCATAAGGCAATTCATTTACAGATGAATTTAAGTTTTCAGCGACAGCATTGTCATAAAAAATTGTTCGTGAATTAGATACTCCACGAACCGGATCTGAATCTAACCTTATGTGCCTAAATAACTCAAAAAAGTCATTATTTGAAAGAGAACTAAACGGTGCATTCGGGAAATTAGCCATTATAAATGTGGAACATATCTATGAAAGTTTGTATTACCGATCGAGCCTCAATGACAGGAACGAGTGCATACTGCGAGAAAATAAGAAACCAACAGAGTGAGGTAAGACACTGGAGAAGCCGAAGAACATGGATTCTGTCAAAATCATAATGAGCAGAGGATCGCTGCGAAGAAGTCGAACAGGGAAGAAAAGAGAGCAGTACAAAGTAGACGAGAAAGTTCAGTAACAACGAAGAGAAACATGAAACACACATAACATGTAACCGAGGACAAATCGGTTGTCTCCGAGGGCTTCCGAGACGATAACAATGGAATATATACAACACAGAAATCCGAGCGGACATTAGGAATGACATGCTAATAGTTTTTGACTGGCTCCCGCAATGTATAGCTGGTGCGCTTTGAGCGCTCGAAAAGGTCCAGTTGTGATGTAGTGGATGGATAAAAGAGAAAAAAGAATCACTATGCTGAAGATAATAACAGGATAGAAAAAATATAAACTGTTTGACAGACAGACTAACGAGTACAACATCCTGATATTACAAATAAAATCAGTGTGACACACGAAACGCTTATCAAACAAGGGCATTTGCCCATATAATTAGATGCATTTAAATATGACATTGCGGGGGCCCATGGAGTTCCTATAATAAACCAGATCACTAACATTAACAGTATCACAAGCCAAGCCGTGTAAAAAATAACCACTAAACGCATATGTAAAGCTGTGAGTGGTGCGATGTTTTAGCCAATCGGGTTGCAGGGACTCCCATTATGCATAATCAATATACAAGGAACACATATGGAAAGATTTATAAGCATTACAGGGGTCGGTGACTGAGTGAACCAACTTCAAGTCACTGATGTCATTCAACGTGGGCTCACTAGAATAAATCAATAGGTGACCGGACAAAAGCCAAACAAACGAAACACAGGCGTGATCGAGAAGGCTAAAAGTAGGCTGAAGCACTTAAGGTATTCAATAGTTTGTCATACTGAAGAAAACATGAGTGCGCATAGTGATAACACATAATCAACAACTGATGTGTAACAAGAATAATCAGCTGTGGTGCTAAGTACGTAATAAACTATGATAGATTATGCATGACTCAGAGGAGAAGGAATCTGATGGAGCAGGGTTCACGACCACAGAAGACTGTACACTATCATGCAGACAAAGAGTAATTTAAAATCATTTAAAGGATCAAATTGCCAATTTTAAAGAATTTGGTGGACTAAAAGTAGGCAGGAGCACCTGAGGTATCCAACAGTTTGAATGCTCATGGTGATTACACAAATTATCGGAAACTGATGAGAATAGTCAGCTCTGGGTGTTAAGTGCGTAAATTGACTATAATAGAGGTTATGCATAACCATAAGGAGACGGAATCTGGAACAGGGTTAACGACCACAACAACTTGTGTACAATATTATGCAGGCAGGGAGTGATATAAAAGCGCTTAAAAATCGGTTTGCCTGAGTGAATAAACTCCGTGGATGGTTGAAAAAAAAAACACCCGGGAATCTGGAACAGAGGAATTTGATTTGTATAGTTTGATTGTGTCTATGCATGGAAAACATCGGTCACCTATTTGGTAGTTGTAAGAATCAACTCGAGATTATGCATGAGTCCTCAACTACAAACACACTGGTTCAACAAACAAAATGAAAAGCACAATCATTTCAGAATACAAGGGGAAAGTGCTGACACGGCTGTAGACTGTTTGGAACAAACTGTTCATTGATGTCACTCAACCTCTATTATGTGTGGTACATTAAACAACAGCAGCTAGGAATGCATTGAACACCCGAAACGAAGTATAATTACATATAAATATGACCTGCTCTTAAAGGGACGGCGCAACGTCAGGCGAGACTTGGCCTTTAACAATTACTGTAAGAACTCCCAAAATTTCCCCGCCATCGTTAGAGTTAAGTGTCACTGATTCTAGAGTGTATGAATAAGATTGTACATCATGATTTGCCACTTGAAGAAGTGAATAAACATTTGAGTACAATTTAGGCGATTAGCAAAGAATTAGCATTTTTGTATGTCAGCTCATTTTGTTGGCTGTTGCATTCCTTTTTTAACAGATTGATTTAACGATGGAATAGATTGCTCTCAAATGTTTGTGTATTATTTCTAAACTCGCCAGGTGTTCCCTTGATCCAATCTATTGGATGGATTTTGCACCCAAAAAAAATGCCTCTAAACATTTTTTTTTTAATCAAAACTAGTGTTGTCCCTATTGACTCCGAATTTGGGTCACAGGGACAGCGCTATTTTATTTTTAAAAAATGATTATCCCAATAATGTTTATTTCTATTACAATACCAAGTTAAACGTATTTTACGTTGACATAAAATCCCCACATAAGATCATGCAGTTAGTCTTTGAGCTTCATGAAAAAAATATACAATATTGAGAACAATGAAATTGTTCCTATATTCACCCCGTTTTACGTTACAAACTTCAATACAACAGCATTTAGTTCCTTTATAGATCGATCAACCCCTTAGCCTTACGCTGTATGATATTCTTATATTTCTTAGGTTGGTAAGAAAGATATTTCTTCGAAGTTGGTTGGAAAGGATTTAGGGTCATAGTGATTTTGATTTTTTTTCTAACCTTGCAACTTAGGAAAGCACACCAGAGAAAGCCTTCGATTCTGTATCCTTGAATTTCGCTTGTTTAGTGTGTTTATCTGCTATCACCTGTATTGTCTTGAAAATGCCGAATGCATAATGCTAACAATTATAAAAGGGCCTAATGATAATCATTAAGAAGGTATAACTATATTTTTTTTAAATGAGGGTGGTCCCAGTAATTCTAAGAGGTCAAACCTTTGGGCTGTAAGTGCAGTTTGTGACTAGCAGATAGCTCCTGGCCTAGTGCATTGTTATCGGGAACTGTGAAGTATCTCTGTGCAACCTCTCTGGGATTTGATTTATATTTTTTTACCTAATGTTAGTGACGTATTAATGACGTAAAATTTACGTCAATTTTGCAATGTATTTTTCACGTCATATTAACGACGTATTAATGACGTTAGATCTATGTTGCTTTGCGACATATTTATCACGTCATGTAAACGAGGTGTTAATAACGTCAAAATCGTGTAAAACTGACTTACATATATGTTCTAATGAGGAAACCATCTGATTTTGGTACAACGTGTATTGTTTGTATGTATGACATGATTGCATAAAGGTTAAGGTGTTGAGAAAGTTAATATTGCAGTATTCAGTGTTGCACAACTATATGCAATTCCAGTATGCTATAACTCACAGGCAGCAGTAACTCATGAGAGTGTTAGATTGGTACACGTTGAGTGGTACTAAGTCGTACACTTGTACATGTTTTATCACAGGTTGTGATGATGATATAGCAATAGCATACTTTGTTCATGGGTTCTTAATAATAACGCAATCATGGTAAACTCATGGATTTATAAGAGTAAATTGGAAGAGGAACGTACAATGCTGTTCCAAAATATTGTGCCAAGGTATATAGAGTCCATTTTGTGTTGAAAACGTTAAATGCACTCTTATAGGGGGGAAATGTTATAGATACATGTGCATTGTATTATCATTTCTAGGCACTTTATTGTTCCGCGGAGGAATATGTATAAAGAGTTCGACGAGATGACCGACATCGACCAAACACCTTGTTTGAGAGTCTGTGTATTTTTGGTGGTTATGATGGTTCGTTAGGCCACGTTAACCTCTGTACCAATATGCATGCAATTATCGTGTATAATATTTTTTTAAGTGTATCTTAATACATGTATACAATAACTTAACACAACGATAGTCCCAATATTTTTTTGTAAGATGTTTGAAATATCGCGTAGCAAAATAACAATAACGACATATTTAATTAATTTGTAATCGAATATGATTTATGGAATCGAAATTAATTATTTTTAAACAACATAAAAGAGAATCTATAATTTGGAAAATATTGGACATAAAGGAAAGACATCAAAACACTCATAAAGTTAAAATTGAATATGTTACAGTTGTTAGATCAATTTTCATAATAATTATATTGTTATGAAATGATTTTCACAAGTCTTAATGATTTTGGCTGGTCGTAACGACGTCGTAACGAGGTCATATTCATGACGTCATACGATTCGTGGCTGTATCGATCAGGAATATTCATGAGATTGATTTTTTTCATATGCTCAAACTAGTGAAAATAAGGAAAACCATTAATAACTACCGTATTCATTCTGGGTTTAAGCTTTAAATTGTATAGTTTATTCTTATCTTATTCCAACTAGATCAACCTTGTGCTATGGAGACATATTTTCGTATTCAATCGGTCTTCTCTCAAAATTGTGACCTAGTTAAGTATCCGTGTCATGAAGCATTACAACTTTTTCCCCGTTTATGTAGAAGCGTGATACAACATCCAATTAACTAAGAATAGGAGGTAGGCATAGGCATAAGATTAGGATATAAAACATTAGAAATAGACGGTTAGATTCGTTGGATTGTACCTGAAGATGCCCACACCTTAGTTAGATCTTGTAATTAGCATAGTAAATAATGTATCTCGGCTTAAAAATGACGTCAAACTGACTTTTTTTTCTTTGTTAATTTTTGTCGAAGTGACGTCTTTAAGACGTCTTTTTTCTGTACACGTAAAAAAGGACGTAAACTGACGTGTAAACCACATGTTTATGACGTTTTTCTTAGCGACGTTATTAAACTAAGATAATAGACGTCATTTAAACGTCTTAGACTGATGTCAAAATGCCACGTCACGTCAGCGCTTTCGTCAGAAAGACGTTGTAAACTGTCGACAAAAATACGTCATTTTGCTCAAATGGAAGACGTCAAAAAGACGCCATATTTGTGACGTCTGTCTGACATCTGGGTGGTCATACAAAGACGCCTTTCTGACGTCTAAATATGACGTCTTTTTACGTCTTCCATTTGAGCAAGATGACGTATTTTTGTCGACAGTTTACGACGACTTTCTGACGACAGCGCTGACGTGAAATAGACGTCATTCTGACGTGTCTCTGCTATCAGGGAATTTACCCAATGCAGCCTTAGGGCTAAACATTATACTTTTCAGGTTAAGGCCTACATGATAAATTAGAAAAGCTGACAATGTATCTGGTCACAGGAAAGGAGTTGACAAATCGCCCCTGGGAAAACCACTCCCCCCCCCCCCCCCCCCACACACACACACACCTCACACAAATTTACACGCATAAGCTATAAACACCCAACAGTGCACTGCTATGTACTAATTCATTCTGAAGGATGGAGAATGATGGGAAATGATATCTTTTTAATCCATGCATATACATATTGGCTATATACATTATATTTATGCTGTGTGCCCCTTCACCAACCTATAACTAAAGCGGCTATAGCAGTTGTGTGCTTATTTTGAATTTTTTGTATGCTATTCTTGATAATTGTGGTGCTGTAATAGTGCACACACAGACAAACAAACACACACACACACACACACACACACACACACAGTCACTCACACAGGCACTGCTCATACATGACTCGATGTAGCCTACATAATAATATTCTTAATCTATAATTTACATGTACATACCGGTATGCAAAACATGTCACGTACTGCCATGGTACCTCAGACATGATAAATGTCAGACCTACAGCTTGTAATATCACATGTTTAGAAGGATATATGAAAAAAAAATAATGAAAATCCAACATACCTTCACTTTTTTTTTTGTATAATAAAAGAGCACTTAACTTACCCTTTAAAGGAGACAGGGCGAATATTATCAGCCTTACATGCCTTACGTCGGTGACAAATAGAGCAAACTTTTCACTTTTTCTCAAAAAAAAAGAGAAGCTTTCTGAAATTGTCTTTCGTTTTCCTTATAGTTCTATAAATTGTATTGCTATTCAATATAACAATGAAACAAATGACCGATTCAAAACAATAAGAAATACAAATTAATTTGCAAAAGTCAATCTTTTATCATTGTAATGCCTCTGTAACCCTCAAAAGATTAAGAACCGCATAAAATATGGAGAAAGAAATGTCTTCTGTCAAATCCATATCCAAAAGACAAACGAGAAGAAGTAATAGTAGCAAAGATGGCAGAGATTTGAAATGTTATTCCACATTAACAAAATTTGAAATAATATTTGGTCTTTCAATTTGTCTCATGAATTCTTATATTCCTTAATCAACAAAAAGGAAATTAAAAAAAACGATTCTGCAAATTTTAATACCTTTGTGGCTCACTCTCTATGTCATTTAAAATATGAGTTGATAGAAAATTCTAATGTTCCACCATCAATTTCCCCACTATGTTTTTGTTTGGGAAAGAAAGAGAAACAAGGGAACGAAAATTTATTTCTGCTATTTCATGCATGTCTCTCATTGAAATAAATTGGTCTTTTGTCCTTATTGTTATCTTGAAGGTTATTTGCATACAGTACTAATTTCAATATGCCAATTTCTGCGATTTTTGCTTTTGTGCCTTGGAGGACAAAAAAGAATTCAACTTTTCAACTTTATTTTCACTTCCATCAAATAAACAAAGAAATTATATACATTGCATATGTACAGGATATTTGTAATACTTGCAGGACATAATTTGACAAGGTACATATGAAAATGAGAAGTAGATAATGATAATAATAATACATACATACATACAATTTCTATAGCGCCGTTCTCCACTTTGATTAAATACTCAAGGTGCTTTACAATTGTACATCAAAGCAAACAGACTGAAGATACAAGTACATCACCGTAATAGAAGAAGATGAAGAAGCAGAAAAAAAAGACATGAAAGTCTGTCTTCAAAAGACACTGGTCTTCAAAATGCACTGCTAAACAAATAGGATTTTAAATTAAAAGATGTTATAGAGCTTGAGTCTTTCAGCTCACGAGGAAGTGAATTCCACAGTGTTGGTCCAGCGTGAGCGAAAGCTCGTTCCCCCCAAGATTTCCTAGAAAACGGAATATGTAAGAGACCTGAAGTTGAGGATCGAAGAGTTCGTGAAGGTTGGTATTGACGAAACAAACAAACATTGTAATCAGGAGCTGTTCCCTCAATAACGTGATTAACCAAAAGAAGTATCTTAAACCGAATACGCTCCTGTACAGGCAACCAATGAAGACTCTTCAGGATAGGTGTGATATGACTGCGTTTACTTGACAAAGAAACAATACGTGCAGCGGCATTTTGTAGCTTTTGTTTTTCCGTGGCAGAGCGAGTCAAATACTTGCGAATAAAACCAATATTACGCAATTGATAACGGACTGGTTTAGAAATGTTGGTGATTTGATCAAACATAGCCATGTGAGAGTCAAACATAACACCCAGATTGCGACATGACTTTGACAGAGGAATATCATTACCTACGATCAAAATACAATTAATATCCAACTTATTCAAGTGAGATTTAGAACCAAAAATGATAAATTCACACTTGCTGTGGTTTAGAAACAATGAGTTAGACCTCATCCAAGCATCAATATCAATGATGCAATTTTCTAGACAGCGCAGTGCATGAGATGCTTCGATTTGATGTGGTGGAAAAGATACGAAAACTTGTATGTCGTCTGCATATAGATGATACCGAACAGAATGCCTTTGAAATATTTTCCGCAGACCGATCAAATAGATAGAAAAAAGGGTGGGCCCGCCAACAGAGCCTTGAGGTACACCACAGCCTAATGGCTTTGAAGACGATGTGACACCATTCAAAAGAACAGACAGTGAGTGGTGTGATAGGTATGATTTAAATCATTCGAGAGCTTGTGCCTGGATACCCAAACTTGTAAGTGTATTGACAAGAATTCTGTGATCTACAGTGTCGAAGACCGAAGACAGATCCAACAAAACCATTGCTGTGACGGATCCGGAATCCATTTCCCTTAAAATATAACTAGAAACATTTATCAAATGAGTCTCCACACTATGGTGAGGGCGATAAGCCGACTGTAAAGGATCGAATAGACCATGTTCCAGCATATAGTCTGAGAGTCTCGAAAACACAACTCTCTCTAAAATCTTGAACAAAAATGAAAGATTGCATACAGGACGATAACTTGTCAGTGATTCCTTATCCAATGAAGGTTTTTTTCAGCAAAGGACGGATCAGACCTTTCTTTAAAGATAAGGGTACGGTAGCTTGCTCGATAGTGAGGTTAACAATTTGAGAAATAATCGGGGCAAACGTGGGATGCAATTACATCTTTGTTAATATATACATAAAGCGTATAATGCAAGTCAACTAAGGATGAGGATGGAAGTGGAGGGTCCCACTAAGAAGCAGAGCTTGTACGATATGGGACCCTCAGAAAATACACAAGACAGCAATATAAAACAAAATAAAACGAACCGATGTCAACTGACATCAAGATGATTGGGAACGGAAAAAGAGAGAAAAGGAAAAAAAGAGAAAAAAAGAGAAAAAAGGGGAAAAAAGGAGAAAAACTACAGCACGTGCCATCGTGGAAGCAAGCAATCTAGATTCCATTATGTAAAATAAGTGATGAAATACAAGCTGGATTGAATGTAATGCAAAACATTTTTTACACGTAATTATGTTGGTAAGAATGCAGGAGAAAGGGAAAATAAACACATCGTTATATTTAGAACACAGACAGGAACATAATTAGAAGGAGGACTTATGTAAAAAAGAATGATGTCTTGACTGAGATGACAAAGGGAAACTAACTCGGTTGGATGTTGTAAAATTTCAATAAAAATGATTTTAATTTATTCTTGAAGGAATTCAGAGATTGAGCTGTTGTAATATTGTTGGGAAGTGAATTCCAATACTTTGGCCCATTGTAGATGAATGTGTTTTGAGCCAACAAAGTTCTCTGAAATGGTAAATGGAAATCATTTGATTGCCGTGTTGGATAATTATGAACGGATTGATTTCATTGAAACATTGTTTCAAATATGTTTGGGAGATTATTTTTATTATAATTATACATAAATTGTCCTAGATTAAACAAATACAAATCATTAATTTTCAATATTTTATACTCATAAAATAGTGGGTCAGTTTGGGACAAAAATGCAGTATGACATATGACACGGAGTGATTTCTTTTGCAATAAAAGTAATTTATCTTAAAATGTTTAATATGTATTTTCCCACGCGAGAATACCGTCATTCAAATATGGCAATATTAAGGATGAATATAATACAAGCAGGGACGACAAAGGAAAACAAAACTCAAGCTTATTAATTATACCAATATTACGTGAAATAATTTTACATATACTGTCAATATGAAATTTCCAGGAAAGCTTATTGTCAACTGTCATTCCAAGAAATTTTATATGGGAAACATTTTCGAGTGGAGTACCATCTAAAACAATATCGACAGGTAATGCTTCAGCAGAATTACTAAAGAGCATATATTTTGTTTTTTGAAGATTAAGAGATAGCTTATTTGCTTTTATCCACTGGGCAACATTTTGTAATTATGAATTTATAGTATTAACAAGGGTAAGAAGATTATTGTGTGAAAAAAATAGATTTGAGTCATCTGCAAAGAGAATAAAAGAAAGAACATCTGATGATCTACAAAAATCATTTATGTAAACATTAAATAACAGTGGACCTAATAAACTTCCCTGTGGCACCCCACATTTAATATTTAACATTTGTGAATTACAACCATTTAAAGAGACATATTGTTTCCTGTTCATGAGGTAGCTCCTGAACCACTCCAAGGCCTTCCCGCGCACTCCATAATGATGTAATTTGTTAGGTAAAATATCATGATTGATGGTGTCGAAGGCCTTGGAGAAGTCCAGGAACAAACCTATCAAATGAGAAGATTTATCGATAGCATGTGCCACTTTTTCTATAAAACTCAATAATGCATGTGTAGTGCTATGTTTCTCCCTAAATCCAAACTGAAAATTCGAAAATGTATTATTGAATTTAAAGAAATTAATAGTTCTTTTATAAATAATTCTTTCAAGAATTTTTGACAATGCACTTAACAAAGAAATTGGTCGGTAATTATTTACGTCTAATTTGTCACCTTTTTTAAACAAAGGGATGACTTTTGCTGTTTTCATACTTTCGGGGAAGGTGCCATTAAAAAGGGATAGATTAAACATATGAGCTAAAGGATCCGCAATTGACGATATTACCCCCTTTAAAAGAAAATTGCTGATGTCATCGTGTCCAGCACTTTTTTTGGAACTATAATCAGAGACAATATTAATTATCTCCTGAGTGTATGTTGGATTAAAAAATATTGAACTACAATTTGGTGGACCCAAAAATTCGGAAAAATGTTTTGTGAGGGAGGAATATTACTTGTCAGGCTTTCCCCAATGGAAGACAAATGGTTATTCAAAATATCACAAAAATTTGATGAGAATCTTCAAAAATGTCGCCATCGAATCTAATTTTTGTAATATTTGACTTATCATTTGATATATTCATGGCTTGCTTTAAAACTTTCCATGTATTTTGCATATCATGCCTGTAAAATTGTAACTTTGAATTGAATGTGTTCACTCATTCGTTAAAAATTTACCTTTGTATAAACCTACCAGGTTGGTAGCCTTAATTAGCCTTCAGTATGGTATATGACGCAATGATTTTATCGAAATCTTCCATGAAAATTATGAACTGGTAAAAAAAAATTCATTTCCTTTTTTTTTCTTAGTATAATTTTTCTTTTCTTGTCAAACAAGAAGGGCAAGGGTCACTGAGAGTGGACGAAATCATTAGCATGTTCCTGGCAAATGATAGCACTAGTGTTCAAAAACATAAAGATCTTCATTCTATGAGTCTTTTCGAGTCTTCATCTTAATATGGCCCAATCTGATGTCTCTCGTTCTGTTTTCATTTGTTGTTTGTCTTTTTTTAGTAGAGGTGTCCCTTGTACCTTCCGTGTTTCATGATGATTACACTAGTGTTATACTATGGTCTATCACTGATAAATTTATTCGCCTTTCGCAATTTGTAATGATATGCGTAATCAAAACAACAAATCGGCCATTTTCGATTTTATTTTGTGAAATGCTGTGATTTTTCGGTTTTTCCTTTATAGTGTCTACAGACGACTGGGATCACTTCGACGTTACCATGGCAGCAAACTTCAAGGACTACAAGAAATGTATCGTCTGTGGAAAAAAATCTGGAGAGATGTACAATGTAAAAGAAAAACAAATGCTATGTGATGGATGCGTAGAAAAGAAAGACTTAGCAATCAAGACAGGAAAGGAAGACAAGAAATGGTTTTGTGAAAAACACGCAAAAGCCATCAAATTCTATTGCGATTCGCACGATCTGGGAATCTGCCAGTCCTGTGCAACCGTCCGACACGGACAGCCATGTGTTCTACACGACTTGGATGAAATTGTCACTGAGAGAAAGACTGCTCTGAGAGACATGGTTGTCATGGCAACAAAAAAGATGACTGAACTGAGAAACCGTGCACAGCATGCCAAGCAACAAGAAGATGATGCGACCAGTCACTTGATGTCAGTGGAAAGAGAAATAGGCTCGTTCTTCGAAGAGATAATTTGTCGCGAGGACGCCAACTTGCGGCGAGAGGAAGACATGATAAAACAGGAAGCAGAAGAAGAAATTTCTAAAGTTAATGAGAAAAAAGAACAGCGATTGCTAGAGAGTCGTAATGAAGTAAAAGCAAAGAGAGAGAAAGTAGCGAAAGTACAAGATGAACTATTGATCTCACTTACAGACATACGTAATGAGTGTATGAGAAAATTTGAACATTGTCACCATCAAATTAGGGAGAGTCAGCTCGCCATGAGAAAAGTTTTGAATGACATTGAAACCCTTCTCCTCAGTAACAGACGACTGATCGAGGGAGGGAAAGATCTCGTAAGGTCACTGAACCAGGCCGTTGGGTCAGCTAATGAGAGGAAGGAGGAAGAGAACCCTGAAGGCATCTCAAGCAGAGTGAAAACTGTCCGATTTGTGAAAAGTGAAGAAGGCAAGGGTTACAAGGGGAGAGTTGATTGGTGTGGCGGGAAGTGGGAACTCAGCGACTTAATTGAAACTCCAGAGGATGGAGAATTCCAAGTGATAGTTGGGTGTATCAACGAGGAGGAGGTGGTTATATCAGCCGACACTCTTGACAAGGTGCGAATATATGTGACAAATTTCCGAACCAAAAAGACGAAGAAAGTGGCAGACAACGACTGTGAACCATTTATTACTTCATGTACACTACTGGATGACACCACGATAGTCTGTGGTAAGGGGTGGGAAAGCAGCTGTTCGGGACCAGTCTTCAGCGAGTGCATCTCTCTGTACGACAGGCAGTGGCAACTCCTCAGACACCTGGACATACCAAGACACGGGCAAGCAGACTGCCCTTTTGTAACAGTTGCGATCGATGTAAATGGTATGATCCTTGCTTGTGTGAATGGTCAGTCTAATATCTACGTCATCGACTCGAAAAGTGGACTGATTAAAAGCGTGATCACATGTAAATCTAGGGAAATCTGTATGCATGCAATTATGACTTGCGGGAAGATAGCTTGTCACACGACATATGATAACACATTGTTGGTAATCGATCGTTATGGAGATCAGATCGAGATAAAACATAATGATACAATCTTGAATGTGGCTATCGATCCTTTGACCGATAACCCTTATGTTGTATGCTACGATGAAGAGAGCAATGTATGTTCCATTGATCGTCTGTCTTACGATGGCGAGGCGGGAGTTAGAGAATTGTCCCTACCATTATGGGAGGGGTTGGAAACAAGAGATGAAAGAGTCGGTTATGTTATGCTATCAGGGCTCATTCTCACCTCTGATGGCAAACTCATCTTTTGTGATGGGAGAAACATCATGATCTATAAGAAAAAGTTTACATTGTAAACAATATTAGACAGCGAAAATAAAGATATTTTAACCATTCTTTATGTTTCATTTCTACAATTGCATTCGAAATGGCTTTTGAGGCCTACAGCTGTTTCCTAGTAACCAATTTCACAGTTACGTAGACGTATACAGACGAAATACGTCATATTTCTCACCGGCGAAACATTTGACTCTGAATGTGTATTGAAACTTTTTCTCGGGACTGAGGATTAAGTGAAGGTTTCTAACTTCACAAATGAAGCTTCTGGGCTTTATCTGAGCATATTCCTTTTATCAGCAGATGGCTTTTCTGCTTTAGGTATTTGTATATTCAGGTCACAAAACAGGCATCTGGTGTTTATCAAATTATCACGTGACTACTCTATTCCATTACAGTATTATTGTCCGTTCTCACGTCGTGATACGTCAAGGTCCGGTCGATTCACTTACTGTGCGGATGCAGTTTCCCACCAGAACTAAACATCACATTTGTTCTCACCTCGAGAAGAACGGACAGTATTGTGTTCAGATCAAACCTGTCAAAGGGCGAAACCAGTCCTACCAGCTTGAACCAATTTCGAAACAACTAAAATTTACCTGAAAAGAAAGAGTGATGTTTTATAAGCTCAGCAGTGAAAATTTGATCAAAATCGAACGAAAATTTGGGAAGTCACGGAATTGTGAAGTTTAACTAATTTTTGCCAAATTGACAAAAACGGTTTTGGTTGCTTATGAATACGCAAATGATTATAAATACACAAATGAATGAACTGATGGTGCCAGCAGCTCACAATTTGATGATGTTTGAAACACAAGAAAGAATTAGATTTTTCTGCTCTAAAAGTGTAAAACTTGTTCTAACTCCTGGCTGACAACTTCAAAAAACAGTTTCAGCAAAAAAAAAAAACCACAAACAAACAAACAAACAAACAAACAAAAAAGTGATGAGGCGATGGCATCATCAACGCACACATTTGCGTATTCATATGAGCTGTTCAATTACTGGTCAGTTAAAATTTGCAATACTTTGAAATGTCATGACTTTTCTCATTTTAGTCCGATTTTGATCAAATGTTCACTATTAATTGTACTTAACAAATGTTACTCTTTCTTTTCAAAGCAACTTCCAAACAATCAGGGGCCCGTTGCATAAAACTTACCGTTGAATTTCAATGGTAACTACCGTCAAAATTAGGCGTCACAGCCAATCAGCATCAAGGATTACAAAAATTACCGCTAATTTGAAGACTTACCGCTAGAAAGGAGCGGTAAGTCCAGCGGTAAGGGTTTTATGCTACAGGGCCCTGGTCTGGAATCGCTCTTTGATATTCAAAGTATGGTCACAATGCTGGCTCCACATGAACATGAAAAAAGCACCACTATCCGTCTTCAACAAACCGATCTTTCTATTCCCTCATTTAACTAGCTGCATGCCACATTACTTACCTGTTCATAGGTTCGTGTGCAAAATTTGTGCACAGTTGACTCATTGACACTAAAAGGGTTAACAAAACGAATGAAAGTTACTGAAGAGACATCATAGGAAGTCCTGCACTTTTTAGGATAACGTCACAGAGTCTCTAATCCCTGTCTCAAGATTTACTCATACTTGTTTGTCGGACGCATGTTGTGCATATCTATTACTTTTTACTCATTCATATTATGTTATCATCACTATAGTTGTATTTATTATACTTCTTCATGTTAGAAATGAAGTTAAAGTATTTCTTCCCCACCCATGCTTTACTTATTTCATATTACAGTCTTATGTTTCCATTATATCTGAACTGTGGTGTATACTTGCTTGGGGAAATACTCATCAATATTTGATTGCAAAATTGTATTTGTTACTCTGACATTGAAATGCATTTCATATCCCATTCATGTATATTTGCATATAGGATATGCTGTTGTATCGGTCATTCATTTAAACAAATTATCATGTTTATGTGCAGAGAGAGGGAGAGGGAGAGAGAGAGACAGCGAGAGAGAAAGTGAAAGAGAGACAAGGTGTAAACCTGGTGATAATGCTATGTGTACTGTACCATCGATGACTGAGACTTTAACTATGTTGTATGTCAATAATTAGGTATGAGTATCATAGGGACACACAGAAAAAAGTTCCAGTCCGGGAGTGTCCTGTAGATGTTGTTTCAAGTCTTCTTTGTTTTTAATGCCTAAGATGCCTTAGAAAGGAGTGTCTTAGCAGAGTGTGTAATATACTGTAGAGTTTTAGTTCTCTGGCGGCATATATCATTTAGACCTCGTCGATAGCACACATATGCTAGCTCGGTGGCATGAAAGACACCCGCCACACCCAGACGCCATTTTTGATGATGTTTTAAAGCACATTTTCGTTGACGGCAAGGAGCCACACCTCTGCATATATAGCCTCTGGGGAATGTTGTGCAGTAGACAGGACGAAGTGACATTTAAGCTTATTTTATACTGGTCACCGGTAAGTTTAGTTCTGGTTCTCACAATTTGTCGTTCCGTTTGAAGATACGAATTTATGTGGACTGCAAATGAGGTCGTTGCGGCTCTCAATGGAGAGTCTCAGTAGACAAGTGATAATGCATATTGTGGTTGTGTACAGCTTTTGATAATGGGCGGTAAATATCGATAACATAATAGATGTATGTGTTGTTGTACTTACGTTTACTGCAACATTATTTCATCGTGTGAACACATGAATTTACGTAAACTGGGACAGGGACGCAAGTCCCATATTTTCACTCTGATGTAATGATTTCAAGTTGGTCAAGTTGTAGCAACATTTTTCTTTTTTTTTTAAACTAGTATAGGTTGTCTCTTGGTACATGTTGTATTTGAATGATATTTGTAGTTGGCGCCGAGGTCGAGTTTACTCCCAGGCAATCGAATTCACAGCAGAGCGACTGTGTTGACCCGCCCCTCGCTACTGGGAGAGCCTATGGACGTTAGTAACCCCTGAACGCGTGTTCATCACGACACTTTGGAGTTGGAAAAGGGCTCAGCTTTGAAATCCCGCATCCACAAACGTTCCACACATACACACACGGTTATCATACTGGGAGTGAGAGATTTTGACACGTGATTTGTGACTTTGTGGATGACGCAACTGAGAGCGTAACATAACGCACGTACATAATTAAGTACCATGATACGAACGAACCTGTAATGCTGTGAAGATGTGGTCTGTAAATGCAATGTGAACACAATCGAAAACCTGATAGCTGCAATGTGGGTTATTACAGAACCCTAATGGCAATGGAGTCGATGTTCGTATTGCTCTGTAAAGTGAATTACAGCGCTATCAATGAAAAGAGAATAAGGTGACAAACTGAAAATTTTGCAAGTGAAATCGGATCAAGCCAAGATCTTTGTGAATCATATATCGCTTGCTAAGATAAAGATCATTTGATTATTATACCTGTGCTGTTGTTAATTCACACTGAACGAGTCATCTCCTAATATCGCATGTCATGAAGTCTTCTTTTTTGATACCACATTGAGACTAATTTTGTACTCAAATGGTGTGGTGAGCTCACTTAATAATATTATGTTTGTCTGCCAAATATTAGGACTACATTTCTCCGTGCTTAATTCAGGGTTTTTTATTTTTGTTTTTGTTCATTTTGTCTTCCATTCCTTCGCCTGCATGTGAAACATTTGATGGTAGAATACAGATTTGTAGAAAAATAATCTTAAAAAGTTCTGGATGAGGTCAGATTTTAAAAGCGTTTATTCAATATTCTAAAAGTTCATTGTTGTACACATGTGACTATCTCTTCACCCTCTATGTAAGAATAATGTGAGTTCCGTGTGATGTACAGTTTTGTGATTGTCCAATGGATTGAATTGCCCATGACTGTGTTGTGCGGTGTAAACAAAGCTATGGTATATGTTACACCCAAGTGTAATATACAGGTGATGATTGTGTGTCATGGAATCGTACTGTCCTGTGGAACTGTCCTGTGGTAATGTCCCAAAATACCACAGGACAGTTCCTATGGTAAAGGTACTGTCATGTGGTACTGGACATGTTGTACTGGTCCTGTGGTTATGTCTTGTGGTACTTTCCTATGGTAATGTCATGTGGTACTGTCCTGCGGTAATGTCCTGTGGTACTTTTTCTGCGGTAATGTCCCAAAATACCACAGGACAGGTCCTGTGGTACTATCCTGTTAAAGGTATACTGTCCTGTATCACACATCAGTGCCTGTGCTGACATATGTTTGCGTTGTACATGTGTGGTACTGACAAGTACCACAGGGAGTACCACATGAGCCTGTGACACAGTACCACTCAGTTCCTGTGGTAACAGAATTATATTTGTGTGGTACATTGTGTGATGCCGACAAGTATCACAGGAAGTACCACACGAGCCTGTAATACAGTAGGCCTACCACACAGTTCCTGTGGTAACATATATTTGTGTGGTACATTGTGTGGTACCGACAAGTACTACAGGGAGTACCCTACAAGCCTGTAGTACAGTACCACACAGTTCCTGTGGTAACATTGTTTGTGTGTGGCACCGACAAGTACCTCAGGGAGTACCACAGGACTTTTTGTTAGGGGTATGCAGTCTGAAGCGTGGCGCCTCCCTGTCACGTGGTTGTTGATTGGCGCCCTAATGGAGGTACTGCTTTACTGTGTCTATTTTCTCCTTTTTATATGTCCGCTCTTCTGAATATATAGAATACATATATAATATCATGTACCCAATTCTTCTCAATATCAATTATCTTATCATTACTCTTACATCATGAAATCCAGTCTGTTTATGTCAACGATGGCGCGTGTTCTTCTTTCTGTTTTCCCCTTTTTTCTTCTTTTTCTTTTCTTCCTAATTTGATTTTATGTCAGTTGACATTTGTTTCCTTGATTTTGTTTTCTATATGTTTGTAGTTAATTAAGTCATTGTTCGTTCTCTTATGAATTTTCTAAGGGTCCCGAACCGTACATGTTTTGCTCACTAGTAGGACCCTCTACTGTATATTGTATCACGTATACCAATCCTTTTATTGTGCATATATACCTTTAAAAAATGCCTTGATGTTACTCGTAATCACATGTATTTTGTTCATTTCTTTTTTATCATTATTACAAATATGTTACGTCAATGCATTGTACATAATTTTCCTTGATTACTTAATGGAAATGCAAAAAAAAAAAAATTGACGTACAAGGTTCATGTGACCACAGAGACGAATTGCTTTTGACTAGCAAAAATCTATATGTTAAAGAGTTAAATCCATATCAATTAGGACACTTTATGTTTAATTTTAGAAAAAATGGCATGAAAAGTTGTAAAGTATTTAGTGATGTGTTTTGCAGACATGTAAATTTCCATAATGTATCGGACCATAAAATCCGATGAATTTCATTGACTTTTGCTCTACATCATCTTCGCCCAGAATACTTTTTGTACAGAACCGAGCTTTCGGAACCAATAGTGATGATTTAAAAGATGCACCGCGCCTTGCTGTATTTAAGAGAAAATTAGAGACAGTTTTGGTTGTATTTTACGTAACATTTGAACCTTTGAAATTAGATAACATTTTTAAGTTACAATCCGATTTGATTGAATGAAAACTGTATACTTTCAATGATAGGCTTGTATACGGTACATGTATCGTAATATTGTAAGCCATGTATAAATGTCTTGTAGTACCGTAATGTAACGTAAGTGAAGGGACTGCACAATACAAGTTCGCTTTTTAGCAGCCCCTCAATTGTCATTTCCATCAAGTCCTTTAAGAACCAATATGTATTATTATGTTCCAAGATATGAAGTCATTTGAAGTGTATTACCTATGTGTATTGGAACGGTTATTGATGGGAACATGATCCCAAATAGCTGACCATTGTTGGATCTCGTGCTCAATACAGCAAAACCGATTATTTCCCATTTGATGGGATAACTTATCGACAGACTGAGTTTGGTGTAGCCATGGGCAACCCGGTATTGCCTATAATTGCAAATTTCTTCATGAAAGATCTAGAGCAGCAGACAGTGGCTACAGCACCATTAGAAGCCAAACCCAAAGTCTGGGAGCGGAAAAGTGGATGATATTCTTCAGATCGTTAAAGAAGATGAGATTGATAATCTCATTTACCATCTCAATCAAATTGACGAAACAGGAAGTATCACATTCACATATGACAAAGAGCAAGACAATACCATTCCCTTTCTTGACTCACCTTTTGCCTGAAAGAACAAGTGGAGGATCGAATTACTGGTCTTTCAAAATCAGATAAACACAACCCTGTATCTGAACTTCAATTCTTATCACCCCTTCCACCCCCCCCCCCCCCGCCTCAAACAGAAATTGAATGTAATCCATTCTCTGTTCAACCGTGCTGGGTCTATTGTCACAAAAGAAGATGAAGTCAAAACAGACCTGAAATATGTCACCACGGCTCTAAAAAAGGGGTGGATATCCCTCATAAAGCTTCAAGAAAGTTCATCAAAAAATGTCAGCTAAATCCAAAACCCCATAAGACAGAAATCCACAGAGAAGAAGGGGCCTTGTAGTTCTCCCCTACATCAGATGAACTACTGAAGCCTTTCAACCAGTCTTCAATGATTTTGAAGTTTCTACTGCTGTCCATCCACAGAAAGCCATCGGAAGCCTACTGGTCTACCCAAAGGACAAACGGAAAGAAGACGACATAACAGGAGTCGTATATTAGACTCCTTGCAATTATTCTCCAGCTACATACATTGGTGAGACAGGCAGAAAACTTGGCGTAAGAAGAGACGAGCATAAGGGTGCAGTTAGAAACATCAGACAAATCCCTTTCACTCGATCTAAAAAACAATCGGCAGACAACATACAACATCATTCACAAATCAGCCACTGAGGATCATGTTGCCATCAATAACCATTCCATCCAATGGAACGAGAGCCGTATTCTTGCCAGAAAAGATCATCGCCAATCACATCATGAAAACAGCTAACACAATGAACAGAGACTCGGGCCAATAACATTCACTGACATGTTGTATCATGATCCATTTCTCTCTCGTCCAGCGTCACACCGCCATCTACGACGCAGTCTGAAGAAGCCACCAGTATCGGCAAAAAAGTACTTACTGAGGTTGTTAAATAGGTAAACTGGCACCTCGTCTACAACCACACTGTCCACTGTTCACCTAGTCTAATGCCATCTCGTCTAAACTCGCTTCGTCTACTACCAACTCGTCTACCAACCATTTTGTCTAAATGCCAATTAGTCTAATTGCCATTTCGTCTACTAACCATTTAATCTAATCTCTAATTTGTCTAGTCACTTTTCGTCTAATACCCGTTATGTCTATTGACTATTTCGTCTATTAATCATTAGGTCTATGAATGAAATAGTCTACAGCTCATTTTGTCTAATAGCCAATTGGTCTACATCCACCTTGTCTAATACTCAATTAGTCTAATAACCAGTTAGTCTACTCCCAACTGGTCTACACCTAACTCGTCTACTCCCAACTCGTCTACTCCCAACTGGTTTACTCCCAACTGGTCTACTCCCAACTGGTTTACTCCCAACTGGTCTACTCCCAACTCGTCTACTCCCCACTGGTCTACACCCAACTCGTCTACACCAAACTGGTCTACTCCCAACTGGTCTACACCCAACTTGTCTACACCCAACTGGTCTACTCCCAATTCGTCTACTCCCAACTGGTCTACTTGTTATACAGTTTGTTTTTTGTCTACTCCAAACTCCTTACTTAAGTCTACTTCATCCAGTTTCCTTTCCCATTGAAATAGCTTGAACACTATTGGTGCCCCATTTGGTTTAAATTTTTTGTTCTAATTCTACAATTTTATTACTTTTTATTAAAAGAAAATAATGTCATATTGTGAAAAACTTGCTGTGTTACATTTGTGCTGGATGTGTAATTTATATCAAAAGCAATCATGCAGCATTTATATGTCCAAAATAGACAAAGTGGTATATTCCTTATTAGCATGACCAGATGGGAATGATCAGTTTGGGTAAATTGTTGAGAGTATACCAGTTGGGAGCAGACCAATATTGGGTATAGACGAGTTGGGAGTAGACCAGATGGGAGTAGACGAGTTGGGTGTAGACGAGTTGGGAGTAGACCAGATGGGAGTAGACCAGTTGGGAGTAGACCAATTGGGTATATACCAGTTGGGTGTCGACCAGTTGGGAGTAGACCAGTTGGGTGTAGACCAGTTGGGTGTAGACCAGATGGGTATAGACCATGTTGGGTATAGACGAACTAAGGGTTGGACGATATGATAACTAGACAAAGTGAATGTAGACGAGATGACTTGTAGACAAGGTGGGAGTAGACAAAATGGCAGTAGGCGAAATGGATATTAGACGACATGACAAGTAGACATTGTGAGTATAGACGACTTGGCTATCAGATCAATTGCTCAGTAGACGAAATGCTCCTTAGACGAGTTGGGTATTAGACAGTACGGGAGGTGGGCAAAGTGACTATTAGACAGTATGTGTACTAGACAAAACAAGTTGTAGACCAAATGGGTATTAGACGAATCGGTAATAGACGATTTGCCAGTAGACCAATTGGAAAATAGACAGAGTGGCTGTAGACAAGGTCACTATAAACCGTTGAATAAATTGTACGTAATTGTGAAAGAAGAACATATTTCTATAATACATTGTACTTTTTCCACTTGAACTTGTATAAAAAAGAATGTGCTATTGGAAATAAGATTTCATTGGAATTGAACTGAATGTTACATGAATATCATATTTTATGTATGAAGAGATAATGTTTCTGTCCACTATTATTTTGTATTTGAGCTGTCTCATTTACGCATTGTTGTAGTAAGATGTATTGACAATAAACTGCATCACAGTCACAAGATGTTCTGTTTCTGACGTAATGTCACAAAAGGTCTTTTTTTCCTGCCGACTCTCACTGATATCTTCCCAAAGGTAAAAGTTTTGCCGGATTTTCGGCATCAAAGCTACGAACAGTTACGTGCACTTACGGACAGTATGGGTAAGTTTGAATTCGTCGTGTGTGTGTTTGTGTTCGCATGTGCGTGTGTGTGTGTGTGTGTGTGTGTGTTTGTGTGTGTGTGAAGGTATGTATGTGTGTGGACCTGAGTGTGTTCACATAGTAGTTTGAATAAATTAATTGTCAGTTTATACGTATTTGTGCTTGCTTTAAAGGTACTAGCACACATTTGCAAACCCACGAAAATCAAAACTGCATAAAACAGGTCCAATATGACTTCAAGTACAAGTTATAACAGTTACATACCTCACCTGTTGCTCTTTGTCTATACCATTCGATAAAAGAGAGAAAATCATCGTTTTAAAATCAATTTTCAAACCGGGTCAACCCGACCCAAAATCGAATTACGAGCGCGGGCTAGCTACGTACATTAACTTACACATGTATCGCATGCATGTAGTACGTGCGTGGACCGGAGCTAGCGAGCGTTTTTATACGCATGCATACGGTGCATACTCATTTATTTTTATGAAAGTAATGGACTAATTGGAACGAAATTTTGCACAGGTGTTACTGCAATCATACCCAAACTCCATGCTAACTATGAGACCAATTTCTGCAGGTTTACAAATGTGGGCTACTACCTTTAAGATGGGCGCTGAAATGTTGAATTCCTCGATACAATGAACACATTCAAAAGCCAGTTGCCTGAACTTTGTACTTTTCATTTCAGCATTGAATAGTTTGTCTGGTAATTCCTGTTAGACGTTACGTATGAATGTGTACAACCGCCAAAGATCCTTTTCCTAATAGCAAACTGTTCAAGTTGAACATAATCATCTGAAGGACTACTTCTTTTCAACTAATCACCGTGATGTGGGGACATGCGTCAACATAGCTTGCTGCTGTTCGCTGCTTTCACTCATTGTCAAGGTGTCAATCATTCAATAATGGTTGTGCGCAGCGTTCATTGGCTTTGAGACTGCCAAGATTGATAGGGGTATACACCAGACGGAAGGAGGACGAAAAAGGCGTGGTCTTTGAACCTTGGTAATTAATACACTGTACCCTTCATGGACTAACTTCATTTACCTTACTGTCATATTTTAGTACAACAGAATTTAGTTCCTCTAAGCCTTGTTGCACGTCGCTGTGTGATACTCGTATGTTTCTTATGTGATATTTATTAAGTTGGTTGGAGAGGCCCAAGGGCCATAGTGATTTTGATGGCAACTTTAAGATAGGGAAGCGCACCAGAGAAAGCCTTCAATCTTGTTAATGTACCTTTGTATTTCGCTTGTTTTGTTTATTTATCTGTTATCACTTGCATTGGCTTGCAAATGCCGAATCAATAATGATAATAATGATAATAACTAGAGAAGCACTCTGAGAGAGCAGACCTCCGCCAAGCATGCAGCTCATTTCCACCTCTGATCTTTTGTTCTACCACAGAGATATCAGTGATTTCTGCTGAAAGTGTTTATAGTGTGCTGAGAGTCGCCCGATTTCCCAATATAAAAGCCTTTGTTACGTCATAAATCCTATGCTGCACGGCGCACGGCGCGCCTCGCCCCAGCAGAGCTAGGGGCGAAACCAAAGACTGGGCAAAACTCAAATACGCGCAGGCTGAACTCCTAAGTTCATTGACCCTACCTGCCAAAATATCAAAAATCCTTTCCCCAAAAATTCTCGGATCATTACCAAAAGTTAATCGTTTGTTACTTGTGTCATTCTCAAAGTTCTTCTTCTTCTTCTTCAGAAGTAGAAGAAGAAGAAGAACTTTCCTGCAATTTTCATCCCAATCCGTTAACTGCTTTTTGAGTTATTTTGCACACGAACAAACAAACCAACGGTAACGAAAACATAGCCTCCTCCCTTGGCGGAGGTACAGTAATAATGAAAATTCAGTCGGTGTATTCAAACCACTCAGTGATTTTACGCTCACGCTACACAGTAACCCGTTTACCACGCCTATGGTGCGCACGTATTTCTTGGTACACACATTAATTCCATGTACTGTACAAGGTGCATTAAACCTGACCACGTGCATGCTTTCTTAATCTTTTGTTTTGTTTTGTCTTTGTTTTTTGTTTTAACACGGAAAAGTTCTGACATTTCCACGCAAGCTCTACACTGGTGTATGAAGTTCTGCAAAGGCAGGCGGCAACAAAATAGGAAACATATTTCATTGACATTATTATAGAGCAATGAACATAGGCCTATCAAGAAGACGGAATATTTGTAGTTTGGTTGTCTTTTCAGATATTTAGCTACTCAATAGTGGTGCAGCCATGCGTGGATTGTTGTCTCACAAGGCTCACAAGGCGGGGAATCCCAGAGACTGTTACAGAGGTGCTGTGCAGTTTCCGATCATAATGCACTAGGCCAGGAGCTAGCTGCTAGCCACAAACCTCACTTATTATATAGCTCAAAAGGTTTGACCCCTTAGAGTTACTGGGCCCTACCTCATCACAAAAATGCGCCACTTTGCTAATCCGTGCTATGAGGGCAGGTTCGTCCCCAGTTGAATGTTTCCAGGTAAGCATGCCTGTACAGTGACTGGGCATCAAACTGCACATTACTTGAATATGAGACCGTTCTGAAGCAAATAGTTTTCACACAGCAATAGATATGTGAGTCCCACAAGAATTGGAACAATCATCCCCCAGCATTCCCACTGATTCCCACTGATCAGTTACAAGCCATCCCCTTTAAGAAAATAACAAAAAGTGAATTAAGTTGCAAAAATAAAGTTTTTACCTTTATAATATCTTTGAAACCAAAAAGCTCAAAAAAAGGCAAAAAAATGAGGAAAATCAAGAATCTTTTGACAAATACAGATTTAGTGTGGTGGGAATGCTATATCCTTAATAGTGCACCTACCCACCCACACCCACACACACACACACACACACACACACACACACACACGTACTGTTCATACTTGACTCCACGTAGCCAATGTATTGTTATGTGTACCGGTACACAAAACATGTCACGTACAGCTATATGGTACCTCGCACATGATAGATGTCTGACCTACACAATAGTAGAACGATATTCAGAAAACATAATGAAAATTTATTATTTTTCCACTTTTCTCACATAATAAAAGGTCAATTCCATACTCTTGTCATGTTTGTCATTCAGGTTCCTATTCCGAGCTGGATATCTCTAAAGGCTTCCAACTTGGATGTGTTCTCCCTAGTTAGTAGTGTGTAAGACTGCATGGAAGGTTAATTTGAGATACTCAGGTGAGCTCTGAACCCGTGGGTCTCTTGTTCAGAAAGTAACTGAGTGACAAGGCACCAAAGTATGACAAAAAGAATCTACTTCAATATATACCAAACTCATGTAACTTTTGTACATCAACTTATAGATAAACATGATCTTAATGAGTTGATGTACCCTCCCTCTTGCAAAAAAAAAAAAGTATTGTACCATAGTTACAAATATGCATTGGACAATTCAAAGATGTCGATTTTGTGTACTTATTGAGCACACTTGGACGCTAATTTGAAGTTAAAGTATGAAAATCGTTTCTGTTCAATGTTGTTTACATTGATTAATGTTCAGAGGCTTTATTTGAGGAAATTATGGGTGGCAAAGTAGGCCTATTTGCAAATTCATGCAAATTCATGCAACTAGGTGTAAAGATAATCATTAAAGTTGTGAATTGTAAATGTTTTCTGCCTTTGAAACAATAGACACAGACATCATAATCAACATCGTCCAGGTTGTACGTTATGTATATCCTTATTGTGATTTGAATAAGGGATACGAAGATTTTTAGTGACTTACTCCTAAATGTGAGTGCCGATGCAGCAATTATTCAGCAATAAGAGACACAAAGGGACCCACTTCCAGATGAAATAATCGGATTTATGCCATGCACAAGCCATATGGCGGCCATTTTGCAAATAATTATAGGTATATTATGCAAATTGTGTATATTCTAAAGTCACAACTGACATCCTAATAGTGTTCCTTTACCTGCAAAACATAGATTCAGAGAACAGAATTTAATTTCTACTGGTTTTATGTACACAGATATGAACAGGCCATTATGAGGCCATTTTGGATATATATTTATGCAAATTTGAGCAAAGTTTGTAAAAAGATGTATTTCTGAGTTACTACTGATGTCATAATTGTGTTTCGTGACCTAAATAATATAGGTTTGGACACAAGAACTAACTTTTTCTATTGGTTTTATGTCCCAGGATATAAGCGTACATATAGATTACATGGCGGCCTTTGAATTTATGCAAATTAGGCATTGATCCACTACTCAAATTTTAGGGAACTTTTAGCGTGTTATTTTGGTAGCTCTTTCAGGTTAAATGCAAGTGGAATGGTTTCTGTTGCAATTTGTTTTGGGTCATTTCATATTTTGACTGGATTAATTCGACAAAATAAGTAATGTAAAATCAATTTGCCAAAATCAACCCATGAACTTTATAAAGCCTCTGTAACCAGAAAGGCAAGAAAAATAATGGAGGAAAATAAAGCATCTTCTGTAAATATTGAAAAACACACGAGAAGAAGCAACGGTAACAAAGATGGGAGAAATTTGAAGTTTGAAACTTGAAAATTTTTGAAAGAATATTTGGTCCTTGAATTTATTCCATGAAATCTTAAATTCCTAAATTAAATAAATAAGAATGAGAAATTCTGACCATTTTATCACCATCGCCGCTCACTCCCTGTGTTATTTAAACTTTGAATTGACAGAAAGTTTTCATGTTCGACTTTAATTTCCGCCATATGGTTTTTGTTTGAGAATATAAAGAGAAACAAGAAAACAAAAACTTTTTTTCTGCTATTTCATTCATGTCCTCATTGCATGTAATTGGTCTTTTTTCGTCACTGTTATCTTGAAGGACATTTGCATATCAATTTCGATATGTTAATTTCTGCAATTTTTACTTTTGTGCCTTGGAGGACAAAAACGAATGTGTTCACTCATCCGTTAAATCTAACAGCTAAACACCTTCTTAGATATCCTTTGATATGGTATATGACACCATAATTTTTATCAAAATCTATGAAAAATATGAACTCTAAAAAAGTGTCTACTTTTTCTTTTATATTTTGCTGAGTGTATTTTTTCATTTCTTGCCAAGGAGGAAATCTAGCGAAAATTTTTCAAGGGTCACAGAGAGTATTTGAAATCAAGAGCATGTTCGTGGCAAATGATAGCACTGGTGTTCAAAAACATGAACATCTTTATTCTATGAGTCTTTTCGAGTCTTTATCTTACGGCCCGATCTAATGACTTTTCCTTCTGTTTTCGTTTGTTGTTTGCTTATTTTTTGTCTTTTACTAGGGGTGTCCGTTATAACTCCCATGTTTCAAGACCATCACACTAGTTTTACACTATGGTCTATCATTGATAGATTTATTCGCCTTTCACACTTTGTAATAATATGTCAAATAATGCATAATCAAAACCCCAAATTGGCCATTTTGACTGTGATTTTTGTGGTTTTTCCTTTAGTGTCGACGGACGACTGGGATCACGTCGATGTTACCATGGCAGCAAACTTCAAGGAGGACAAGAAATGCGTCGACTGTGGAGAAAAATCTGGGGCAATGTACAATGTGAAAGAAAAACAAATGCTATGTGATCCATGCGCAGAAAAGAAAGACTACGCAATCAAGACTGGAAAGGAAGACAAGAAATGGTTTTGTCAAACACACGCAAAAGCCATCAAATTTTATTGCGGTTCGCATGATCTGGGAATCTGCCACTCCTGTGCAATCGTCCGACACGGACAGCCATGTGTTCTACACGACTTGGATGACATTGTCACTGAGAGAAAGACTGCTCTGAGAGACATGGTTGTCATGGCAACAAAAAAGAAGGCTGAATTGGGAAACTGCGAACAGCATGCCAAGCAACAAGAAGTTGATGCGACCAATCACTTGATGTCAGTGGAAAGTGAAATAAGATTGTTCTTCGAAGAGAAGCTGCGGCGCGAGGACGCCACCTTGCGGCGAGAGGAGGACAAGATAAATCAGGAAGCAGAAGAAGAAATTTCTAAGATTAATGAGAAAAAAGAACAGCGATTGCTACAGAGCCGTAATAAAGCGAGAGAAAATAGAGAGAAAATAGTCAAAAGACAAGACGAACTATTGATCTCACTGACAGATATACGTGATGAGTATACTAGAAAATTCGATCATTGTCTCCTTAAAATTAAGGAGAGTCAACTCGCCATGAGACAAGTTTTGAGTGACATTGAAACCCTTCTCCTCAGTAACAGACGACTGATCGAGGGAGGTAAAGATCTCGTAAGGTCACTGAACCAGGCCGTTGGGTCAGCTAATGAGAGGAAGGAGGGGGACCCTGAAGGCATCTCAAGCAAAGTGAAAACTGTCCAATTTGTGAAAGGCAAAGGTTACAAGGGGAGAGTCGATTGGTGTGGCGGGAAGTGGGAACTTATCGACTCAATTCAAATTCCAGAGGATGTAAAATCCCCAATGATAGCTGGGTGTATCAACGAGGAAGAGCTGGTTATTTCAGAAAGGTTTGTTGACAACGTTCAAACATATGTGACAGATATCCAATCCAAAAACACGGAGAAAGTGGCACAGAACGACAGTGGAACATGTATTACCTCATGTACACTACTGGATGACAACACGATAGTCTGTGGCAAGTGGCGGAGACGATGTTCAGGACCGGTATTGAGCAAGTGCATCTCACTGTACAACAGGCAGTGGAAACTCCTTAGGCACCTGGACATACCAAGACACGACGTGCAAGGAGACAACGTCATTGTAGAAGTTGATGTCGATGTGAATGGTATGATCCTTGCTTGTGAGATTGGTGATCCTACTATCTATATCATCGACTCAAAAAGGGGAAAGATTGAAAGTGTCATTACATGTAAGTCTGGGAATATGTTCAGGATGCGTGGAATTATGACCTGCGGAAAGATCATAGCTCGTCGTGCGCCATTAGATGACACATTGTTGGTAATCGATCGTCACGGAGATCAGACGGAGATAAAACATAGTGATACCATCCAGAATGTGGCTATTGATCCTTTGACCGATGACCCTTATGTTGTATGCTACGACGCAGAAAGTAATGTATGTTCCATTGATCGTATGTCTTACGACGGCGAGGCGGGAGTAAGAGAATTGTCCATCCCACTATGGAAGGGCTTGAGTACAAGAAATGAAAGACTCTGGCATGTTTTATCATCAGGACTCATCCTCACCTCTGATGGCAAACTCATTTGGTGTGATGGAAGAAACATCGTGATCTATAAGAAAAAGTTTACATTATAAACATTAGCTTGGTATCCTCAAAGTTGACGAATTCAGAGGATATTTCAATTGATGGGAGAAGAAAAATTTATCAAGAAGAGGAATTGGAGCATATTTTTTTTTTTTGCTCGCTCTGCCAATATTTGATGACTTCGATTTATAGATGGCATTTTGTCACACAAAACATTTGAATACTCTCCTAGAAGTTCAATTCAATTCAATTCATACATTTATTCAGTAATAAAAATCGTTTGGATATAAACATGTTTACAAAACGTAGCAGGTACAGTTCTGAGAAAGCTAGAGGCTTGTTAAAAAAGAATGTACCCTCGAAGACAAATCATACACATATTGCAATTTAAACACTGAAATACCAAATGATTAAAGGAGCACAGAGAGAATAAAAACATATTAAATAAGCACAAAATTAAATTTTACAAAAATTACCGATAACACCAACATAGGGAACATAGAGAGAATAAAATACTAAGACAGAGGAGAAAACAAATAACACCACATGAAGCAAAGCAAACAAAACAAAACGAGGTATAGAACGAGACTGCAAATATACGTGTTAAAGTTCGAGAAAGCATTACCGATTGCAGCACATGTAAAATACATAATAAAAATGTAATTCAAATTTCCTATCTTAACTAAAAATGAGAAGAAGGCACGAGTATATTGAATTTTTTTCTTGAAATTGTGCAGAGGCAGCTTTTTTAGATTTTTTTTTTTTTATATCAGGTCCATGAAACCTTATCGACTGTTTGGGGGCACGAGTTGTTCGGAAACAAAATGGATAAATATTAGTTTGATGCCCTGTTTTCTTTTGTTTTTTTGAGTGAATTTCATTACAACTTTGAAATTATCCATAAAAACAGATGGAATTTATTGTGAATAAAATTATACATTAAAAAAAAACAGTCTTATACAAAACCAAATCAGACAGAGATAAGACGCCGAGGCGTCGAAACAGATCATGGGCATGCGCACGATAATGTGAGCCAGTACAAAGACGAATAATCTGCTTCTGTAATACCATTAGTCTCTTTAAAAGGTAGGCAGATGCCCGACCCCATATATGAGGTTACAGTAGTTATATGGTAAGGTAATATAGTGGTGTTGTATGGTGCATGCAGGGCATGTAATGGTAATATATTACGTAGCTTATGCATTACACCAATTTTCATGCTTATCTTGCGGGAAATATATTGTTTAACCAATTAAATTGACATTGTCAACCTGTGAAATATACTCATTATTAAGTTTCAGTTTTATATCTGCAGAGGCAATTTTATTCTTCGAATTATACAACATATACTTAGTCTTTGATACATTGAGTTGCAATTTATTAGCTTGAAACCAGTTTGAAACCTTTTCCAACTCAGTATTTGCTACAGACAAAAGTTTATCTAAGCTTGTACATGTATCTGTAAAAAGGATGGTGGTAACATCCGCGTAAAGTATCATTGTGAATGACTTTGAGACTCTCGGGAGGTCATTGACAAAGATCAAAAAGAGAAGAGGTCCTAAAACACTTCCCTGGGGCCCCTATCGTAAGAGTAGATCCTTCTTGAAATAATTTTGTATAGATTCAGTGAGCTCTTTGTATGAATCATGGGTCTCGATTCGTTATCATGTGTCCCGCATTAGTTGTAATGTGTCACACACTCAATATCCCGACATTGACATGGAGGTACAGAGAGTACATATACTTGGACAGGACTGGTGTAAGGAGACAGTCTGACCTGCATGTAAAGACATTGGTATGACAGGCAAGACAAAAATGTCTTACAGTGGGTCATTCTTTCTTTTCAGATTTCGCGACATCGAAAATAAAGGTTTCTCAAACTTTCTTTAGGTTTCATTTCTACAATGTCATTCAAAAGTTATACGGTAGTACAGCTATCAGCTGTTACCGCTTGTATTGCTAGACAGTGTATACTAGTAATTAATTTCACAGTTACTTAGCCGTAGACGAAATAAGTCCTATTCCATACCGGCAAAACTTTTGATTCTTGATGTGTAATAAAACTTTTTCTCGGGACTGAGGTTTAAGTGGAGGTTTATAATTCCACAATTGAAGCTTCTTGGCTTTATCTGAGCATGGATCTCAGCATACATGTATTTCTTTTGTCACCAGGTAGTTTTTCTGTTTTAGGTATTTGTGTATTCAGGTCACATCTGGGGATCTGGTGTTGATCAAACACGTGAATATTCATTCCATCATAATATCATTTTCCGTTATACTTCAAGGTCCGATCGATTCACCTGCCGTGTGGATGTAGTTCCTCTCAAGAACTAAACATGACATTATTTTTCTCACCTCGAGAATAACGGACATTATTGGGTTGAGGTCAAACCTGTCAAAGGGCGAAACCAGTCCTACCAGCTTGAACCAATTTCAAACAAACGAAAGGTTACCTGAAAGGAAAGAGTGATATTTCATAAGCACAGCTGTGAAATTTTGATCAAAATCGGATAAAAGTTGGGGAAGTCACGAAATGGTGAAATTTAGCTAATTTTTGCTAATTTGCCAAACGGTTTTGGTTGATTATGAATATGTAAATGAATGAACTGATGGCGTTTAAAACATTAACAAGAATCAGATTTGTCTAATCTGAAACTGTAAAACTTATTCTTACTCCTGCATGGCTGAAAGCTTCAAAATAATGATCATACAGATATATTAGGATTTGAGACTGGGACGTAATTGCGTTTGAACCAAAACAAAAAAGAAAAAATGATGATTGCAAGATGTCAGGTAATGGCATTATCAACGCCATATTTGCGTCTGCATATCAGCTATTCAATTACTGGTTAGTGAAAATTTGCAAAACTTAAAAAATGTCAGTACTTTTCTCATTTTAGTCCGATTTAGATCAAATTTTCACTATTGTACTTGATAAATGTTACTCTTTCTTTTCAAAGCAAGCTTCCAAACAATCTGGTCTGGAATTGCCCTTTGATGTTCAAAGTATGGTCACAATGCTGGCTCCACATGAAAATGAGAAAAGTACCACAATCCGTCTTAAAAAACCGATTTTTCTATTCCCTCATTTTAACTAGCTGCATCCCACAATACTTACCTGTTCATAGGTTTATGTGCAAAATTTGTGCACAGTTGACTCATTGACACTAAAAGGGTTAACAAAACGAATGAAAGTTACTCAAGAGACGTCATAGGAAGTCATGCACATTTTAGGATGACGTCACAGAGTCTCCTCTTATCCCTTCTCACAAGATTTACTCACACTTGTTTGTCGGACGCATTTTGTGCATATCTGTTACTTTTACTCATTCATATTATGTTATCATCACTATAGTTGTATTTACTATACTTCTTCATGTTAGAAATGAAGTTCAAGTATTTCTTCCCCACCCATGCTTTACTTAATTCATATTACAGCCTTACATTTACATCACATCTGAACTATGGTATATACTTGCTCGGGGAAATACTCATCAATATTTTGATTGCAAAAATGTTAATCACTGTCAATTGAAATGCATTTCATATCTAATTCACGTATACTTGCATACGTTAATGCTGTTATATCGGTCATTCATTTAAACAAACCACCATGTTTATGTGCAGAGAAAAGGAGACAGAGATTTAGAAAGAAAAAGAAAACAGTGAGACAGCGAGAGAGAAAGTGAAAGAGAGAAAAGGTGTAAACCAGGTGACAATGTTATGTGTACAACAATTTACTGTGCCCTCAATTACGAGTCATGAACTATTCTGTATGTCAGTAATTAGCTACGCGTTGGGAGACACAGAAAATGGTTCCAGTCCGGGAGTGCCCTGTATATGTTGTTCCAAGTCTCCTTTCCAAGAATTCGGCTCTTTTTCCATTGGATGTAATAGTTATTGATGGAAATATGATCCCCAATGGCTGACTATTGTTGAATCTCGAGCTCAATACAACATAATTATTTCCAATTTCATAAGATTATCTATTTACAGAAGTTTGATGCAGCCATGGGTATCGCCTATCATTGCAAATTTCCTCATGAAAGATCTAGAGCAGTAGATAGTGGCTACAGTACCATTAGAAGCCAAACATAATAGTTCTGAACACTTGCGGAGAGTTGCGGATATTTTCGGATAGTTACTGATAGTTACAGATTGTTATAAATAATATGGACAATATGGTTTTCTGTGACGATCCCTGCTAAGTCAGTGTATCATGACAGCAAGGTTATCACATATTGGACTGCCTTACATTGTGCACTGGGGAAAACTGAAATTTGATTACGTACAAGTTGTGAAAAAATGTCGTATTCCTTTAATTTGCTTTACAGTAATAAAAGATATATGAAATTTTGAACTTGAAGTTTAAATTCTATTTGGGCAACTCAAATATGAATAAACGTCATAAATGTAAAGAATACATAACGTAATCATACCACACATAAAGTACAGTATGGATCGATAAATGAAACATAAGAGTAAGAAAATATTACATACAGTCATGGAATAGACAAACTGTGGTTACGCTGACGTTATGCGGCGATATTCATGACTTATTGGGTTATTGTAAGTACGATATATAATATACATATATATATATATATATATATATATATATATATATATATATATAAATATATAAATATATAAAAATATGTATATACATATATATACATATATACGTAATATGTATATACATATATATTTATATATATGTATAAATATATAAATATATACATGTATATATATATTTATATATATATATATATATATATATATATATATATATATATATATATGTATTGACAGCAAATCTTGCACATATAGACGTGGCTTGTGTTGGGTAGCACCCCTTTAATCATCAAGCTTTCGGGCGAAATGTCCTTCTTCAGGATCTACACAGTCAATGACAACAACGTATAAACAAAATCAAACTAACCTTATATATTATACATTTCAAAATATACTCAACATAAAACATACCTCAATTCAACGCATTTTATAACAGAAAACAAACCAAAATACTATTACTAAATACAATCTCAAAACAAAACTTACTGTGTTGGTGCTGAGTGTGGTCTTGTGCTTGTAATGTTGTCTGTGTGAAAGTTATGGTCGAGTGTATCTTATATGTGTTTGTGTATATGAGGGGGGGGGGGCGTTTCTGTACGAAGGCTCGTTCTCATTTAATCAATCATAAACTACCAATACTCAATTTTTCCCCATCCAACAATATAAAAGAAAAACTTCCAAATTACATTTACATTATTAATACACTTCTTGTAATACATACGAACATACACATCCGCATACATAAATAATTCATACACATAAATCTATTTATACAAATACTTACATACCTACACCCACATTTCTTTAACAACAATTCAACCTTCCCACAAATACATATACCATTATTACATTACCTATTATACATCTACCTACATTTAAATCAATCACTAC
Organism: Diadema setosum; assembly: GCA_033980235.1. Classification (NCBI taxonomy): domain Eukaryota; kingdom Metazoa; phylum Echinodermata; class Echinoidea; order Diadematoida; family Diadematidae; genus Diadema; species Diadema setosum. The sequence goes on from CM067075.1 coordinate 650,298, forward strand.
TTACAATTCTATCTAACTAAATATTATTCTAACCATCTCAAACAATAATATATTTATTATATACTAACATTCAAATAATCTAACAATTATTATAATCATCTCATAAAATAACATATTTTTATACAGTAACATTCAATTAATCTCTTCTCATCTATCTCTATATAATACACCTTCGTACATCTATTCAATACTTCCCAATAATTCAAATAATCAGCTACAAAACACAATATATACATACTTACATTTATAATTTCTACAATTACTCGTACATATCAATTCAAGATGCAAGATTTGCTGTGAATAGATTTACTGTCCTTGCACCGCCCCGCCATGTTGTGCTTAAGTCCTTTGATGTCAGTGTATATATATATATATATATATATATATATAAATATACATAAATGTAATACACATTCCATGGAGCGTAAAGTGGGTAAGACTATAAAGAAATACTAAATTCGTTCTCATTTTGTATAGTTATCGATGTCCCACACCTTCCCCGGCCAGAAAAGTGAATAAAATGCTGTCACTCCATCCCCTACCCAAAATATTGCCTTTTTTGAAAAAAATATACGTTCAAAGAGTGCAAGAAAAAAAAGTTCAGCACCAAGGGTCAACCGATGTCATGAGTATATGGGTGCCCCCTAAAATGACCATTTGTGGGAGAAATTTCATAATCTTTCACCATGCGGTTCTGCCTCTCCACTGCTCCGACTGTGTTGTAGCATTCCTTCAGGCAATAATGCGCTGCAGCAACACGAGTTGTGTGGCTTCCCACGAGTCTCTGTGTTCCCATGCGAGTGGAAAATGGAAACCGCCGAAGGACGTAATCGTCCGCAGCATTCGTAACTGTCCGCAAATATCCGTAAGCAGACGAAAGTGTTGTGATACGTTAACTTGCGGTTAATTTCGGATACTTACAGTGGACGTAAACGAACGCAAACGGACGGGAGGTTGATTTTCAACGGATGGTCTGCGTCCAAGCTACAGGTAGTTGGAGTCCCTCTACGAAATTTTGAACATTTCAAAATTTCGCAGGCTTGGCGCCGTCATTTTGCGTTTTTGTTTTTTTTTTTTTTAACGGATGAGTTACGGACAGTTACGTCTACATACGTCCCTGCAGATGCCTGCGTCCACGCTGCGTCCCCCTGCGTCCACTTATCCGTATCTATCCGCGGCGGACGTAACCCATCGTAAAGCACTGTGTGACTGGGGCATAAAGCGAATGTGTGACAGGGCTAATATTATTCGAAAGAGGTCAATATTTAGGGTAGGGGATGGGGTGACAGCATTTCATTTACTTTTCTGGCCGAGGAGGGTGTGGGACAACGATAAACCACAGAATGTATGTAAAATGAGAACGAATTTGGTATTGCTCTTCAACCTTTATATCCACTTTACACTACTGAATGTGGATTACATTTTTTATGTTGTATGTGGATAGGGGAGGGGGTGTTCTAAAGTCCATGTTTTTTTTATCTGGAAATTTATTAAGTATTACTTTATAATAACAGTCTCCTTAACATAACCCATTAAGTCATGAATATCGATGAACAATTACAACGTAACCAAAGTTTGTCCATTCCATGACTGTAAATTATATATTCTTCCTGTATTGTTTAACTTATCAATCAATGTTGTATTTTATTTGTGGTATAATTGTTTTATGTATTTTGAACATTAATGATATATATCAATATTTGAGTCGAACAAATAAAATTCCCACTTCAAGTTCAAACTTTCATTTTTATTTCATTGCTATAAAACATATTCAATGAATACTTATAGTCCTCACAACTTGTTCGTAGTATATTTCATTTTTCCCCAGTGTACATATGACTGTCCAATATGTGATAACCTTGACTGAGCAGGGATCGGCACAGAAAACCACATTGTCCATAATCATTCGTAACAATCTGTACCTATCCGTAACTATCCGAAAATATCCGGAACTCTCCGTAAATATTCGCAACTCTCCGCAAGTGTTCCGAAGTATTCGGAAGTTAACGCAAGTTGAAGAAACACATTACGTGTCAATTCGTGAGATTATTCGCAAGTGGACGCAAGTATCCGTATCTGTCCGTATCGCCCGCATTTTTTCCCCGTTTATGTTTTGTAAAATTTTCTGGTGACGGCAAGGAATCCGCGGGAGTCCGCAGAATTTTTTTTTTTTGACGTAACGCCTGACGCAGAGCATTATGTGACTGGGGCCTTACAACTTGGGAAGAAATACTTTGGATGCAGAGAGTATTGTTGGAGTATTGGTAGAGCCCCCTAACCTAGCATATTTTATTTTTGTGACATGAATAGAATTTCTGTGATTAAAAATGTGTATGTCTACTTCTTTTTTTTTTTTTGGGGGGGGGGGGGTAAAATGGAGTGTCATGGACTGCTTCGATTTAGATATTGAATCAGCTGAGTGTAAACTTTGTATTTCATTGTGTGAGATTCGGCTACGCTAGACATGCCTGTGGTCAGAAGTAGACCCAGGCTTACGACTTAGAAGTTTGAAAGACGATAATTATACACTCCAAAGTTTTATCAATTTCGTAAGAAAGAGAAAAAAAAAATCCCTGCAGAACAGTGTAAAAGTGATTGAAACTGGATAAGAAATAAAGAAGTTATGACGTTCGGAAATTTCTGAAAGCATTTCTTGACCAGTCGTTATGATATTCAAATCAGCAAGTTGATGATGTCATGTTCTTACAATTTCTTATTCATTTTATACACAGAAATTACAAAAATCTCATATTTCAGGTGTATACATAATATGAAACTTGTCTTAAAACCACTCAAAATAAAAAAGCAAAATGCTTGTGATATTTTTGGTATGGGAAGGATTTCTGAAATATTGCATGAATCTTTGAATGGGATGATAGTATGATTGGTATGATGTGATTGCCGTTAGGATGGCAGCTCTGTACAGGTGTCCACAATGACAGGTTTCCATGTAAAACTCTTCCCAAGCCTGGTAGACTGTTCTTTACTGTTTTAAGTTCTTCTCATTAAGGAACAATGGAGAACAAAATAATTTTTGAGTAGGAAAGAAAACTTTGTCGAAGGGGAGCAATGTTAGATTGAGCGAAATAAACAGAGAAACAAATCTATGATTTACATAAATATTATTTTTGTAGTGGTGTTCAATAAGAGTCATAATGGTGAAAAGCGTAAGGACCACTTTGTAGTTCCAATATCATACCCCCAATTTAAGTCAACAATCCTGCCGGATAGAAATAGTCTAGCGCCATCTGTAGGGTACGTACATCGTAGAAACGTTTCATAGTCTCCGAGATGTTTGCCGTTATCATCGTGGATATATATATATATATATATATATGTATATATATACATATATATATATATATATATATATATATATATATATATATATATATATATATATGTATATATATACATATATATATATATATATATATATATATATATATATATATATATATATTCTCTCTCTCTCCCTTAAATATTGGTTTGTGGGTGAATTTTCTGACTGGGTTGAGAGTCGTCTCTTGAAGATACAGCATAGAAGTAAGGTAAATGTAAGGTAAAATATCAGATTTCACAATTCTTTTTCTTTCTTTTCTCCATGTCAGGCCTACCACGTGGTGTCCAGTGGAACATTCAGGAATACTCTTTCTGTTTTCTTTTTCTCCTACTTCTGCCCCTCCTGTTTCTTTTCCATCTTTCCCTTCTTATTTCAACTCTATCTACCTGGATTTCTTCTCTTCTGTCTTACTCTGCCCATCCCTCCATGATTGAAAAATCAGCGAAAGTTTCTTGAATAGCGCCATCTTCGCAGTGATTTGTTGTTGCTGTTGTTGTTCTCATTTTTATTTTCAGGTCGACATCCGAGCAGGAGCGATTCAAATCACGTCAGCGGTATGTCTGTCATCCATTTCAATTCTGAAACATGTTTTACAAATGATGGCAATGATCATGTTTACGTATCGTTCTGTCTGTGCTTTTGTTTTGATGATGGCGGGAGGGGATGAGAGTAGGGGGAAGAGTTTAGTAGGGAAGCTCCTCGTGGTTCGATCGTGTCAGATGCCCCTGTTACTAATTCACAAGTTGCTAATGCTACACTAGCAAAATTTGTTTCTTTGTTGTTTTTTTATTAATGCTGCCTTTGTGTGAGTAATTACAATCTGAAATTGCATTGTTTTTAAGTAAAGACAAAATCAATTTAAAAAAAATACCCAGTTTACACATTTGTTTTTGATAGCATTTTTTCATAACAACATTTTTACTTTATCCACAGAATACTGAATAACGTGACCTAACTACTGTAAACACGAAAGCCACAGTGCGTTAAGTCGAAGTCGCACAAGCGAAAAAAAAGGGTGATATGTGCGAAAATATAATGAACTGTATTGACAAAGCAGAGGTGAACACAAATTTTACTCTGAAAGGATGGAACAGCGATTCAGGTGGCTTAGTGGTCGTAGACGCTCAAGCTAGACATTGGAAGCCACCCTCCCTGGTTCTAGAGAATAATTTTCAGAGAAGATTAAACAGCAGGGTCTTGTAAAGAAGTTAAGGCAGAGAACATTAAACTTTGGTACAGGTTATCATTTTTTTCTTGTTTTTTTAAACAAAACAATATGAAACACATACATTTTGATAAGCATGTTGTACCTATACTTTAACGATATGCTTATGGTTAAAAAAATAAAAAAGTGGAGACAAGCCTATGCAAGGAGCAGAGCAAACAAACTCGATAGGTTGAACAAACTGTAATTCGAGTTTAATGGCATGTGAATAACGAGAACTAATAGTCAACGCATCAAAAAAGTTGCATAGAATTGAATTCATCATGCAAAAGAGAGAAAAAGAAAAGATGACACTAGTGGATCACAATTATCGATGGATTCTTTAAAAAAAAAGACAGACAGACAGACAGACAGACGGAGAGAGAAAAGAAAAGTTCGTATGTATATTAGATTGGAAAACTGAACAGGTGGTTGGCTGCACTATAAGAAGAAATGATCACATTTATTTTCGTAAATGACAAATATATATATATATATATATACTTTTTTTTCCAGATATCTAGTCCTGATGTTCTAGACAGCATTGAAACTAAAGAGAAGACAATGTGGCCAAAAGGTGTTTGACCGTTGGCGTCATGATGTTCGCAACCAACATTGGCAAAAACAACTTTTCCCACAAGACAAGAGGGCGATATTCCCGCCTAGCGCCCCGGACCGCCTTCCCACATAGTACAACCATGTGAAACTCATTTCATGGAATTGGCCTTGATCCACCAGAGATTTTCGTGCAATTTAGGCTAAATAGGAAAAGCAGATTTAATTGGCGGCACTCTCACCTCCAAAGAGGTCATTTGAAGTCAACTTGACACAAATGAGGTCAAGAGGTCAATCTGACGTCATGGTCTTTGGCCTTGATTCTACTTGTTGAGGGAGATGTCGTGTATTGTCTTCGCAGATATCGGTCATGGGATGTCGCTATTTTCTTTCTCCTCAAAACAACAACAGCATGACTTCGTAATGCTGGGAAAAGCAGTTGCTTTGTCTCCTAGAAAAGTTTCAATTTACTGCAATGAATTTCATCAGATCACACCTACCCTTTTCAATGTCCATTAGAAATGAAACCTTTTATTCAAAAGTCTAACCGGGCTGTAAAATGAGCGTTGATATGAATATATTTACGGCTCCTTATTCATAATGAAACTTTTGTTTGTTTTATGCAAATATTTTGTATCAGAGGAATCACCAGACAGAAGAATAAAAAATCCTGTGTAATACTATATAAACATTTGGTTTTACAGTTTGCAATTTTCTTTGCAATTCTGTGAACATGAAACTGTCATCTCTGTGGAGATGTGTTTGATGCTCATATTTGTGTGTGACTTTTTTTAAGGATATACAGAAAGAACAACTATATCTTTCTCTTCACCCCTTCCCTCTCTCCCTTTCTTTCTTTAGGCCCTACAAAGTATCCGAGTTTCATTAAGAATATATTTGCCAAGACATTGAATCAGCATATCTGAATTTACTCCTACAGAAGGCTTGAATATGCCTACGTAGTGTTACAACTGCACTGTTACATCCAAGCAGTACAGTATATTCAATAACTTTGTTCAATTGACTTTGTGTTACATCTTTTAATGCAAAAAAAAAATGCAGAAAATCAATCAATCAGTCAATTTTTTTGAAAAAAAATGTTTTAGATTGGAACATATAATGGATAGGAATGGTAAATTATTCTCTGTTGAATGTTTTTATAATAAAGGATTTAATTATTCAAATATTTTGAGTATTCAGAAGACATAAATAATGAAGCGCTTCCAGTTGGTTGGAAAAGGAATACAGAGAACACAGAGGTAGAGAAGGATACAAGTGTAGATGAAATGATTTTTATAAGAAATGGGAAGGAAATTCCTTTGGAAAAGATTACCTCTAAAGATATTTATGTTGAATTAGTGAAGAAAGTAAGTGATGATTCTTTGGTGATAGAAAAGATGAGAAATTTATATTTTTGTGATTATTCTAATAAAGATATAAAATGTATTTTTAGTAGGATAAGAAGTAGCACTATGAGTTCTGTTTTGAGGGATTTTCAATAGAGATTATTGCATGGAATAGTGTACTTAAATCATCAATTATTTCAGTTTAAGTTCGTAAATGATAATTTATGTTCTTTTCGTCATAAAGAGGAAGAGACGTATAAACATATATTTTATACATGTGAATTTGCTAGGAAAGTTTGGGGAAAATGTAGTACTTTTTTTGAATATGTTGATTTGCAACAGTTGAGTTGGGAAGAGATCTTTTTTGGCATAGAGCTACCAGATAAAGGAAAAGCTCAGTTAGTTAACCATGTTATGATTTTGGTGAAGAAATTGCTTTTTTAGGAAGGAAAAATAAGACATCCCCAACGGAATATTTCATTAAAAGGTCTATAGAGCAGGATATGTTAGAAGAAGAAAAGTTCGCAGTTATCATACGTTGTTAATACATTTACAAATGTGGGAAAACTGGAAAAAGAATTGAGAATTTGTTTTGCGTTTATTCAATAGAATAGGGTCTGCTGCACATTCACCAGGAAATGCCTTTTCCACGCACTCGTTTTGAAATATGTGTTATAATGTAAGTCAGGACACACAGGTTTCAGTTGCCTTTGAGGTTTTGTTGTGATGGGGGTTTTGCAAGGGGGAGGGGGATGGGGGTGGGGTAGTAAGAGGGAGACCCTAACAAAAAAGTCCTGTGGTACTCCCTGTGGTACTTGTCGGTACCACACAATGTACCACACACTTGTAATGTTACCACAGGAATTGTGTGGTACTGTACCACAGGCTTGTAGGGTACTCCCTGTAGTACTTGTCAGTACCACACAATGTACCACATAAATAAATGTTACCACAGGAACTGTGTGGTACTGTTTTACAGGCTCATGTGGTACTCCCTGTGGTACTGGTTGGTACCACACAATGTACCACACAAATATATGTTAACACAGGAACTGTGTGGTACTGTGTCACAGGCTCGTGTGGTACTCTGGGATGTACCACAGGGCAGTACCACTAGACATTACCACAGGAAAGTTCCACAGGACAGTACCACAAGACAGTATACACACAAATTGTCCTGTGGTATTTTGGGACGTATACCACACAACAGTACCACAGGACAGTACCACATGAATTGCCATTTGGGACGTACCACAGGAGAGTACAACAGGAATTCCACAAAATAGTACCACAGGACAGTACCACACGACTTGTTTTGTGGTATTTTAGGACATACCACAGGACAGTACCACAGGGCAGTTCCACAGGACAGTACCACAGGAAAGTACCACAGGACAGTACCACAGGAAAGTACCACAGGACAGTACCACAGGAATTGTCCTGTGGTATTTTGGGACGTACCACAGGACATTACCACAGGAAAGTACCACAGGACAGTACCTCACGACTTGTCCTGTGGTATTTTGGGACGTACCACAGGACAGTACCACAGGGCAGTACCACAGGACAGTACCACAGAAAAGTACCACAGGATAGTACCACAGGACAGTACCACAGGAATTGTCCTGTGGTATTTTGGGACGTACCACAGGACAGTACCACAGGATAGTACCACAGGACAGTACCTCACGACTTGTCCTGTGGTATTTTGGGACGTACCACAGGACAGTACCACAGGGCAGTACCACAGAACAGTACCACAGGACAGTACCACAGGACAGTACCACATGATAGTACCACAGGGCAGTACCACAGGACAGTACCACAGGAAAGTACCACAGGATAGTACCACAGGAGAGTACCACACGACTCGTCCTGTGGTATTTTGGGACGTACCACAGGACAGTACCACAGGGCAGTACCACAGGAAAGTACCACATAACAGTACCACACGACTTGTCCTGTGGTATTTTGGGACATACCACAGGACAGTACCACAGGAATTGTCCTGTGGTATTTTGGGACATACCACAGGACAGTACCACAGGACAGTACCACAGGATATTACCACAGGACAGTACCTCACGACTTGTCCTGTGGTATTTTGGGACGTACCACAGGACAGTACCACAGGGCAGTACCACAGGATAGTACCACAGGACAGTACCACACGACTTGTCCTGTGGTATTTTGGGGTGTACCACAGGGCAGTACCACAGGACAGTACCACAGGATAGTACCACAGGACAGTACCACACGATTTGTCCTGTGGTATTTTGGGACGTACCACAGGACAGTACCACAGGATAGTACCACAGGACAGTACCACATGACTTGTCCTGTGATATTTTGGGACGTACCACAGGACAGTACCACAAGGCAGTACCACAGGGCATTACCACAGGACAATACCACAGGAAAGTACCACAGGATAGTACCACAGGACAGTACCACATGACTTGTCCTGTGGTATTTTGGGACGTACCACAGGACAGTACCACACGAATTGTCCTGTGGAATTTTAGAACGTACTACAGGACAGTACGACAGGAATTCCTGTGGTAATTTTCGATGTATACCACAGGAGAGTACCACAGGAACTGTCCAAAATCCCACAGAAAAATCATAATATGGTGCTATTCCACACAGAAGTACCACACAGCAAATTAAATTCGTAAGTACCACAGAAAAATGCGACAGGATATTCTTTTTTTTTTAACATTTTATACCAGAGGACTATCACATCAGGAGAATATCAAACAGCAGTGCCACACAGGAGTACCACACAGGAAAATTGTAAGGCAGAATCAACTGAAATTTATAACAAAAATACAAACAAAAAAACACATTAATATTCCTCAATTAATTGATAGATGAGTTATGCTGTGAATTATAACAATTGATTTGCCATTACTTATCCTGTCCTATACTCCTACAGTATTACCTATTTAGTGAAAGTGCTGATGTAAAGCATGAGAAATTTCATAAGGACTTCTGTGGTACTCCTGTGGTACTCCTGTGGTACTCCTGTGGTAAAAATTTTTACATAGCTCATGAATATTCATAAAAAGCACTCTAGATTTTAGAAAATACATATATGTCTTAAAAAATCAAAGTATTAATGATGGAAGTTACTTTGAACTTTATGAAAGATTGTCTAATTATGTTATGTTATTTCCAATATCATAGATATTGTTATGAAAGTGTAATTTCATATCTTGATAATAAAGTATAATCGAGTTAGTAACCATGCCTTAATGCTTTACGGATAGACGGCCATATATATATGTACTGATAGGGTCGATGGCTACCTAGGAATAGAATATGACTATATAGATCTATTACAGAACTAGATTTGCACTTGGCCATTAGACTCTCGTTTGAGGTTATATGTTAGGAGTAGGACAGGTTATTAAGTAGGGCCATGTTTGTCCTGAAATCCATCACTCACCTATCAGGAACATTCCGTGAAATGTGGCTAAAATTCTCCCAGATTTTTTTTTTTCGATCTGTCCTGTGTGGTACTCTCCTGTGGTACCATGGAAATGCTGTGTGGTACTGCCCTGTGGTAATGCTGTGTGGTAATGATCGACCTGTGGTACTGTCCCAAAATACCACAGGACAGTTCCTGTGGTACTGTTCTGTGGTACTAGTCCTGTGGTACTGCCCTGTGGTACGTCCCAAAATACCACAGGAATTCCTGTGGTACTGCCCTGTGGTACGTCCCAAAATACCACAGGAATTCCTGTGGTACTGTCCTGTGGTACTGTTCTGTGGTACCGGTCCTGTGGTACTTTCCTGTAGTACTGCCCTGTGGTACGTCCCAAAATACCACAGGAATTCCTGTGGTACTGTCCTGTGGTATGTCCCAAAATACCACAGGACAATTCCTGTGGTACTGTCCTGTGGTACTTTCCTGTGGTACTTTCCTGTGGTACTGTCCTGTGGTACCGTCCTGTGGTAATTACCACAGGAGTACCACAGGACTTTTTCGTAAGGGAGTGGACGGGGGGAGGGTTGCGAGGGGGGGGTGTTTAATTTTTTAACAATAAACTTCAATCAATGGATATTGATATTTTAGGTTGGATTGAAGGAAAGCTGAAAAGAAATTATTTTTGGGTAAGTGATTTAGTTAATGGAATTTATAATGTAATGAAAGAATAAAATTGCTAAGAGAATGAGGGATTAGTAGTGTAAAACTAGAAAAGAAGAGATGTTTATATATGGACTGTGTATATGGATTGTGAAAAAAATGTATCAGAGTGTATCAAAACATATTAAACTGATGTAAAGTTTTGGTATAAATTTTGTATTCATTGATGTAAAGGATTATGAAATTGGTCCAGAGAATTTTGTATAAATCTGTTTGTATATCACTTTTCCCATTGATGAAGGATAAAATATTCTTTAAAACAAAAAAGCAATCAATCAATCAACCACCCAACCAAACAATTATTATTTTACATAGGGAGCCTACTGTATATCCGTCACATGTCAACGGAATGTGTATTTTTGCTAAAAGGGGAAGAAGGCATGAAGGTCTATTCATATTTTCCTTGTGAAAGTTTACTAATCTTACATAACAAATTTATGTATAATTCCAATCAAGACAGGGCACAGGAGAAATACAATGATAATAAAATATTGAATCGTTCCTTTTTTTCGTTCAATCCAGCTTTGGATCTAACGGATGTAAGGAGATGGCATCATGAGGAAAGGGATAATAGGGGGAATGTCAGAATTCATCTCATCTTTTGTGCAATGAACTTTTGTATTGTGTATCTGGATCTGTATTGAATTTTGTATTCGTTGAATCGTATCATTCCTGATACAGAGCTGCTTCGTTTCTTTTAATTGCGGTTCCTGTCCAGCCAATGATAATGCAATATCTCACATCCATGTTTTGTGGTCATAGCAACACTTTTGTATCTGAGAAAGATAAAACTAATGAAAAGGTGAATATATTTCTCACATGATCAAACAACGAATCGGCTTGACGGTGACGTCATAATCACGTACATTATTAGAAGTACAGCTGTATTCTGAAGACGCCTGAAGTCGGTCGTGTTGCTTGTCGGCTGACCCATGATAATTCGGTATAGTCGAAACGTGACTTTCTTAATTTCTCCCCTACCCCCCCCCCCCCCCTCCGTCACCCCTTTACACCTCTCTTTCCATCCCCCTCTTTACCCCATCCCCTTTGATGTTGATCTGTTTTTGTTTGTTTTTATTGTTCCCTATTCTACGTTTCAACAAATAAACCACAAACATAACAAAAAATTAAATGGGTGATTGTCAAATACGGCAATTAAGACAATTGAACATGTGAAATATGAGAAATCTACATAAAAGCATTTCCTTGTAGGGTGTAGATTCCCAGATGCTGATAAGACTTAAGAGATGAATTCTTGCATGAAAATCTATAATTGAAAGGAATGACAATATATGAAGTAGAGAATTACAGACGTCGAAGAATATAAAAAAAGAAAAGAAAGGAATGTCCTCAACACAAAACTTCTAGAGAGTAACGTGATCACCCGAGAGAGGCACAAGGCAGATACAATGACAGAAATACAAAGTTATGCACATAGAAAGCCCAAGTGGATAAAAGGAATCGCTGTATAGGTATGAATTCAGGAAAAACTAATTGAAGTTTACGCATAAATTAATTAAGAGATTGAGATTGGATGGTTTCTCTATCCAGATCATTCCAGAAGTTACTTCCTGTGGTAGCTATTGTTTTTAGAGCAGGTACAGCCGTACTGGAGAAAGATGAAAAGAATGTTACACGGATTGTAGTAAAACAAGGAGCACCTCACTGAGTAAAGTCAAACCACCAGTGAGTCAAACTCGGTAGCGCATGGGGATTCATAGCTCCATGCTCCTTCCATTACAAAATAAGAACGTTTTTCGAATGGCCCCTTTTTTCATAGTTATCATCAAACGGCTTGTCCCTTCAGATTGCATTCACTAATATTATCGTTTGTTAACTTCAAAATTCTGCTATCTACGTGTAAATTTTCTCACTTGTTTCCCACTTCTTTTGCCCATGTGTTATTCTTACCTGCAATGTTTCAAACTTGCATTTTGGCCCTACTTACTTTTGTGTCATATCATGTGAAATATGGAAATGAGTTTGAATTGAATTGAACTCAATTTATAAACCTCACTTACTTGCTTGGGTTTACTTGGATGTAGAGATGTAAAGCATCTGCTTATATGTGCCCCTCACGGTACATGGCAATATTTTTCTCTGCTGTGCAAATAAGTTTTTGTTTGTTGTTGTTGTTTTTTTTTTGTACATAGTAGCCTACTCATAAATCAATCTTGAGAACAAATCCTTTATACTTTTGACAAAATCGATGTCATCAATTTTCATATTCAGTTTTACTATGATACAAATGCATGGCCTATACATTTTCAACGGCAAAATTCAAATAAGAGCAAAGAGAGGTTATAATAGCCACAAATAGTGCACCTCTAGGCCTATCCTACAAGTAGGCCTACTTTCACTGTCCCATCTGTATGTGGCCTGAAGCACTGATGAAACCAATGACTCTCCATTGTGATGATGAGAATCTACTTTAAAGGGATTGTAAAGCCCCAGTCACATATATACACAGATCCTCAAGGATCTACATGATGATCCGGGGAGTTCCGGGATAGTTTCGACCTCGATGGAGCGTTGATATGACTGTACACATGGCATCAACACGGCATCAACACGGCATCAACACGGCATCTACACGGATAAGGCCGGGAGAGCGCGGCGTCTACACGGACCAACACGGCATCTACACGGATCAACATGGCAGCTACACGGCAGCCACACGGACCATCCCGGATTGCTCTGCCAACTCTGCAGTCTCCGGATGACGCCGGATGTTTTTGACTTCCAAAAGTTGCCGTGTTGGCCTCCCGGCGTCAACTCGGATCTCTCTCCGGATCACCCCGGATCAGATCCGGGGGGGGGGGGTCCGGGATGTCTGTGTGACTGGGGCATATAGTATTGGCGGGGATGAGAATTGGGCTTTTAACTTCTTGTTACCAAGAAGCCACTTATGAAATAATACAGGGCATACCATTTTAAGAGGAATTCAAAGTTTACTAGATGAAAATCGGTTTTGGAATCGCTCAGACATCCAAAAACTAAGTGAAACAAAGCGATCCTAAGAAAAGGTGGGTTCCACTTTTTATTGGAATGCTCTATTTTGGATATGTTGAATCCCTCTTGGAATTACATGCTCTTTCATGAGAGGTGTCTCATCTCACCAAAAAATATTAGAAACCTGAAGTTATGTCTCAACCAAAACTATACGCTCCCTTTAACACGGAATCAAAAGTGAACTATGATTTTAAACGGAGTTTCAACAGACCCTGCAAAGGTGCAAGCCATAGTTGACTGGCCTCGACCACAGTGCAAAAGGGAAGTGAGGAGTTTCATAGGACTGGCTTCGTACTATCGACGATTTGTTAAGGGATTTGCAGAAGTGGCAGCCCCACTGCACAACTTTACAGCAAAGTCAGCCAGGTTCGAATGGAATGAAGCCTTTGAGGATTCGTTTCAGGATTTGGTGCTAGATACAGATGCTAGCTCAGAGGCGCTTGGAGCTGTGTTGTCCCAAGTACAGGATGGGCAAGAGAAAGTCATAGCGTATTTCAGCAGGAAGTTCAATAAAGCTGAACGGAACTACTGTGTAACCAGACAGGAGCTGTTAGCCCTCATAACTGGTCTGAAACAATTCAGACAGTATCTATATGGTAGGAAGGTGAAGGTACGGACTGACCATGCCTCTCTCAAATGGTTCCTTCACTTCCGTAACCCAGAAGGGCAATTGGCGAGATGGATGGAACAGATCGCCGAGTATGACATTCACATCGAACATAGACCATGCAGGAACCACTTCAATGCGGATGGACTGTCTCGCATGAGATGTAAGCAGTGTGGAAGACAGGAAGAGGAAGACGATATTGGAATCCTGAACACTCAACTTGCACCTCCCTTGCAGGAGCATGTAGGATAAAGTGTCAGAGGTATCGTTACTCAACCGTCTATGAGCACAGCAAACTTGCGAGAAGCATAGCTTGCTGATGAGTCCATGCACTGGATATTAGACTTAAAGGAGGACCAGGCTAGGCCAGAGTGGGGAGAGATTGCACAGAAATCAGCAGCAGTGAAAACATACTGGGCCCAGTGGAGCCAGTTAGAAGTTAAAGATGGGGTACTGTGTCGTCGATGGGAATCCGACGACGGGAGAACCATCAAGAGGGAAATTGTTACGCCAGAGAAGCTCCGGACAGATGCTATCAGGGATGTGCATAACGGCCCGTTGGGTGCAAACTTCGGGCAGAGGAAAACGCTGGCAAATTTGAAGAGTAGATTTTACTGAAGCGGTATGGCTGCTGATGTACGCTCGTTCATTAGAATGTGCAATTTGTGCGCAAGAAGGAAATCCCCTACCAAGCAACGCCGAGCGCCCCTGCAACAGAGCAGGGTGGGTGCGCCTATGGAAAAAATTCCACTTGATCTGATGGGACCATTGCAAAAGACAAAGGAAGGGAATCAGTGGATCCTTGTTGTGGGCGATTACCACCCTAAATGGGTAGAAGCTTACGCTCTACCAGATGCTAGGGCAGAAACTGTTGCCAAGAAGTTGGTAGAGGAATTTGTCAGCCGTTTTATGATTCCACTTGAGATCCATGCGGACAAAGGGTCAAACTTTGAATCGCAGTTATTCAAGGAAGTGTGCAAACTTCTTGAGGGTAAAGAAAACCCGCACAACAGCGTATAACCCCAAATCTCGTGGCATGATTGAACGCTTTAATCGTACTCTGGTTAACATGCTAGCCATTTCAATTGAGCAGGACTACTCTCAGAGAACATGGGATGTGCAATTGCCTTTCGCAACATCTGCGTACCGTTCTAGGCCTCATGAAACAACCGGGGAGAGCCCCAACATGATGATGTTGGGAAGGGAAGCAAGACTTCCCATCGACCTCACCACATCACAGTGGGAGATGAGGATGAAGAGGAACCAGAGGATTATGCGGCTGCACTGCGCAGACGAATGAAGAGAGCTCATGACCGCGCAGAAGTGTGCACAGGCAAAAGTGCAGTGCGTCAGCAAAGAAACTACGACCGAAGAACTAACTCCCCGGGACTAAAGGGAGGCGAATTTGTTTGGCTGTACGATCCTTTCAAAAGAAAATGTGTTTCACCTAAGCTACAACGTCGCTGGAAAGGTCCATTTCTGATAATTACACAGTTATCTGATGTAGTTTTTTTCGTATGCAATCCTCCCCACGAACAAAACCTTTAGTGGTTCACAGCGACCGACTCAAGCCATATGAAGGAGAGAAACTGACTGCATATGGACTTGGGAAAGGCCTCAATCCGCCACCGAAAGAGACGAAGACAGGGCAGCGTCATCACCCCAACATGAGCTGGACACTGCCAATGAGATTCCAGAGGCCAATGAGATTCCAGAACAGTTGCAATCAAATACAGCCGAAATTCCCTCTCACACTCCTTCCAAATGTGATAGTCAATGGCAATGTTGATGAAGATCGTCGCTATCCGAAACGCCTCAGAAGAAGGCCAGAATATTTCAGTACGAACGTAGACCAGTAATGTCTATGCGCAGATAAAGTTTGTAAAATAGTAGGTTCAAGCATTTGCAGTGACTGGCTAGTGACTGGAAGGAACTACTATTTGTTTATCCCTATAATGATTGCGGCCACATCGGGAGGGTGATTACCTGTCGCAAATGCGATAGGGTGTGCCGGAACAGGGAATACTTGTATCGCCACTTGAGGCAGTGCCACCACAATAAGGGTGGGTATGACTGCCGTCAATGTAATTATTCATCAACTAAGTCCAGTAATCTAAGGAGGCACATCCACCATGTGCATGAAGGTCTCCACAGCCGAGGCAGGAGCAGGTCACCCCAATCACCACGGCGGACGCCACGACCAACCACCACCAGATTGCCAAGTGAGAAATAGAGCAGCCCGGTATCAATCTCTGCGGACTGCTCCCCTATTTCGACGTCGCCACCAATGATGGGAAAACCCCTGGTAATGATGCTCCACGAATTAGGTAGTGTGGAACCAGACCCAGGCAGCTCTTCTGACGAGGATGGATCCCCACCACCGGCCCTACCCAAGCACACCATCGACGACCCAACCAGCAACCACATATCGGGTACAGACTTCTCGCCAGAACTAAATTTAAATGATCGCCATGACAACGGGAAAGCCGATGAAAATGCATGTGAGAATAAAATCTTAGTACCCATTGTCGAACACAACACAATCGAGTATTTGTCTGGCAATATTTGTATTAAGCGATCTAAAACAACTCATACATATCCAGTATATGTACCGGCCAACTGGGATAAGTCAGTCCCATGCAATTATGGAATGAAAGATTAAGGGAATATTTTGCTGTTTCTTGGGTTAATTGTAAGGATGAGGTCAGAAACCAGTCGGTGATACGTATGGTAATTTTTCAAAGAAGATGTGCACAAACGATAATCGACAAGGTAGGTATTGATGAAGAGGGCTCTTATTTTGTTTTAATTACACACGATCTTGAAGAAGGAAAAGAAAAGAAAAACAAAAACAAGTTGTATTCATGTGGATATTTTATATCAATATATTGGTACGACTGTCCAAGTGTGATAGGTACAATATAAATGACTTTTGCCAAAGAAGGCTATAGTGACAAGGAAATAGACATCGTCACTTATTTTGTACAAATTTTTAGGCTAATGAATGAAGTATGTTAATGTATACTTCGGCATTTTGCTTGTTTCGATATATGATTGAATTTATATGTTATTTCGCTTTGAACCTTGATGTTGTTTTCTTTGAAAGAGAACAAATACGATACTATACTGTGTTCTAGCACTCTTAACCCGTTCCATACTGAATTCTGAAATCCCCATAGACTTAATACACAAACCACCAGGTTCCCGAAGTGAATGGGTTAAGATTAAGTTACCATGTCAGAACGCATTCCTCGACAATTTTATAGATGCAGACTATTCATCGTACTGACACAGTGTGTGATTCAAACCATGGTATTCAATTCATGCCATTGTACAGTACACAAAACGCTCTGACCAAAGTTCATTTGCAACATGATGATTTAATTGTATTTTTTTTTCGCTGTAAGACTGATACACCGCTTGTGGTATATCTTTGCAAGGAAAGTGCGGCATATTGCCTATTTTTATAACAAATTGAAGTTGTAATACTTTCATTTAGGTAATCTGTGAACTCGATCTTGCCTTTGGCTGTTATGACAATCAAGAAAGAGAATGCAAGACTTGCTGTAAAGGCTTACTCAACATTCAACTTTGTAACCACGATAGTAATACGATTAAGAGACATGTTACCTCAGATGTTCAGAATTGCTGCCTACATTATGTAAAAAGATGAGTTCGAGTTTTTGTTGTCATTGTACAGTATTGTTTAAGTAACATGAGTAGTTATATCTACTTTTGCTAATTACCTCTTTTTCATGTAATCAATCGTATTCGAAGAGGAACGAGATGAAGGAAATTGCCCTTCGTATTGATTTTCATGTCAGTACCTTTCTATAGAAATATAGAAATGGATAATGTTTGTGTCTGTGTATGTTATAATATATATGCTTTATAGTCTATTACACGTACAAGCTATACGCTGCACAACACTGAATTTTGTTCTTCAAAACCGTCAATGCTTCTGTATTATTTGGTGCTTTGTATTTAAGTGTAACTCTTGGTGATATAAGTCTAGAAGCTCTTGTCAAAGACAATTTTAGCCTCGGAGTATACTTGCCATTATACTCGCCAATTTTGAAGATGGTATATGTTATGTATAACTTTTACTTATCATTTTACAGATAATAATAATAATAAAGAAAGTTCTTATATAGAGCATTTCAGACTTGAAAAGAATTTCAATGCGCTTTACAAACAAACAAATAATAGCATAATACAAAATATAGCAACAAAAATTACAATTTACCAAGCACGATATATTACTCTACAATCAGTATTTCTTAAATATACATACATTGAAGGTCAGAGTTGCCAGTACTACTAAAAAATGACTTCAAATTTAACAATCATAGGCTATTTCGTAAAGATAGGTTTTGAGTTTTGTTTGAAATTGTCTACTGGCATCTGACTTTTTAGTGGGTCTGGCAGAGAATTCCATAGAGTAGGTGCAGCAAAAGAAAAAAAACCTCTCCCCATAAGACTTCGTTCGAATGGTAGGTACAACAAGCAAGTTTCGAGCAGAGGATCGGAGACATCTAGTAGGCTTATATGGGGTTATAAGTTCTGTAATGTAGTGCGGGGCTGTTCCATGTAGTGCTTTGAAAGTGATGAGGAGGAAGAAAGGAGACGTAAATGGCCTTTTGAATCTATCGTTTTGTTCCGTATAAAGTTCTCAATTTTGTCTTTAATAATTTTTGTATTTCTTTGAAACAAGGACGTTTCAAACTTGGTTGGGGGTAATGTGACAAAATTGGTATAGAGACACCCCTCTCAAGATAATGGACCAACCCAGGGTGTGCAGTTCGCGTGCAAACGAAAGTGTGTACGGGGTATAACAATGTCGAGGGACGCACGCAGCAGGTACAAAGGTCTAAGTGCAGGAGGTCTAAAAGGACACTGCTCGGGATCCAGAGACAGAGAGTTGGAGAATTAGAGTTAGAGTAGTAGATAGTGAAAGTAGATAGCCAGAGAGCTGAAGGGAGAAGGGCTCTGCCCTGGGGTGTCGATAGAGCTGTTTGGGAGATATGTTTTTTAAACTTTCTGGTGGCTTGGCTTGCTATCGCACACATTGCTTGTATCTATACTTATAATACCGCCTTCTCGGAGGACGACGACTGCATAGGCTCTGCTTAATAAACACACAGTAACGGTATGTTATTCTCCATGACTCGGTCTGTGATGTCAACTTTTTAGTTGTAAGCACTACCGCCGATTGTCTGCTGTGCGATGCTTGTGACGGGTGTTTATGGTTAGTGATGTTGCGGAGTGCAGAGTGAGGGTGTGATGGTAATGTGCAAGATCACAATATATTTTTTGTGAAAACGAGCCTACAATCAACCCCGTAAGGCCAAAATTCGCTACAATATATTGCATTGTTTTAAACGTGTAAAATAAGTGCCTTCATACCGCTGCTTTACCTTAATGCTTATCATATCACTGATATAAACTGTAGTGTGTTCATCGATCAAAAATTTACAGCATCATATATATGCTTTTTACCATAAGAAGTTGATGTCGATATAATGTACAGACTTTAATACGAGGAATGTAATAGGTAAGGACAATAATAGTCCAGTCTTTACTCAGATGAACAGCTCAAATGTATTCCTCTGAACAAGCTGTGGTCACGATCAATTCACGGACGTCATTTCCTTTGTCTTTGGGAAAAGACAGTTTCATTTGTTTACTTTGTTGGCGACATTTTCTCTTTTCTGTCTTCACTTTACCACACATGCAGGTTCGTGTCCGAATAAATGCGAACAGATGGGACGTGACAAGGAATAAGGACTGTATCCAAGTCCGTGTATCTTACAGAGGAGTTAAACTTGAGTGTTGATTGAGCACAAAGGGTTTTTTTTCTGAACTCCACAAACTTAGGCCCACAGTTCAAGAATCAATGATCCAGGCTTTTCGCAATAACATCTAAGATTAAAATAAGTTATCAGCGCATTGCCATTTAGATAACTTTCAAAACAGAGGTTCATGATCAAAGTCCTTACTCGATATTTTTAAGATTGATAATGTGCCCATTTAGAAAAGAGCAAATACGATATATCGCAAACACAATGCATTATGTCATTTAGTTGATAAGATTAAGTTGAAACCTTAAGATAAGGTGTTATCAAGATCCATGAATTCGGCCGCGTTGACGTCGTTCATTTCATATACCTAATAACAACCCCCTAAACAATCCACAACGTTAAAAAGTTTTATCTTTTTAAAAATATTGAATTTCTAAATCTGAACGTTTCTCATAATGAATCTAAAGACGACTTGTACGAAGACTAGCTCATACGGCGATGCGATCACCGATCGCCTCTTGAAGTAACGATAGCCACGAATATCGTTTCAGCGGGCAGCTGTCGGAGAAAGGAGTCGGGGCGTGCGCACGTCGTACGTACTCCCATTGTTGTTGCGTGTGATGTGCGCTTCCCATTGGAATCGCATTTGTATATGGCGTCGGCGTCTGATGTGTCGCCTGTCGACTACATATGAACATGCTGCTAGTTGTGCAGCGGCACCGATTGATTTCATATTTGAAGTCGCTGTATTTTGCGTGATTGTAGAATTTATAACTCATTATACATTGCTTTCATTTCTGCAGGATTCTTATAGTAGCACTGAGGGTCAAGTGAAAGATATTTGCTCGTACGCAGAGAAAATTCACCTGTAACTCGCCAAGTTCGAGTTGTAACTGACGACGAACTGGATAGGCATACAGCTCATCAGTGAGCCGGCCTAGTTAGGTCACAGTGAACCCTGAACTACATATTATAGAGTTGAGCCTCGTTATATGCTGGGTGTTTTGTTTGTTTGTTGTTTGTTTTGTTTTGTTTAGTTTTTTTTTTTTGCTTTTTTTTTTGGAGAAAGGGTTGGGAGTTAGCAATAAAAAGAGGGGGGATTAGGTTTTTTATTCTATATTGAAATTTCTTGGCTTGTCCTCTTTTTTCCCCTTTTCTTTCTTTCTCTCTTTTTTGAAATCGACAAAAACATCCTGGGCACAATTTTGCTGGGGAATGTTTGTATCCCAAAGGCCAAGCAAAATTGATTGCTAGTTTCTCGTCTGTCAAAAAAGAAATGGGGGGGGGGCTGTGTTTTGTGATCCGATACTTTTCATTCCTCATTGTCCAGATGTTTTCGCAGTATTCCCCCCCCCCCAATTTTTGAACACAAAAAAAATACAAAAAAAAAACAATATTTTGGAGAACGCCCCAAAATGATGCGGTCATGGACGATAAACTAAGAATAATTTTTTTACTTTGTCTTATTAATAGAACTTACGAGTACTTAATTGAGAGCATGGGTGAAAATTCGGTAATCATGTACAAATGCACACCGTGTACACCTACCATTTCCTTCCTTAATTTGTAAATGAAAACTTCTTGTGGCGATCAGAAATGTCAAGATGGACCATATCTGACGGTTTCATGAAATTTCATAGTCAATTACAGAAGAAAAGTAGCTAATTTTGACTCAAAATTACGCCGATCGACGGCTGTGTCAGTGTAGCATGATGGATGATCGATTATGTGGAAGAGCGATATAAGGATGATAATCGATCGTTGTAGTCTGTGATACAGCCGCTTGTTTGGTGTTTAACCACAATATTACGTCGGCTCGACAGTAAAATGTGGAAGAAAGAAAGTGATCTTGATGCGTCTGTTTTTCATCGTTTTAGTTAATTTTCTCCTGCGTGTGACTGTATGTCTCTCAACATTGTTTGCTGACTAAATGATGGACGGATAATGTGTACAAAACAGTAAAAGATATGAAAATATGGGAATTATCCATCATGAATATTGCACAATAAAGTGGATTTTTACTACAAAACAAAAGCAAATACTGGGGTTGCAGTTTTTGTATACATAATTAAAAAAATGACATGGAAAAATAAATATTATTATGAAAACAATTACTTTCTACTATCCCTCAGATGAACTTATCAATTAAAAACATATTACCATTTTAATTTCAATATTCTGTTTCTTTTTAGGTAAAATGAGCACTTCATGATACCATACAAAACAATGAATATCCACAATTTACAATACTTCATGAACAAAATGTTTCAAACCTAGAGGTATAAAGTCATACACATACTTGATTTTTATATCAAAGGTATCCATGAACATTGCACCGGAATTCTATACATGTTGTAAAATAATTATTAGGCTAAGTACAGTGGAACCTCATTATAAAGAACACTTATGACACAAACTCTCGTTACAAGGTGATTTTCCTGGTCCAATCTCTTTGTCTTCTATAGTATTTTGGCCCTGATATAACAATGTTTCGATATAAAGAGGTAATTTCTATGGTCCCAAGGACATCGTTATATAACGAGGTTCCACTGTAGGCCCTATTATGAAAAAAAAAAAAACTGCACTGTCCAGAAAGGGTGGATTTCTCCAAACCCAAGATTTGGAAGCCCATAAGAAAAATTAATCAATATCAATATTTTAAAACCAATTATGTAAGGCTTTATTCCAGTGACATCATTGCCGGCCCTTTTTTTAACCAAATTCTGAATACAAAGTTGACTAATGTATTGGCCTTAGCTTGGATGCTATAGAAGATATTTTCACAAATGAAGGCGATGTTGGAGAGTTCAAACAAGCTCTGGGTAGACCGAAACAGATTCCCAGAGAAGAGGCTCGCAGCAGCAAGCTGGATATTTATGCCCCCATCTTCCCCTCCAACGGCTGGGAGTGCCACTTCATGTATGTCCTGAAATGCATATAATGTCAACTATCAGAAGACTCCCATCCTCTCTCCAAAGTGCCCTGTCAGGATCTGCAACAGAGCCACATTCATCACATCTTATATATGAAAGGAGGGTCGTGAGGGAAGCCTTGAAAATGGCATACTTCCTGTCACGGACTGGGCTGTAGTTTGCTTCTGCTTGAAAGAGGAAGCTCGCGTCACTCTCACTGAAAGATGTGTTGGGTGACCAAACAGGTGTGCTTGCTGCTGGTGTACTTGCTGTTGGTGTCTTGATTGGCGATCCATCGCAGAATGAGGCTGTAAAGGAGGAGATGTTGTCAGTGTCCGATGAATCCAATGAATCTGAGGAGAGTGACGTATCAAATGAAGAATCTTCTGTCTGTGTACCTGTCTCAGTCTGCGTTGAGTTTGAGAGGAGGGCTCGTCAACGGTAGTTTCATCATCTGTCTAAACATAACCAAAAAAAAAAAGAAGTTAGTACAAACTACATATTTGTCAATTAAGTTATTGTTACAAGCTATGGAATTATTATCAGTTGTCAAGTTATAGTCTCATTACTCATTTCTGGAAACAATGACCAACAATCTATCATGGTTTAGTACCGATACTGGTAACCATACAAGTCTCCCCTCATTTTTTTTTTGCTAATTACTTGTTTAAGGAAACCATGTCTGAAATTTATCACGCTTTAGTATTGATAAAATTATCCATATCACAACTTTTTTTTTTCTGCTGTGATCAAACTGACGACTGCATCATACAAATTCATACACGTTCAGGACAAGCTGGAAAATTTGCTTGTAATGAAAGCAGGAAAGCTGATGAAATTATGTTTGAAGAAAATCAGAGAAAAGGAAAGGGTTATTTCCAGAAATTACTTTCTAATGTCACAAAAATACTGTGATGTTATTCCATTATTTTGCATGGATGCTTTTCATTTCTTTTCAATTCTTTTGACATTTTGAATTTCCTAATTTTTTTAATATATCCTTTTTTTCCATGCCTGTGAACAAGTTACAATAGTGTAGGTTCACATCTTCGCAACATATACATGTATATATTGCTCCCTAAATAGAATGCAATAATAATTATGAGTTAGCCTATTCCATTAATATTCCATTATTCTAATATTATGTGAAGACTTATAAAAAATTACATGCTAATGTTGTAAAATTGCGGTTAAACTGCATATTCTAGTCTTAAACTCGCACTTACTGAAGCATCCACTAATCTGACGATGGGAACTCCGCTCCCACAGTGATAACAAACGATCTTTTCAGGCTCTGCATCAGGGGCAGTCTGCTGCATTGATAGCATTACATCTGCGCGGTCGGCTGGAAGACGGACATCAGACGTCATTTTTTATTTGATTTGATTTGATTTATTGGTTTCTGTATCATCATTGTACATACTCACATTCATGTACAAACATAAATATGATAACATACGTTATTTTCTTGTTCATTGCCTGTGTACAATGTACAGCAAGAGTACAACAAACATACAACAATGGATAATACAGAGGGGCTACAGCATAAGCGTAGCTTGATTTGCGTGCAGCCCCAGTAGCATAACATGATATTATCATATACATCGGAAGGAGAATAGGAGGGAGAGATGACTTGCATAGAGATAGGATAGTTGAAAGGAGAAAGGGAAAGGAGAGGTTTGTCTGCTTTCACTAAAGGTTTATACAAAGTAAAGTCATCTGTATCACTGATTAGCAAGACATGACAAAATATTTCCTCACCGAGGTATGCAGGTGGACAGTTGATACAGGTCATGGTCGGTTACATAATCATTATTACATAATAAATTAATTGCGTCGATATTTCTACGAAAGAATTTCGTGTATAATACATTAACAACGACGATGGAATTATTGATATTCAGATAACAACATTGTTTTTACAGCCTTCCTAAAAGAATACATGACTTTAAACTTCGAATTTCAGAAGGAAGAGAATTCCAAACATCGGGTCCAGTGTGTCTGACAGATTTCAGAGCCATCACTGTTTTGGGATTATACAAGTGAAAATTATCAGATTGTCTTGTTGGATAAGAATGTATTTCCTTGTTTAATTGAAATAGTGAGTAAAAAGAAGATGGAAACTGACCATTATTTTTGCAAAAAAAAAATTAATATCATTTACCTTAAGTGTTCTTAATTCTGCGAATAAAGGATCTGAATGGTCTCGATAACTTGAGTAGGTGCATATACGTATAGCTTTGTTTTGCAAAAGTAACATACTATCAATGTGGCTTTTTGAAGTTGCCCATACAATGTTGCAATAAGAAATGTGCGATAATATCAACGAATTATATAACATTAATGAAATATTCTGAAGGACATAATACTTTAACTTCTGAAGTATACCAACATTACGAGATAGTTTATCCGAGATATATTGTACATGAACGTTCCATTTCATATTTTCATTTGTATATATTCCGAGGAATTTAATACTCTTTTTTTGTTCCAATAATACACCATCCACCATGATATTTAAATGTTGCATTTCATTGTTGTGCTTCTTGTTATAGAAATACATAAAATATGTCTTTTTCAGATTAAGTGATAATCTATTACTCTTAAACCACATAGATAATCTCGGTAATTCAGTATTGAGAGTTCTTAAGAGCGAATGAAAATCAGAATTGGAACAAAATACATTAGTGTCATCAGCAAACATAATATATTGCAGTGACTTAGATGAGTTTGAAATATCATTTACATACACTAGAAATAATAGCGGTCCCAATATTGATCCTTGTGGGACTCCACATTGTATAGGTTCTATTGTATTGTTTATTGTATTGTTTATTGAGTCATGTAAACAAATGACGTGTATCTAAATTTCATTTGGAAATGTAACAGTTACATTGTACTTAATTTGTTTATTTGAAATTGTCATATCATATGTTTTTGCCGGAAATGAAATAAAAATGAAATGAAATGAAATAGGTAATACTTCAGAGTTAACAGATTCATAGTACACATATTGCTTTCTATTTGACAAGTAATCTTTAAACCATTCAAGTGGAATGCCACGAACACCATAGGACTGCAATTTACGTATGAGGATAGTGTGGTCAAGAGTGTCGAATGCCTTGCTTAGGTCCATGAAAACACCGATGACATGTTTTTGTTCAGCTAAGGCAGTCGACACTCTATCGTATAATTGGGCTAGTGCCATATCTGTTGAATGAAATTTCCTGAAACCACATTGGTCTTGGTTAAATATATCATATTGCGTCAAAAAAATCATACAATCTGTTACATACAAGCCTTTCTATTACCTTAGAAATACTAGGAAGAATAGAAATAGGACGGTAATTTGATACAAGAGAAGAGTCATCTTTTTTATAAATTGGAATGACTTTAGCAATTTTTACATGCATTCGGAAATATACCAGTTGAGAGTGACAAATTACAAATGTACACTAAGGGTGTCGGTATACTACCAATAATCTGTTTTAAAAAATACGTGCTCATTTCATCATGACCAGTTGCCTAACTTGATTTTAATGAGTGAACAATGTCAAGAATCTCACCATAATCTGTTGGTTTGAAAAATAATGAATTATTATTTGACGCACCTAAATACTGCAAAAAATCAGTTTGTGTGGGATCTATTTTTTAAGCTTGACTAGGACCTATATCAACAAAATACTCATTAAAACAACATGCTACATCCCTAGGGTTAGAGAGTGTTTGACCGTCACACATAATTTGAAATGTTGACATGTTCTTTTGCTTACCAATAACATCATTAATAACTTTCCAAGTGGCTGACATATTTCCAGTAGCATTTTGAAAGGCTTCTGTATAAAACATCCTACGGGAAAGTCTTATAATTTGTGTCAATTTATTTCTATATAATTTATATCGATTAACGTTATCATTATTAGGATACCGTAAACTATATTTATATAACATATTTCTTTTCTTTATTGATCGGAAAATATCTTTGTTATCCATGGATTTTTTAATCTTTCTATTACTTTTCCTTTCAATTGCGGGGATATGTTTGTTAAAGTAAGAAAGAAATATATTCCAGAACGTATCATATAAGCAATATTTGGGTCTGCGCAAAGTAATACATCATCCCATGTTTCAGAGATTAAATCGTCGTTGAGTAATGATATATTTTCTGATGTGAATTTGCTCATCTTCTTACTTTCTGTTTGCTTGACATGGGAATGTTGTGTCTCGTCACAGATAAAAAATATAGGTAAATGATCAGATATATCACTATACAAAAGACCAGATTTCGAATGATCTGTGTCGATATTAGTAACAATATTATCAATCAATGTTGATGAGTTAACCGTCATTCTCGAGGGCTTATCTATAGTGACATACAGAAATTTGCTTGCAAAATATTGCAAAACTTATTCTTAGCATTATTTCCTTGATTCAAAAGATCAATATTGAAATCACCCATCAAATAAACATCTTTGTTTTCTTGATTGATCAGTTCTAATAAAACATCCAAATTTTGCAAAAATAAATTACTGTCTGTATGAGTACGGCGAAGTCACGCCCATATTTGTAACGGAATGTCGTCCCAAAACGGGCACAATTTTCTGCTTTTGTGTACATTTCCTATGGAAAACAGGTGCTCTGTCATGAAAATCATGAAAACCCGATTATTTTTACAATTAATCACTTTCATTGATTAGTTTTGTGCTAATTATGGTAGAAAAGTGGTCAGTGACAATTTCTAATAGAAAAAAAAAGAAAAAATAAAAGTTGAAAAAGTTGAAAAACAAGGAAATACATAAGAAATTATGAAAAACAATAGAATACATTAAGTTTCACCTTGAACAGCTACTTTTTGTTCCTGTTAACATCTTGATTATGTTTTGGTATGTCATGAGGATCCTAAAAATGTAAGTTTCGAGGAGTCCTGGGGGATGCACGGTGACCCCCCCTTAGGTACCCGACTAGTGGTACCTCATTTTATGAATTACAAAATTAGCGATTGTTTTGCACATCTCAACTGAATTGCTTCCAATGAAACATAAGGACGCTCCACAGCGATCAAAGGTACATACTAAAAAAAAGCTCAATTTCGAATCGAACTCTGTTTGTCGAGAAGACTACAGTGCACTCCCGTTACAACGAACACGGTTATAACGAAATTTCGTTACAACGAAGTAAATCTTCTGGTCGCAAAATTATCACCATTAAAGTCTATGGCACAAAATTCGCTTATAACGAACACGGTTATAGCGAAATTTCCGTTATAACGAAGTCTTTTCCGAGCGCCACAGACAAAGAAAAACAAAAGAAATGTGCTCCGTTATAACGAAAAGCGAATTGCTTTCGAAAATACGTAGCGGAACAAGCATTTATAGCGTCTCTGCATGGGTGAACGCTTCACACCACTGTGTGTTCGCTCCTTGTGCCACACACAGTTTCTGAGTGGAACTTGCGTTTATTATTGTAATACAGTTATCCCATCACATTTCACATAGCTTTCCAGTGTATGATGAGTATTCAGCAAACATAATATGATATATATGCGTGGTTTCCTTGTTTCCGTTATATATTGTATTTGTTCGGTTATAACGAAATTTCGTTATAACGAAAGAAAACCGCCGGTCCCGAGCATTTCGTTATAACGGGAGTGCACTGTATAACAAACAGGTCTGGTGTGACATGGAATGAATAGCCCAGCAGTGCAGTTACACTGATATGGATACATGTACAAAAAAAAAAATAAAGAATTCAAGAGAAGCCAAGCGGGCGTGTATTAAGAGCACGTCCGTCCAATGAGTACACAAATTACAATTACGGTATTATTCCGCCCACCTGACAAAGAGAACGGGAAATGCTTGTAGGACAATAACAGGGCAGATACCAAAGTGGCGAAGTTCCAGAGTTCATTAACCTTGTACTATCGGTCCTTTAGATGCTCATAAAAAAAAACGAGAAAGAACGAAAACAAAAGCAAAACTGAATTTCATTATGATACGGGTTAACTAGGTGACAAACACTTCTTACATGAGTGTGTACAGTCCATTCTGAGGGTAATGAATAATGTGAAAATGTTTAGGCTGATATGGATACATACACCAAAAGAAAAAGGAATTCAAAGAAGCCAAGCGGGCGTGTATGAAGAGCTTATTTACATACACATTGGGTACACAAATAACATTTGAGGGATTGTTCCGCCCACCTGAAAAAAATGGTGTTGCATGACCTATGTACTGACATTACTGTAATAAAATAGTACTTTAAATTTAACATAAGAAAAATACTATATTTGATTTTTAAAAATCCTGTTCAAGCAGAAAATTACACCTTGTAGGTATAATGTTACACCTCGTAGACCCTTTATCAGTAGGAAAACAATAAACAACATCTCATGTGAAAAAGCCACCCAGGCCCTACAGTGCAGGGCAAAATCGTTTCTCTCGACACTGCAACGAATGTACAATACTGGAAAAACGTATACAATTTAAACTTCATTGATAATTTGTAACCTTACTTCGGTTACAAAAGAACATGACTATGAAACTAGTTCATATTATCATATTCATTGACTAAAAATAAATCTACAAAACTTCTTACGTTAAACATTACATAATTATGATTTGAAATTACCTATACCGGACATTTCATTCCAATGCGATCAATACTGCATTGTTTCTCCAGTAGGACATTATTATCAAAAAATCCATAACAATTATGATTTGAAATCATCTTTTTAATGGGTTATTATGTAAAACATGACTGTAAACCTACTACAAATATGAAATACTTTTGTAGACAATGCTTGTGGTCACATTATATGTCAATAATAACGACGGGCATAATATGCATTATGGAAAAAAAGTACATTGGATCATCAAACATCCTGATTGAAACTTCAGTTAGATAATCAATTGAAATTGTAGGGGTTACAACCAAGTTGTCGCCATTTGCCGGCGTAGAATCTCAGCTTGGTTCCTGCCTTGTAGAGCTCCTGAACCTGTTTCACCCATTTCTGTTTCTCTTGCAGGTCAAGTGGCGTCAGGTCATCGGTAATGAAATACTGCTCATTCTTCAGGACATCTCTTGTGCGACGCATCACTTCGACTTTATCACGATATGATAACAATTTCACCAGAACATGTCGAGGTTTCCCTTCGTTTCTTTTCCCATCTCTGTGCGCGCGTTCCACCTTGCTGTTGATCTGAAACTTGTTTCTTAGGATGTTTTCCGCTGTCTTGATGCAGTCATCGTGATCACCTTCCTGCGGCTCAGGGATTCCAACTAATCTCACATTATTTCTCCTCAGGAACCTTTCATTTCTATTTGCAGCGATAGCATGCCTTCCCACTTCAGACTTCAGCCGATCCATCTCAGCCTGCATGTCGTGAATTTTCCTTTCCATGCCATCCTGCTTTATTATTAGATTGTAGATCGTCTATTCGCTTTCTCTCGTATTCCAGGGAGGCTCCAAGGTGAGTTTCAAGGTCGTTCAACTTACTTATGAAGTTGTCGACAGCCTTGCGGATCATATTCTCAAATCTGTCCGTTGTTTGCTTGAAGTAACTCTCCAAGCTTGGAGGCAAAAGAGGAACCTCTTCCGGGACAGCTCCGGCTGCAACCGAGCCAACTGCACTGGGTGCAGAGGCGGAGATTTCAGTGTCAGAATCAGGCTCCTCGATAACATTGTCGACATTCTCCGGCTGCATGGATGGAGCCGGGGTGACAGTATTTGTTGTCGCCTCCTGGTCCAATTTGGCTCGCTTCTCTGTGTAGTGTGGCTCATTGGGCTACGTGTACTAGTAGTTATAGTATTGGGCTTACCCGGCTTTGCCTGGCCTTGGGTTTTCCTCGGTCTTAGCTTTGCTTGCTGATCCATAATTACTTGCAATTTCAGTCTCAATCAATCCTGGAATGTTGACTGGTAGAATGAAAGAGTCGATAGGCAAATTGAGAAATATTCCGTGTCCTTACGGTAGTTTTTTCACAGTTTTCTGGAGACGTGCAAATTAGCGTTTTCACTCGAAGGGCGCCATCTATTACTCTCATTCTCATCTGAAATAAAGAGCAATTCTCATCTGAAAAGAGTCATTCTCATCTGAAATAAAGAGCAATTGATTAATGCAGGTTTTTAAACACTAGGGGAGAGCGGGGTGAGTTGGGACGTGGGTCAAGTGGGACACGTTCTCTGAATAAAAAACTGTTCAACCAATCAGCGATTGGCTTATATCTACAATAAGCCCCTAGCAACCATACGTCACACTATTCAAAAGAAAGCCATGCAGTTCGGCAAATTCTAAGTATGTATAAATTACTATTGAAAATTTTCCCCAAAATATGATATTTTTTTGAAATCAGGTTAATTAACCTGTTGCCTTTTTATTCATGATTTCAAGGGCGCAATTGAAGCTGGTGGTGAGCCTTATTGATATGCAACTAATATACAGCCGTAACTTGTTTTTGAGAAATGCCTGCATGGTTACTGAGCAGTCGTACATGTTTATGTATATGCCATGTGAGGGACAGTTGGGACAACGTGTCCCATTTGTCCCTCATAATAGCATTACATGTAAAACAGTTCAGATTTTCAAACATGTTGTTCAAACTTGTTTTGTTGAAATAAAGATACTTTTAAAGCATGTTTGACTGTTTTCATTACCAATGTTTCATTACGCCTTCCAACTTCGACATTTCCGACATTTTTATAGGATGTCACACTTTACCAACACCGTCCCATTTCTCCCTTGCCGTTGTCCCACTTTACCCACGGGTGGGTCAACTTCTCCCCCAAAATAAGGTTTTTCCTTTTCATTAACTGCAGAAAATTGAGAACAGTGCCACCCCCAGGTTTATAGCTCTTTATGTAACCTACCATATGAACCTTCATGCAAGCTCGAAAGGAAATGTAATCATCTCTTCTATAAAAAGATATAAGAAGAAAATTGGCGAACTTGAAATAATGCCCCATTCTTCTCCCCGCTCTCCCCTACTGACACCCAGTTAATCCATATATCCCACATTTTTAAACAACATGTATCTTCTGAACTTTGTTTTCTTTTTACAAGGGACCTATAAAAATGTGGTATCTACCTGTGCAGTCAGTTTTACGTATTGCAGCCCAGCCCCCTCCCCCGCCCCATGTCACAATAAGCTCACCATTCGCAAAGATTAAGTGACATCATTTTTCAAACATCCATAACTTTCTTATTCCTTGTCTGATTTTCTTTTGACTTTCACCATCCTGATCTATTTCCTACTTTCCTGTAAATCATCTAAATGCCAAGACTGAATTACACTTTAAAGATTTATGTTTCTAAAAATCACTGTTTAAATCCAATTTGGTAACGAAAATCTATGACAAATTTTACACCAATCAAATATGTACTATTAAAGAAATATATATATTAACAGGTGTCTTCAATTACAAAGAATGAAATTCACCTTTACAATCAACAGATCTTATATAATAATAATAATAATAATTGCACTAATATGGCGCTTCATACTGACGTTTCTAAGCGCACTTTGCTACTCATACAAATAGACTAGAAAACACAATAACATTATATAGTTGTGCCTGGGGCATCAATGCGTAAGCGTTGGAGCCCCCTGGGGTTATGGAATATCGCTGTTTTGGGGGAAATCTGACGCGCACGCAAGAAAAACGCACACGCATTCAAAACGCCTCGCGCGGAACTTATATCGGGGTTTAGTTCCGCGCGTCAGTGGTGGACGTTACCGTTCCAATACTTCTAACTCCTTAACTGGTAATCCATAGCATGTCGGATAAGTTATTTGGGGTTAATTGTATGTACTTTAGCAGTACACAAATTATTATTTTTTTACCTCAGAGACCCTTTAAGGTGAGCACTGAAGTGTTGAATTACACGGTGTAACGTTCACACATTCAAAAGCCCTGATCTTTGCTCTTGAACACTTCGGCGTTGGACAATTTGCCCCGTCCTTCCTGTTAGATGTTACGTCTGAATGTGTACAACCGTCAACCATCGTTCTCCTAATATCAAATTGTTCGAGTTGAACATCATATGAAGGACCGTTTCTTTTCGACTAATCACAGTGATGTGGGGACATGCATCAACATACTGTAGTTTGCTGCTGTTCGCTGCTTTCACTCGTTGTCAAGGTGTTTAATCGCTGGTTGTGCGTTACATTCATCGGGTTTGAGTCTGCCAAGATTGATAATGGTATACATCAGACGGACGGAGGAAATACAGTTAATATGCGTGCTCCTAAAGACTTGGTAAATGCATAATATTACTCTAAATAGCCTTACTTCATCTTTACCGTAAGACGGGGTGAACAGGGACAAAACCGAGGTAAGTTTTTTGAAGCTATACGCATTTCGTATTTGCTTCAGTTTTTTCTCTCTTATTTTTATCACAGGATGGAAGGACTTTATACGTGGACTGTTCACGGCAGTCTTTCTTTGATGTAATGATCGTCACCGACACCTGATTATGTGCATCTTAATGAGTACATTCAGGTGCCTGGACAACAACGATTGTGTGTTCATGCATCGTCACTAACAAAAGAGGTGTTTCCCTCATTTTAGTTTTGTTTCGCTGATGTGCCTTTTTAGACGGAACTGTCTTTGAATAAATACGGGTGATGAGGGGCAGCAAAACCTAAGATCAATACAAATATTGCGTCAAAAGATGGGTAATTGCTGGCGGCAACGATAATGGGATCAAGTGTTAGCTGACACATTCTACAGGAACCAATGATGGAGGGCAGCACATTACTGTTTCGATCGCAGTGTTATGTAGTTTCTATAGGTAGACGTATTTTGCAAGCAGTATCTAGGATTATCTAGGATTATCAAGTCAACTCAAGTGGAGCTGACAAAACACGCTACTGCATCTATTTCGATTCTGATCTTCTATTAGCACTCCCTCTGGGTAACAATTATAAACCTGAACAATTCAGATTTTTTTTTTCAATCTAAATGTTAGTAATTATTTATGTAAAAATGGTGAGGACATGTGACATCTACTGTCAATAAAAAATTATGTCTTGTTCTGTAGTTTATACAGAAAAGCGTAAATGTATTGTATTGTTTTGAATGTGTAGAATAAGTGCCTTTATACGGCTACCTTACCTTAATGTCTATCATATCGCTGATATCAATTGTAGTATGGTCATCGGTTAAAGATTTACGGCATCATCTATATGCTTTTTGCCATAAGGTGTTAATGTCGATAAGTATAGACTTTATAGGAGGCATGTAATATGAAGGACAATAATAGTCCGATCATTACTCAGATGAACAGCTCAAATGTATTCCTCTCAATAAGATGTTGTCACGAGCAATTCACAGCCATCATTTTTATTGTCTTTAAGGTTCATTTGTTTGCTTTGTTGGCTACATTTTCTCCTTTCTGTCTTCATTCTACTACACGTTGTCATGCACGTTTATGTCCGAATAAGAACGGGAAAAATGGGACATGACAAGGAATAAGGACTGTAACCTCTATCTTTTACACTGAAGTTAATGATTAAAACAAACTTGAATGAGCACAAACGTTTTGTGAACTCTACAAACTTAGGCCTAAAGTTCGAAAATCAAAGATCCAGGCTTGTCGTGATAACATCTTACAATCCCATGTCGAACGTGTAAATAAATCATTGACATTGTCATTCCGATAACCTTTAAAACAGAGGTTCATTATTAAAGTCCTTCCTCGATATTTCAAAGATGATAATGTGATCATACAAAAGAGCAAATATGAGACATCGCAAACACAGTCATTTAGGTGACAGGATTAAGTTGAAATCTTTAGATATGGTGTTATCAAGATCCATGAATTCGGCTGTGTTGACGTTCATTTTCGTTTGCATTATGGTGATAACCTGTCTGCTTTAAGGTGAACATCACTGGGACGGCTAGGTGAATAGGGACAAAACCAAGGAGAGTTTCTTTGAATCGACACGCATTTCATGTTTGCTTGACCTTTTTTTCTTCTTTTCATCACAGGATGGAAGGACCAAGACAGTGTCCAGAAGGTGGTCGACATGATGTGAAAATTTTCTTTATTGGTACAGGAGGTCCAAATAAAAAGTTTTCAAAAATATCCAAAAAAATTAGGGTGGTCAAAACTTTTCTTTTTTTTTTGTATTTCTGGATTTTATTGATCAGATAAAAAAACGTCGTGCTTTTTCATAAGTCATATGACATATACATTTTTGACATCACAAAACAAGCATTTGATAGCAGTCAATGATAGTAAAATTACCAGGCGTCTGATCCTTTTTTGGACTATACTCTCTAACACACGTTAACCCCAATAACTCTAGAATCGTATACACAGAAAACGAGGGAAAAGAAAAAAAAAGAAGAAAAATAGCCTTCAACAGAAACACTAAATATTATTACCAAAGACCAGACAAAACAAACCAAAGGCGCAAAAACACACACTACAATCTTTAAAAAAAAACCAAGAAAAACCAAGACAAAAGTACTATTCACCTAGCTCATTTATGCACTCTCCGTAACTTCCTTTCTACGATAACATAAACACCCAGCCCTGGGCTGAAACATGCCAAGTCTCCTGTCCCTTCTCCCGGCCTGGGGGGGGGGGGGGGGGGGGTGGTATTCGACGCTGCAATCTTTGGGATGATAATGCAGGACAGAGCAATTGTTTCATAAATTAATATAAACTGCAGTGAACGCCAGGACGAGAGAGAGAGTGAGAGAGAAAGAGAGAGAGAGGGAAGGAGGGAATTAGAAAAAGGAATATAAACCGCAGTGAGGAAGAAAGGACCATCAGAGCAAAGGAAAGGAAGAAGAAGAAGAAAAGGGGAAAGGCATTTGACTTTCCATAACGATATAATTTGTTCTATTTTCCTCCATTTTGCTCCATGCAAATCAAATTTATTTTTTGCTTTTAGCTATTTCTTCTTCAATCAATCTATACTTTTTTACATATTTCACAAAATGTTGCCTTTGAGGACACAAACTTTGATACTTACAACTTAAAATAAATTGTTTACCTAATAACATTATGAAATTGTATGAAAAAAAACAAACAAAATCGTTCCTCGGATGTATAACACCATATAACACCTTTTGACATGAAAACAATTGCAATGAATCAATTTCCTTTTTTCCTCTTTTAACAATGATTTCCAGAATACTGACACCTTCCGGCAATCAAAAAACAAATGTTCTGTTGTCTCCGGTTCACTTTTACAGAAGGAACATCTTGACTCATCTTTTCTCCCTATCCGAACAAGCCACGAATTAACGGGGATCAAATTATTCAGTATCTTATATTGCGTTATTCTTAATTTTGTATCAATTGTCAAACTGGCAGGTAATTTGAAAAGAGATTGAACATCTTCGAATCCAATGTCATACATAACATCAAAACGATCAAAAACACTAGATTTTCAAGGGTTATTCAAATGCAGATACATATTATATAAATGCTTTGTTCTTACGTTATGTAATTCCAACCATCTACCCTTAATCCAAATTAAAGGAATACTATTCAGAGGTTTAATAAAGGGGTGATAATCTTGACGAAGAAAAAAAAAGAAGCTTCCATTCACTTGGCATCTTCTTGAAGCATCAAGAAGAGTGGAATACTGAGTAAACTTCAAACCTTTACCCTTACAATCCTTCCAACGCAGAGGTCGGCCGTATTCATCTAACATATCAGTTACTTTTAAAAAAAAACTTTCTTTACTATAATTATGTGTATTAAACATAGACTTCCCATGAAACAAGATGTATTTATTATTCCAGATTATTTGATTGGGTATGCTTAATTTTCTGTTCTGAAGAAAGGACCACATTTCTAATACCTCTAAAAACCACCGTGAAACATTAATCTTTAATTTTGAAACATCAAAGTTCCAAAAGAACAAAAATTCTCCTCCTACAGATGCTAACAAATTCAAACAAATGGATTTCAAAACTTTCTGCTCCTGTGGCCATTGAGTAATGAAATTCGCTGAAATTGTGCATGAACCTAGCCTGTCAAAGGGGGTTTCACACCGGGCTTTGCGTACTCATGAAAAATAATGATGATACGCGCAGGACTGGCGTAGTCCCGGTGTAGAGTTACGTATGGTTGCGTAGGAAGCACGTATCTACGTAGCGTATTTTGCGTATAGCGGGCGTAGCGTTGCGTACATATACGTAGGTCGGACGTACAGACCGCGTAGAGTTGCTTGCAGTTGCGTAAAGATGCGTACCGCCGATTTATTAACAAAGTAATGAAACTTCGGAGCTACTTCAGCACATAGCTTTCTGCTTTTCAGTGCACTCTTGCCTGCTGTTCGAACACGTAGCAAAATATCATGGGGGAGGTTAAATCCTTTGCTACTATATCTAATTCCTCAGCATTTTGGATGCTCTACAGATTCGCATCGCAGGCGAACGTTTTCAAGAACGGCAAAAGAGAAGAAAACGAGCTGGTGCAAGAATAAAAATGAGAGTGTGGGTCAAACCTTGGATCCAGCGTCGACCCATACATCAGCAGTATGAACAACTGATGAAATTACTGCATACCGAAGATTTTTCTTCATTAAAATGATCAATTATGCGGTTGGCGCCACAGGCATCTAATGAACTCCTGACACGAATTGCACTGAGAATAATATTACAAAACAAGATACCAACTTCTGGAATCTTTGGAACCTGAAATTTGCTGTAACTTTGAGGTTTCTGGCCACTGGCAATACCTACAAGACCCTACAATATAGATTTCGATTTGCTCATAAACACTATGTTGTCATCAAGAAACTTGCAAAGGCCGGAAGTCTGTTTCAAAACTTCAAAGGATTCTTCTCGATTAACCTACTGGCAATTGTAGACGCTCACTACAGGTTCATGTACGTGGACATTGGACAGACTGGCTCTGACTCTGATGCTGGGGTGTTCAACCAGAACCCTTTCAAGACAGCCATTAAGACCCCTGCAGCAGACCCTCTGCCCCATGATGACCATGCAGCCACTTGACTACTTCCTTATGGGAGATGAGGACTTTGCTAATGAAGCCTCTGTCACTTTGTGACATGACTCACCAGCAGCGAGTCTATACTCGTATAGGCTTTCACGAGCCAGACGGGTTGTAGAAAATGCGTTTGGTTCTACTAGTGGCTGGCGAATTGTCTGCATCTTAATCACTAAGGGCATGTATAACGAGCAAGAGAACTCTTGTTCGTACCACACCTTTGATTTTCCTTTTCGGCATTTTACAATTATTAGGCCTATACAGAAGAAATAGTTAAGTCTGGAAGTTGCACAGGTAAGTATACTATACATTCACCAGCAATTCAGAGTCCAATGGGATGAATGATATCAAGCAGTTTTTCAACATGGGTCAGGCTTTTGAATGCCAAATCTTCACCTATAATAATAGGCTACGCAACTGTTAGCAACACAACGCAAATGTATGCCAGGTCTACGTAAGTCTACGAAAATGTACGCCAGGTCAACGCAAGTCTATGGAACGCCATTAGGGAAACAATACAAAATTCATTTCACTCCAGCCAATATTCATTTTACTTTCAACAAATACATTTCACTCACCAATATTTATTTCACTTTTTTCAAAAATACATTTCACTTTTAGATAAAAATTCATTTCATTTTTCACAAAAATACATTTCACTTTTAAATAAAAATACATTTCACTTTTAAATAAAAATTTATTTCACTTTTCACAAAAATGCATTTCACTTTTAAATGAAAATACATTTCACTTTTCACAAAAATACATTTCACTTTTAAATAAAAATTCATTTCACTCTTCACAAAATGTATTTCACTTTTTAACCAAAAGCATTTGACTTTTCACAAAAATTCATTTTACTTTCCAAGAAAAAAAATAAATTATTTCTTCTTTCCGTAAAAAAAAAAAATCATTTCACTTTGGCGTACCATATCACTCTGACGAAACCATTTCACTGCACTAAAACCATTTCACTCTGATAAAACCATTTCACTCCGATCAAAAAAATACGTTCCTCTCTTTCCCGGCCAAAAGGTGGCGCCAGTCTGAGAGGAGTCACAGTGCTATGGCACTTTGTTAGCACCAAAGAGCGTACAAACCTAAGGGCCGTTCACATTGGAGCGGTTTTGCGGCAGCGGCAGCGGAGGCGGTTTGCCGCTAAACTCTGCCGCAGCGGCACGCTGTGCACACTGGAGCGGTTTGCCGCGCGTAATAAGCAAATCAGATTGTTGCCCTTGGGCACATGCAGTTTACTAGTAATCAGTTACATAATTATCATGCACATGTATACCGTGAATACATTCCCCATGGATCTGAGAATTTACAAAATCACTTTTCCAAAACGAAACAAACAATAAAGAAAATCAAGGATGCGTAATATGCAAGAAGACTATTGGACAATCAGTACTGGAATCTCAGCTTTTCAACTTTTTGCTAAAAAAAAAAGAACACTTTCAACACAGACTGTTCAATGAAACTGCAAAATATTCCTTGTGTTACTGATATTGGTATGCACGCAGAAATTATTGCATCGGACCACTGCCATATATACTGAGAAGGCGGTACATAAAATGTGTACATCCAACACCTCAATATCTCAAATTATGATCTGCGAATGTTACATTATCCTTGTTATTTTTTTGTTTGTTTTTTTTCACAAAATTAGTCAGCATCCAAAGCAATGATCTCTTATCTTGTTTCATGTTAATGAGAAAATGACTGGTATTTTTTTTTTTCTGGTGTCGGTAAAGCAGTCAACTGTATGAGAGATGAGCTCTTAAAAAAAAAAAAAAAAAAGCAACATACTTCTTCACTTGTTATTCCAATCTGTCATAGGGTTTCTCGGAAGACGACCGCAATAATAAACTGAACACAGTGAATTATCGTTTCAACTGAATTGGGTCATCCGACTCTTTTATTTAACCAAAGTCGGTGCAATGTAAGATGTTGTCCCCCGAATATCAATACAGAGTCACCGAAAGAAAAATGTTTTTCGGGAAGAAAAATGCAAAACAATTTTTTTTTATGTATATAAACAAATTGTTATATTATCCCCCTTTCTGCTAAGTCCCTATATGAGCACATGCATTCCTACGTATAAAACCCCCCTATGAATAAAGTCCCCACATTATCAAAGGCACTTTCACGTTGTCGATAACCGCGCGATGACTGTACAGTGTTGCTCAGGCGAAGCCGGATCCTGGCGTCGGATACGCGGTTCACGCGAGGTGGCTGACGCCTGTTCCTGCAGTCCGTCGCGGCGTGAAGTATATACGGGCGTGGCAGCACGGCGTGGCCGGATACACACGGTCGATTGGCGTGGGTATTGTCCGGTTCGCGTGTGTCTGCCTGGTTCTGTCCACAGCTGGGTGTGGGATTACTCGACGACTCAAAGACTGGGCGGTATCCGCCTCCGGATACGTCCTCGGACAAGTCCGGATACTCAGTGCCTGGATACGGACGGCTAGAAATATAACAAATCCCTTGTCAAAATAAATTTCTACCAAACTATTAATCCTCAGCTCCTATAATATAACATTTGTGCTCACCATTGCAGAGCTGTGTTTCGGTACAAGTGT
Organism: Diadema setosum; assembly: GCA_033980235.1. Taxonomy (NCBI): domain Eukaryota; kingdom Metazoa; phylum Echinodermata; class Echinoidea; order Diadematoida; family Diadematidae; genus Diadema; species Diadema setosum. The sequence goes on from CM067075.1 coordinate 690,785, forward strand.
ATCCGAACATTCTCAGCTTATTAACACATCACTTTCTTCTTTCATGTTCATTTTGACCTTTCTTACAAAAGAATACAAGAGCTTGTGGCGCATTTATGTTCTGTTGCAATAAATTGCCATACAAAAAAATGCATAAGCAAGACAATATCCATCTTACTGAACCCCTGCGAGTAGTTAAAAATTCTCACCATTAATGGGACAGTTATCACTATCCAGCGATAGAATTACTCTACCAAGCAATATAAATCTCTCCCGTAAAAGCTCACTCTTTTCTAGCTGCTTTTTCTAATTTTGCATATATGCTCTTCACACTGTATCTCTCGTCGTTCTGACATTCATATCCGAATTTCAGAGAAGACATACTTTCTCTTACCATTAATTTCTGTGTCTGAATCGATTCACCGCTACGCTTTATCGATCCTCATACATATCTTGGCATAGACATGTGTATCAACACAAATCAATAATATTACTCATATCATAATTATTACAATTATCAGAAAAAATGTCGTAGCAATTACACCAGCAACAAAACTCATCGTTCAGGATTAAAATCTAATTGCTATTTCTTTTACTCAAACAATTTCACTTTTGAGGTAATGCAAACAACCTAACCCTCTCACTACCAGACCAATTCTCTCTCTGGCTTAAATATTTTGGCGCATTGCGTACACAAAAACAAGCATCATTTCAAGCTTTATTTCGAGAACCTCACGTAATGTATTTACTTTATACTCTTTAACGTTAACATTTCCTTGCTACTATTCTAATCGATTAAAAAAAAAAAAAAAAAACTTCTTTTCTACCGGGTGCTAAATGAAGTAACAGTATGAAATTCTGCAAAACTTACAGCTTCTCGGTCCCTTTTCCTTTTTTGAGTGACGGCCAGCGGTGTCTACGGGGAATGCACCAAGCGACGCAGCCGAATTAAATGCAATGATGCTCAGGCCCTGTTCTTGGCTTGTCAACCCGTCTGCGCACCTTCTCGCCAGCAAGCCTCAAATGCCACTGTTCACTCTCGCTGCTCACTCACTTCACACCCGCACCCTAACCATACATTCCTGTCACATACTATTCAAATCGTATTTAAATTATTATTCCAAAATATTTGTCTCCATAATATCACCAGCTCCCTCTATCGACACCAAAACAAAATATACTCGATCACCAATGTCAGATTCATTTTGACAATTTACCCCCTTTTTCAGAAAATATTTTGGTGAAATTAGATTGCCCGTGTGACCTTATCATTCTACGTACTCTGTGTATAAACAGAAAAACGCTGGTTTGGATATTTCTCTGTTACACCTTTTCATCCTTGCCACTGTTTACCTGACTCCTTACTGATCAGTGCTACTGCTGGATGCGACTCATGTAGTCGGCTCCAACGTTCCCCTTCCCCTTGATAGCTTCGATCCGATAACGGAACGGCTGCAGAGCGAGAGCCCACCGCATCACTCGTCCATTGGCGCGCTTCCCTCGATGCATCGCCAAAGTTTCCGATCACTCTCCTCAGCTGTCGGCTCTGCTCGCCAGACAGAGTGCTGCCTAACTTTACGTCGGCTACCCTCTGCGTCTGCTTGAGTGTCGGCGTCTGGATAAGGTGCTCATTCGACGTGGATTCGGGGCCGAGGTCGTCGACGTCCTCGTCTTTCTCGTCTTCCTCGATGACGGATACGCCAGCGACGTCGTGGCTTGCCAGTCCTGCTGCATCCTCGTCGTGGCGGCGATGATACTGCTTGAGCAGGTTGGCATGAAACGTCGTCGTCCTCGTCCCGAGGTCGATCCGGTAGTCGAGCTTTCCAATCTTGCCTACTACCTTAAAGGGGCCCTTCCAATGCATTAAGAGCTTGTTGTGGTCGGTTGGTAGCAGCAATAGTACCTCATCTCCGACTTTGAATGACCTGGGTCTCGCCTTCCTGTTGTACTGCTCTCTGTACCTGTCATGGGACTGTTTCAGATGTTCATGCACCATTTTGCATGTGTCCTCCAGTTTCTCTCTGAGATCCATGACGTACTGATATGTTGACTTCGTTTCTGGCTCTGCGTTGTCGTCGGTCCATATCTCCTTAACGATCATCAGAGGTCCGCGTACGGCTCGTCCGTACAAGAGTTCAAAAGGCGCAAATCCCGTACTCGCCTGCGGGGCCTCTCTGTAAGCAAACAACAACGCGTCAATGTACCGATCCCAATCCTGGGGACGCTCTTCGCACATTTTCTTCAACATCTGTTTCATGGTCCCGTTGAACTTTTCCACTAGACCATTACAGGCCGGGTGGTACGGAGTGGTGGTGATGTGGCGGATGGACATCAGTCTACTCACCTCCTTCATTACGTCAGACATGAACTGCGTTCCGCGATCCGTTAACATCTCATGCGGGAAGCCAACTCGTGAGAAAATCGTGAACAATGCTTCCGCGACTGACGTGGTGTCGATGTTTCTAAGGGGTACTGCTTCAGGATAACGAGTGGCATAATCCATGAGTGTCAGTATGTATCTGTTCCCGCGTGACGTCACCGGCACGATCGGACCCACAAGGTCTACTGCCACGCGATGAAATGGTTCGTCTATCAAAGGCGTGGTTCCGAGGGGGACTTTGCTCACCTTCCCTTTCTGCAAAGAACGCTGACACACATCGCAGGATCTGCAATACCTGACTGTGTCTGCTCCAATGCCGGGCCAGAAGAAGTTTTGCAAAATCCGCTCCGTTGTCTTGTGTGCGCCGAGATGGCCTCCGAGTATCGACTCGTGTGCTAGACTCAGAATCTGACGTCGATATTTGCGAGGAACCACCAGTTGGTTCGAGACTTCCTGCCGCTCGCCGCATCCTGCTTTGAACTCGCGATACAGCAAGCCCTTTTTCGCAATGAAGCGTGACTGATTCCCATTTCGGCTCGTTTTCACCTCACTACTCTCCGCTTGTTGTCGAATTTTCTCCAACGATTCATCGTTGCTCTGCTCATGACGAAACTCATCAGCTGTTGCGATGTCGGCCTGTCGCGGCACCTTCATCGCTCGTTGAGGTTTGGCTGCCTCCCTGCGCTGCGCCCTAGTCTCCACGGCTAGCCCACTATCCGCCTGCCAGCTGCTATCCGGGTCGTTAGGCTCCCGAACACCTGCAACATTACCCAGAATAACATCATACACAGGGCTATTCATGCACAGTACTTCTAACTCACCAACGAAGAAGGGAGAATCGATCATGACTGTGGCGACTGGGAACTGCTTCTCGGAGCCGTCGATCAGGATGCATGTCCGTTGCGATCCGGTCATCTGATCCGCTCTCACCAATGCCGTGCGCACTACCGCTGTCGAACAGCCGCTGTCACGTAGTACCTCCACGTGCGTTCCGTTTACTATGCCCTTCCTCACTGGCATAGCTCTAACTGGTTGCGCTCCACACGCAACGCTCATCAGAGGCAGATCCGGGTCCGCTATCCGGATATCCGGATTTGGCTCTGCACACGAAAAACATGAATCGATTACTAGGCATGAGTTACCGTGCTCTGACTTTTGGCGCTTACCCTCTGAACCGCTGCTATGAGTCGAAACCGGGCCATCTGTCTCATCCGGTCGACCTGCCTTTGCTCCGGTTTGCACTTCCGGAGTGCGGTTGTCGGACTTCTTGCCGTCAACTTTCCGGTTCTGATCCGGTTTCTGTCCACCACCGATTCCGACTGCAGCCTTTTCTTTCCTGGTCTCTCGGCTTCTGCAATACCTGGCGACATGCCCCTTCTTTCCGCAGATGAAGCATCCGTCAGGGCGGGGAGTCGTTGCTCCTCCCGGTTGGGGTCGAGCATCACCTGTGGAAATGTTAGCACGAGATTCAGGTTTGATGGGACTTCGGGACTTACCCCCCGTCTGCCCTCCGAGATGCCATCCCGAGCGGGCTTCAAGGTACCTGTCGGCGATATCCACGAAGTCGTCTATGTCAGTCGGCTGTCTCTCTTTAATGAACGTCTCCATATCCTTGGAGCAGACGTTGTAGAACTGCTCGATGAGCACCAGTTGCACCATCTCCTCGAAGGTTGGCTTGTGGCCGGATAGCTCCAACCATTTCTAGAGATAGCTCCGTATCCGTATCACGAACTGCGCTGCTGTCTCTCCCGTTTCCGGCTTTGCCCCACGGAATTTCCGTCTGAAGCCGTCGCTAGTGAGAGAGTAGCGCTTGAGTACTGCGGCCTTTACTCGGTCGTAGTCTTGTGCCTCGTCGTCATCCAGTCTTGAGTATGTGTCTAACGCTTTACCTGTCAAAAGAGCACTCAAATGAACGGCCCACACATCACGTGGCCATTGCTGAGCATTAGCGTACCGTTCAAACCTGTGTAAATACACATCTAGATTGTCTTTCCCACACTGAAATGCTGGAAGTTTTGGTGCCCTAACTGTATTTGTTTGAACCCGGTTACTACCTCCCTCTTCTAACCTAGCCTGTTCTAACTTAAGTTTCAGTTCAGTCAGTTCCTTCTCTTCCTTCATCCTCTGTCGCTCTTCCGCTCGTGCCTCTCTCGCCTTGTCCTGTTCCGCCTTAATAAACTCCTGCAACTCTGTCCCCTCTAACCCTAAGGTCTGCCCTACCTTGGCTAGCTTTTCTAAACACTAAACAAAAAGTAAGTTCCCCCTAAAACAAACATCTCTATTTTATGAATCAGGAACCTTTGAGGAAATCTGAATACAGGATCATGTAGCTGTATTTCTCGGCTACCTTTCATGTGAAATTCAGTGGATGTCACTCGGTCACGCTTGAATGAGCATGACTGAGAGTCAAAATGGTCACTTTTTGAAGTTCACAAGCCCAATTTTGCAACTTTGATTTGGTGATATCGGAACAAATTTCAATCTTCCAGGATAAAAAGGCATGCAACGTATTATTTATGTGCTTCTTATCGTACCATGTGACTTGTGCACAAAATTTCACGGTTGAGGGAACACGGGGTGAAAAGTACCAAAATGGCCGATTTGACATGTTTCTCGTGGTAATTTCTATCAATTGAGACTGAATTTGTGTGTTGAACAGTTTTTACACTCAATTCACGTAATTCCATAGTTGAATGAGCACATTAAAAACAAAGAAAAATAACAATTTAAATTGTGCAGTCAGAATTGGTATAATTTTGCGCACTGAAATCAACTGTATGATGCTTTTTTATATTGTGCTAATACCCAAACGCATATCAGTGGCCACCTGACATTTCAGTCACGCTTCAATAAGCACGTGAGGCTGGAAACCCTTTTTTTAACCTACATAATGAAAAATTGGCAGTTTGGCCATAATCCCCATGGTAAGTTCATGTGAAGAGGAATTTATGCTTTTGAAAGCTAACAATGGCTTTTGCATGCAATGTGGTTTATTTTACGGTTGAATGACCACATTATGAAACAATGATTTATCTTATTAAAATCATCCAGCAGGTGTTGCATTGATCTTCTGCATTTAAAATCAACTGAAAAACATTTCATAATTGCGTTTAGGACCGATATAAATGTCTCAGTGATCCTTGGCATTCCTTAAAAATTGTACACGTCACAGGGTACATGGTGCCGGAAACCCTCCTTACAATCCATGGCTACCTTTGATTAAATATTGAAGTATTCGTGGGGAAATTGGTCTGCCTTTAGTTTGATGAAATCCCCTTGTTGGAGCAGATATGAGAAATTATGCAAATTAAATCTTCGGGCCTTTGTTCTCGCTACTGAATACTAATTTTGGCATTAAGTTCTTGATCTTTGTAACGTCATGAAGTCATGCATTAACTCAAAGGGAAAATAAAAGCAATTAATAATTGACATGGTACCAAATTTCACTTTTGTTCAACATCAATATCCTCCCGTGCTGCACATATGCATGGAGAGTCTGGAGACAGTTATTGATTGTGATGAGATAGTGGCCTTTGTTATTCATGTGGTGTTGATGATTGTGATGGTGGTGATAGCTGCTTAAAATGTTGGTTGACTATTATGCGATCGTTATTGCAATATAACACAGATTGAGGAGCATCTGAACTCACTCTTTAGGCTCTATGCACTAACGCCGCTGAACACATCATCAAAACTAACCAAATGTAAATCTTATGGGAATTTCAGCCATGAAAATGGTTTTGACCTGCACACTTTGCTTATCTTATGTCCTCACTGAAGCATGTCACAATGTCATTTTTTATCGAAATGTTATTCTTATAATTGAAAACAGAGTAATTTCCCAACATTTCAAATAAAACATAAAAAACAATGAATATTGTATAAAAAGGGTTTTTTCCAGCCCAACATGCTCATTGAAGCGTGACTAAAATGTCAGGTGATCATTGTATGCACAGTGGTATTAAACATAATACAAAAAGCATTAAAACAATTGATTTCAGTGCGCAAAATTATCGCAATTCTTACTGCACAATCTGAGTTGTTATTTTTCTTTGTTTTTAATGTGCTCATTCAACCGTGAAATTACGTGATTTGTGTGTAAAAACTGTTCAACACACGAATTCAATCTCAATTAATAGAAATTACCACGAGAAACATGTCAAATCGGCCACTTTGGTAATTTTCACCCCGTGTTCATTCAACCGTGAAATTTTGTGTGAAAGTCACATGGTACGATAAGAAGCACATAACTTATACGTTGCATGCCTTTTTATCCCGGAAAATTGAAATTTATTCCGATATCACCAAATCAAAGTTGCAAAATTGGGTTTGTGAACTTCAAAAAGTGACCATTTTGACTTTAAGTCATGCTCACTCAAGCGTGACTAAGTGATATCCACTGAATTTCACATGAAAGGTAGCCGAGAAATACAGCTATATGATCCTGTGTTCAGATTTAATCAGAGGTTCCCGATTCATAAATTACAGAGGTTTGTTTTAGGGGGAACTTACTTTTTGTTTAGTGTTTAGATCCATTACAATCACTCTCTTACTCTCGCATAGGGTTGACTTACCAACAGAGCCTCACCGGCAGAACATGTACCCGGCACTTCCAAAAGCTGCGCGTAAACAACGGTGCTTTCCCCGTGGGCACAGGCCGGAGAAAAGGACTAAGTGGAAGCTGAAACACAATCAAAATATCCACAAAGTTATACACTAATTTATCAGGCTACAATTACACATATATCCTCAAAGTAATAATTAAATTACTATTACCTTGGAGAGATTAATCAAAACTACCGAGACAATAGTGTCACCTATCCGATACCCCCTCTAACAATTTAGAATTATTTCGATAGGTCCCTTCGTGGTCGCCAATTATTGTCAAAGGGTTTCTCGGAAGACGACCGCAATAATAAACTGAACACAGTGAATTATCGTTTCAACTCAATTGGGTCATCCGACTCTTTTATTTAACCAAAGTCGGTGCAATGTAAGATGTTGTCCCCCGAATATCAATACAGAGTCACCGAAAGAAAAATGTTTTTCGGGAAGAAAAATGCAAAACATTTTTTTTTTTTTATGTATATAAACAAATTGTTATATTATCCCCCTTTCTGCTAAGTCCCTATATGAGCACATGCATTCCTACGTATAAAACCCCCCTATGAATAAAGTCCCCACATTATCAAAGGCACTTTCACGTTGTCGATAACCGCGCGATGACTGTACAGTGTTGCTCAGGCGAAGCCGGATCCTGGCGTCGGATACGCGGTTCACGCGAGGTGGCTGACGCCTGTTCCTGCAGTCCGTCGCGGCGTGAAGTATATACGGGCGTGGCAGCACGGCGTGGCCGGATACACACGGTCGATTGGCGTGGGTATTGTCCGGTTCGCGTGTGTCTGCCTGGTTCTGTCCACAGCTGGGTGTGGGATTACTCGACGACTCAAAGACTGGGCGGTATCCGCCTCCGGATACGTCCTCGGACAAGTCCGGATACTCAGTGCCTGGATACGGACGGCTAGAAATATAACAAATCCCTTGTCAAAATAAATTTCTACCAAACTATTAATCCTCAGCTCCTATAATATAACATTTGTGCTCACCATTGCAGAGCTGTGTTTCGGTACAAGTGTATCCGAACATTCTCAGCTTATTAACACATCACTTTCTTCTTTCATGTTCTTTTTGACCTTTCTTACAAAAGAATACAAGAGCTTGTGGCGCATTTATGTTCTGTTGCAATAAATTGCCATACAAAAAAATGCATAAGCAAGACAATATCCATCTTACTGAACCCCTGCGAGTAGTTAAAAATTCTCACCATTAATGGGACAGTTATCACTATCCAGCGATAGAATTACTCTACCAAGCAATATAAATCTCTCCCGTAAAAGCTCACTCTTTTCTAGCTGCTTTTTCTAATTTTGCATATATGCTCTTCACACTGTATCTCTCGTCGTTCTGACATTCATATCCGAATTTCAGAGAAGACATACTTTCTCTTACCATTAATTTCTGTGTCTGAATCGATTCACCGCTACGCTTTATCGATCCTCATACATATCTTGGCATAGACATGTGTATCAACACAAATCAATAATATTACTCATATCATAATTATTACAATTATCAGAAAAAATGTCGTAGCAATTACACCAGCAACAAAACTCATCGTTCAGGATTAAAATCTAATTGCTATTTCTTTTACTCAAACAATTTCACTTTTGAGGTAATGCAAACAACCTAACCCTCTCACTACCAGACCAATTCTCTCTCTGGCTTAAATATTTTGGCGCATTGCGTACACAAAAACAAGCATCATTTCAAGCTTTATTTCGAGAACCTCACGTAATGTATTTACTTTATACTCCTTAACGTTAACATTTCCTTGTTACTATTCTAATCGATTAAAAAAAAAAAAACTTCTTTTCTACCGGGTGCTAAATGAAGTAACAGTATGAAATTCTGCAAAACTTACAGCTTCTCGGTCCCTTTTCCTTTTTTGAGTGACGGCCAGCGGTGTCTACGGGGAATGCACCAAGCGACGCAGCCGAATTAAATGCAATGATGCTCAGGCCCTGTTCTTGGCTTGTCAACCCGTCTGCGCACCTTCTCGCCAGCAAGCCTCAAATGCCACTGTTCACTCTCGCTGCTCACTCACTTCACACCCGCACCCTAACCATACATTCCTGTCACATACTATTCAAATCGTATTTAAATTATTATTCCAAAATATTTGTCTCCATAATATCACCAGCTCCCTCTATCGACACCAAAACAAAATATACTCGATCACCAATGTCAGATTCATTTTGACACAATCTTTTACCATAGAATAGTATAGCGGTATTATGATATATATATATATATATATATATATATATATATATATATATATATATATATTATATCATCATGATTGTGTCATATTCATGTGCATGTTTGTGTAATAATTTTTGTACTTCATAACTCACTTTTCCTACTGTGCCTTGTGCACGTTAGTCATCAGAAGTTATTATCATTATTACCGATGAACTCTATATGGATAAAATGTTAATGTTTGATTTGATTTCTGTCACAGTTCATGCTCTTTTTGGAAGTGTAGTTACAAAGGTGAGGGGATGTTTTAGAGAATATGCCTACCATTCACTCTCCTACTCAAACCTACTAGATCTACACTGTATGTATGTAGAATATAATGTAATCTACAAACGGCCCATAATAAACTCACCCACATACTGTACTCCCAGCTATGGATAAACAAGAGTAGCATTTTCACTCTCCACAACATGTGTTTTATATTATGCATGGGGAAGAAATTAACGGCAGTTTTGCATCCTCTCAGAAAAAACAAAAAAACAAACAAAAACAAAAACTACACACACACACACACACACACACACACACACATACACATACACACACACGATGTCAGTTTGGATTTCAAATTCATACATCTGCATTACACCATCAAATCTACGCTTTCAGAAATCTGGATAGCATTTTAACAGACAGTCGATTTCCAAGTGAACCACATAACTGTTGGGTAAAGTGATTACCAAAAGCCAACTGAGGTCGGTTTTATCTTAAGCAAGTTCTGTGGAATTGCACTAAATCTTTTCTTCGAAATTTAACCACCGAATGAAAACATTAGTTAACAGGAATCTTAACCAACTTATGTCGGTAAATGACAAACATCACTCGAAATACACATCAAACAATGTACATACACTAATACAAACCACACATGTCAAATTTAGCACTTGAGACACTAATTCAGGACAATTGTTCCAACATACAATCTCATTAGATGTGATCTAATATGGCAGTCTGTTGCAGAAATAAAGTACAGTGGTATACTGTTAACATTTGCGAAGGGAAGTAATATAGCACATTCACATGTAAAATGAAAATTCACAAGATCTGACACTGTATGAGCAACTTTGTAAATCTGAATGGATAGACACGAGTTGTCAAAACAGTACAGTAATGGTAGTATGGTACTGGATTTTATGAATGATTGAAGGACATGTATGACAATTAACACCAATGTAATTTGTATCTTGGACCAATTTTCTATAAGCATATTATTCTCATCTCTTACATCTGAAAAAAAGAAGAATTAATTCAGTGCAAATTCCTAGCAGAAATGCATACTTTACAACATAAAACAAATCAGCTGTTTACATTTCACTTTCAAACCTCATAAGGACCAATCTTTCTAAGTAATAAGAAACAAAAAGTACTCGTATTACATGTACATGGGTCTAGGGCAATTACCCCCTGGGCAATTACCCCGGACCCTTCCCCTGGTTCTAATCCTAATCCTGAACCTAATCCTAACCCTAATCTTTACTCTTACCTTACCACTAACCAGTATTTAGCCAGGGGGTAATTGCCCTCTGGGGCAATTGCTCGGATACGCATGTACATACATGTAGGACAGGAAAAATATAGGAGAGAATAGGATTGAGAGAAAAGAGCAGTACAGATTTCATCAAATGAAGTGAGCAAGAAAGAGCAGATACTTAGGGGTGGATGAGGCTTGAGATTTACAATGATATGGACATGTATTGAAGTTAAAAACACAAACACAAGAAAATCAGGATAAGCAAAGGAATACAACAAAAATGGGCACCTAGGTGCTTACATGGTTCAATTTAGCTAGTCAGATAACAAAATCAAGTAGCAAACAGAATAGCAACATATTATGCATATAATGCAATGACCCGTTGTGAGTTATCTGACATCAAATGCTAATTTAATGCAAGGAAAGTACAAACTGAGTGTTCAAAATTGTACATGTAATGAAAATAATATTCGATGCCATGTCAACTTTATAGATTAGGGTTTCCAAGATAAACTTGAAGCTTTCAAAAATCTGTAGTAACATGCTTTAGGTACACTATAAAGTGCTTGTTCTACTGCTAATTATTTTACTCATTGCAGTGCAGCATAATACAATATTGCATCCATACTCCAAAGTCAAATACACACATGTGACAGGTACTATGTAGGTGCATAGTGAAAAGGTGGAATTTCATCACATTTTTGAATATGTAGTATGTTGGCTACTGGCCTACCCGGGAGCAATGCACAGAATTCTTGTGTTGTGGGCCTGTACATGTATATGCTATCACATTTCTCCTGAGTCGAGTTCTAACTGTGAAGTGATACACAATAGCCTGCCTTGTATGATAATCATGAAGAACTTGATCACTTCTTACGAGCATAGATGAAATTGTTTGGGGTACATCTTCACTACTCAAGTGATACATGAATGATGCCAGTTGAAGACAATTATATCTTGTGTTTTCAAATTACCATTCACATTATAAAGATTGAAAGTAGTTTGATCCGCAATATTTTGGTTAAATTTTCTATAGATTTTTTTTTCATTACCATGGAAACACATTAATTACATACCACATTTACCTGTAATAGTGGCCACATATGCCAAGTTCTAGGTCAGACAATTCTACATTCAAAGTTACATTTGACTTGCATTTTCATGTCCTCCGAAACTGATTAAATTGGTATCAGTACGGGCCAATTACTAGACCTAGGCACCTATGGTACACTATAATACACACTATTAAAATGATTGATTGGTCCACGCTGCATATTGTGATACCTGTCAAATGTATGGGATGTTGCCATATATACATTATAAAGAAAGAGAAGAATCTACATACACGTACATTTCCTTGGAATGAAGGGGAAGGGTAAAGATTATAAGATGTGCCTTCACAGAACTTTCACTCTTACAATTGTAAGTTCACTCTTTAGTTCTAGGTGACATAAAAAATATGTACCTGTGTTGTCATTAGAATTATCTGGTACGGTACAATACATGTTCCATCACTTCCAAAAAAAAAAGTTGTCGTTTTTTTTTCCTCCCACAGGAGTAAGGTCAAGTTCTGAACAATGGTTATGGTATAAATGTACCTAGACTGTCAATCTTTTGAATAATGCACTTTCAGTAAATCCTGAAAGCTGAAACTCACAGCTTTCCAGTCAATGAGTGAGCTTGCATCAAAGCGTGGTCAGGGATGCAGCCTCCTTTGCATGGTCTTTCCGCATTCGCTGAATAGGAGGGAAGCAGATTCAATAACTGTTTACCTGCTATGAGGGTAAATAATATTCATACAAGTGAGGTGTTATACAAATGATGTGTTATACAATGCATTATCACATTATTTCCTTATATGAATAGGGGGAACTTTTTACTCAGCACAAAGAAAATGTAATACAAACGGGTCTCTTTTAAAAAGCACCTTAGCCCTTCTCTCCAATAACCAACACCACATGCAGGAATTGATTGCCTGAACTTTTGGTATCATTTTTTTGCTCTTAAATTGCTCATTTTGCAGTACAGTGTAAGTGCTACTAAAATGGCAAGTGCTTATATCAATGAAACTATTCATGAAAATATAAATTTGGTGCTACCAACGTGAATTAACGCACTGAATTACCTGCAGAACACAATACAGAGGTTCATCTTTCCTACCGAGGAACACAACACTGGCACAGCCTCCCAGAAGAAGTAGTGGCTGCTTCAACCCTTGATACAATATGTCAAGGGTCAGCAATTTACCAACCACTGCATCACTGGGCATTTGTGTGATTGAGGGTACCACCTATCGGCACCCTATGAATTTGCAGCTCGTTTATTCCAAAAGTATAAGCTGTAAATACTGCAGTTTCGAATCTCGTGACTGTTCTGTTGATTCTGAATCTCCGTTGTAAAATTATGCAATTTTTCTTAGCGTGGCTGAAAAATGGTACCTCACGATCTGCACCCCTTCCCTCCATAGGTAATACAAGTGAATTTCATAGTCATGCGCGTTGTTACTGAGTGGATATGTAATTGAACGTGTTTAGTTTGTTTTGTTGGCTTGATTTTCGTTTCTTTGTTACTGTTTTCATAGCTATAAAATGGCACTTAATCCCACGCGTACCTTTTTGTTCTATACGCAAACAGCCATGATACGCAGGGTGTCGATGTACCCTGCCGATAGCTGGTACCCTTACCACACATTGAAGAAACCGTCCAAGTCTATTGATTGTGGGAAATGTGGGCATCTTTGGAAAGGCAAGACAAGATAATGCACATGCTTACCAGCTACAGTACAGTTACAGTTAAAGTGATTTTAAAACATTACCCTTAATTTGGTCAGACTCAGCCTGAGAGGATTTGATTCACTTTCTAACAAGACAAATCAGTCCTACTTCACTGCCTGTCTGATGATGCGAGACTGAACGCGAGTAAATTCAAGTAGATCGGCTTTGTCATGCCAATGTCAATGGACAAAGTTGTGGTTATGTGTATGCAGTGACAGTATGGCAGTATAAAAAAAAAACAACTACGTAGTACGTGAACTAGATCTAGGCTAGGCCTGTATAGAGGCAGAGTCAATACCCAGAACATACCTTTTAGGGCCTGATGCGCGTTAGGTCTAGAAACTCTGTTAGACTAGAGTCTAGAACTATGTCTAACGACAAACGTTAACACTACAGTCAGAGTATCAGGCCTAGATAGAGGCTAGGTGTTTCTGTTGTTGTTTTTATTTGAATCTATTTGCCGTTTACCATTGATCATTTTTCCCTGTATTAATTTACGCCAAAATGTTACTTATGTTATGAATTACTTGGTCTTTAGAAACTTCAAATTCCAAAATTTTCCCTAGGCAGGGCCTGCATTATTTTAATTTTATTAGAAATAAATCAAAAATACAAGGCAGTACTCTATGATATCAAATACTACTTTAGAGTGTCTAGTCTACTATAAGAAGCATAAATAGGACAGTTACTACGTCTACGTAACCTTTTTTTTTTTCTAATGAGGATGTTGTAAGGCCTAACGCCTGCCTACCGCTATACAAATTTACAATCGACCATATTGTGGTCCATTTATCATATCAGAAGTCCTCCCCATTTATGGACCCATACATTACTGGTCATTAGTAGGTGTGGGACTATTTTTAGTCGGACAGTAGGAGTGCTCCTACTGGACCTAGCAGTTCTAGATCTACTCTGTTAGACTTCAGGCTTCAGCACCACGTTGGCAGAATACTATATCAGACATAGATAGGCGTATATGGGACTGTGATATTGATAGACTGCTTTCTTTCGCTGGCGAGTCTGCGTCTGTCTATGGCAAAATACGTGGAAAGCTACAATCTGCAATGTAGCCTCTGCAAGAGAGTGACCGCTGTCAAGGATCAAAACAACTGGCAAAACCTCGAGAAAACCAAACGAGCAACTTACCATTTAGCCCGATTTCATCACCAATGGTCTCCAATTCGATATTTTCCCCAGAAGTGTTTTTGTGAACATACAATAATTGAGTTTATTGTAAAAAAGTTGTCTTTTCTGGACGTCTTCGTTCCGCACCTTTTGGCCGTGTAGAGAGGAACGTTTTTTTTTTTTTTTTTTTTTTTTTTTTTTTTTGATCAGAGTGAAATGGTTTTATCAGAGTGAAATGATTTTGGTGCAGAGTGAAATGGTTTTAGTGCAGTGAAATGGTTTCGTCAGAGTGATATGGTACGCCAAAGTGAAATTATTTTTTTTTTTTACCGAAAGAAGAAATGATTTATTTTCTTTCTTGAAAAGTGAAATGTATTTTCATTTAAAAGTGAAATGAATTTTTATTCAAAAGTGAAATGTATTTTTGTGAAAAGTGAAATGTATTTTTATTTAAAAGTGAAATGCATTTTTGTGAAAAGTGAAATGAATTTTTATTTAAAAGTGAAATGTATTTTTATTTAAAAGTGAAATGTATTTTTGTAAAAAATGAAAAAAATATTGGTGAGTGAAATGTATTTGTTAAAAGTGAAATAAATATTGGCTGGAATGAAATGAATTTTGTATTGTTTCCCTAATGGCGTTACATACAAGTCTGCGCAAATGTCTACGTAGCAGTATGCAACACTACGCCATGTCATACGCGAGCACCAAGAGTGCTCTGGTGTGAAAGGGGTTCTGTGGCGTACTGTTGCGTATAGATGGCTCACAGTTGCGTAGTGTTGCGTAGACTTGCGTAAAACCTGCGTATCAGAGCTCTACGCGGAGGGTACGCGAAAAAATTAAGCATGTTTAATTTTTTGCATACATCTCGCGTACCTATTTTGCGTCCCTCGGCGTACTCTTCCGTAGACTCTTCTGAGTTGCGTTCTTACAGCGTATAGTGGCGTAGTGTTGCGTAGTCACTACGCAACACTACGTAACACTACGTAACTCTACGCAAAGCCCGGTGTGAAACCACTCTCTGGCAAACAAAAAATATATTAGTTAAAGTGGGGTGAATAGGGACACCATGGTGTCGTTTGATTGGCCCTTTAAACTGTCTGTACGATTAATAATTATAATGTTATAATTGCCCTGGAATGTTTGTTATGTCCAGCTATTTCCAAAAGTGTGAATCTTTATTCTAAATCTCTTGACAAGAGAGCAATAAGATCTTGAGATATGTGGCTTCACCTTTGTCTTTCTTAGATGAGGGTGAACTTTGCCGTCTTAACCGTAATGAAGGCAGGAAGGGTCTGGGAACCCCGCCTCAAACCACCCTCTGGTAATTTTTTCACTACTTAAGACAGGCTATATAGGACTTTTCACTTGTATTTCATAACCGTTTTTCTCTGTTTTCTGCATGTTTTGATGCCAGACCAATAGATGTCAGACCAATACCTCAGTTGCCAGATTACAATTCAATTCAATTCAATTCAATTCATTCAATTCATGCTTTATTTCATTTTTCGAAAAGAACATAAACATTTCACTTTCTTTAGTAACAGAGAATAAGGTTGCATAGTCAAAACAAAGTAAATTGAGAAAAATATAATCGAGGAACCTTGGAATAAGAAATACGTTGTAATGAAAATTGACCGAAGTGATAAAGACGACATAATACCTAAGACATCGAAAAATGGAGGGACCCACTAAAAAGACAATGTTTGTAGAATGTGGGCCCCTCAAGTACAGAATGTCAATAGAAATTGAAGTGATGCAAAAAGGGGAAGAAAGACTGGGAATAAAGTAAAAAAGAAAAAAGTCTGGAAGCCCATTAGGAAGATAGAGTATCAAGCAGACATACATACTCAGGAGAGTAAACATAAAACGAAACTGGGACGACAAAACTAATAAAGGGGGACTCATAGACAAGACAGAACGAGACAAGACTAATATAACAGGAAGACAAGACTAATATAACAGGAAGACAATACAACGGACAGAAAGACAGAACAGATCCAGTGATCCTCGACAGAAAAAAAAATATGATGGGATGCGTGAAAAGGATACCATTATATAGAAAAGTATAGAGAAATAGATGCAGAAATAATATAAATGAAATCAAACCTACTCTGTAGGTGTCTCAGGACAAGAGAGACGAGAAAATACGGTATATCACTTGTAAGCCAAGTTCTTCGAAAAGGAATTGAAATAAGCCAACAGGCTAATTCAATTTTGTGGGATCATAAAATTGCAATAAAGAAAACTTTAATCTTCTTTTAAATGAATATATAGAGGGGGAATTTTTTATATCATTATTCAGGGAATTCCAGTAAGTTGGGCCAGTGTAAATAAGTGTGTTCTTAGCAAACATCGTTCGTAAAAGAGGTAAATGAAATTCATTGGAGCGTCGAGTGGGATACTCATGGAATGATTGATTTCTTTGAAACATAGAAGCAAAAATGGACGGGAGTGAGTCGTTGCTGTACATGTACATAAATTGCCCCAAATTATATAAAAACAAATCTTTAATTTTTAATAGCTTATTGGAGGAAAATAACAAATTTGAGTGGGAGGGTATGGAAGGATAACAGATGACACGGAGAGCTTTCTTTTGTAGAAGCAACACACTATCCAGTAGATTCTGATGAGTGTTACCCCATACTAAAACACCATAATTAAGATAAGGCAATATCAATGAAGAATATAACATAAGTAATGATTTTTGTGGAATATACGAATTCATTCTATTTATAACGCCTATATTACGCGAGATTGTTGGATATATAATCAATATGTAACTTCCAGGAAAGTTTGTCGTCAACAATAATTCCAAGAAATTTAAGATGTGAAACTCTTTCTAACTGAATATCATTCAAAACTATAGCTGTACTCAGAGTATCAACAGTATTACTGAAAATCATGTATTTCGTTTTTTGGGCATTCAAGGATAATCTGTTGGCTCTTACCCAATTACTCACTTTTTGTAATTCAGAATTAACTTTTTGAACAAGAAAATTAGCATCATTGTGGGCAAAAAATACATTGGTATCGTCAGCAAAATGGATGAAAGAAAGTACTTCAGATGCCTGACAAAAATCATTAATATAAGCAATAAATAACAGTGGCCCTAATAAACTTCCCTGCGGAACACCACAATTTACTTCTCTTATTACTGAACAATTATCTTTGATTATAACAAACTGTCTTCTATTTTCCAAATAACTCTTGAACCACTCCAAGGCCTTCCCACGTATTCCGTAATGTGATAACTTGTGGAGTAGAATATCGTGATCAACAGTGTCGAAGGCCTTGGAGAAGTCCAAAAAATACTAATTAAATGAGAATGATTATCAATTGCGTGAGCGACTTTATCAATAAAATATAAAAGAGCATGAGTTGTACTATGCTTCTCTCGAAAACCCAATTGCGAATTAGTAAAAATATTATGCAACTTCAAAAAAGCAATAGTTCTCTTATAAATGAGTTTCTCTAAAACTTTGGACAACGATGATAATAATGAAATTGGACGATGATTACTGACATCGGATTTATCACCCTTCTTAAATAATGGAATTACTTTGGCCAGTTTCATCTTGTCAGGAAACACACCGTTAGAAATTGACAAATTGAATATATGAACAAGTGCATCAGCAACTGAAGATATAACACCTTTAAGAATGAAATTATCTATATCATCATACCCAGAACTCCTCTTGTTCTTAAAAGAAGATACAATATCAATAATCTCATGTCTATTAGTTGGAGTAAAATAAACAGAATTGGAATTGCGCTGGCCTAAATATTCAGTAAAATGATGCTCTGACGCAAGAATATGTTGGCCGTAATTTTCACCTATCTCTGAAAAGTAAGAATTGAAAGCATTCGTAATGTGAACAGGGTCACTGATGAGTTCATCATTCTACTTAATGTTGTCGAAACCAGATTTTTTACTCGAAACATTCATAGCTTGCTTTAACACATTCCAAGTATTTTTCATATCAAAATTGTATCTTTGCAATTGCTTAAAATAGTATCTTTTCTTTTCAGAACGTAAAATCATAGTTAAAGTATTTTTATATGAAGTGTATTTACGTTTTGATCGCTCATTTTTTTTCCAATTTGTATCTATAATACAAACGATTTTTCCTGTTAATCGACCGAAGAATTTATTTTGTAATCCACGGCAACCTAGGTGTCTTTTTATAATCTGGTTTATTTTTTTTGTTTCGGAATTACATTATCCAAATGATAATTAAATGTTTCTATGAAATAATCAAAAGACAAATTAATATCATCACTTTCAAAAACTCTTGACCAATCAACAGTTTCGAGAACCGCATCAAGACTAGCTAGCTTTTCAGACGAGACTCTACGACTCAATAAAGGAGATGAAAAAAAAATTAACATTATTAACTGAGGTTTTAAGCGCAAAATGAGTCATAATTGGATAATAGTCTGTAATATCTGAAAGAATTATATAAGAATTAATAAGGGGTAGGGTATTACAAAACATATTGTCGATCAGAGTAGCAGAGTGATCAGTGACACGCGTAGGTTTCGAAATAAGCGGAAGAAAAGAAGAGGACAAAAATGTTTGAAGAAACTCGTGTGCGGCAGTATCATTTTCCAACTTGAGTAAGTCAATATTGAAGTCGCCGAGGAAGAAACAATCCTTATTTTTAAAAACTGGGGATTTTATCAAATCTGAAAGGTAAGTTAAAAAAATCCTTAATATTGGAGTTTGGAGGTCTGTACATAATGCCGACCACAATATTCCTAATTCCTGGAATGTAAATTTCTAAAAATAATGATTCAACAATATTATCCATTCTGGAAATATCATCATAAACAATACATTCAAAAGCATTTGATATGTACAGTGCAACACCTCCGCCACTCTTATCGGGCCTGTTATTATCAAACATATTGTAGCCGTCAATGTTGAAAAAAATTTCAGTGTTGGAATTTAACCAGGTTTCACTTAAACCAATAACAGAAAATGCCTGATTTGCATCAGTCTCTAAAAATAATTTTAACTCATCAAAATGCTTATTCAAACTCCTGAAATTTAAATGCAACAAAGAAAATGTATCTTCAGAAAAACTTTCGTACATATCTTTACATTGATTCACAGTAATATATTTACACAACATATTTTCAGTTAACTCTCCACCAATATCATAAGGCAATTCATTTACAGATGAATTTAAGTTTTCAGCGACAGCATTGTCATAAAAAATTGTTCGTGAATTAGATACTCCACGAACCGGATCTGAATCTAACCTTATGTGCCTAAATAACTCAAAAAAGTCATTATTTGAAAGAGAACTAAACGGTGCATTCGGGAAATTAGCCATTATAAATGTGGAAAATATCTATGAAAGTTTGTATTACCGATCGAGCCTCAATGACAGGAACGAGTGCATACTGCGAGAAAATAAGAAACCAACAGAGTGAGGTAAGACACTGGAGAAGCCGAAGAACATGGATTCTGTCAAAATCATAATGAGCAGAGGATCGCTGCGAAGAAGTCGAACAGGGAAGAAAAGAGAGCAGTACAAAGTAGACGAGAAAGTTCAGTAACAACGAAGAGAAACATGAAACACACATAACATGTAACCGAGGACAAATCGGTTGTCTCCGAGGGCTTCCGAGACGATAACAATGGAATATATACAACACAGAAATCCGAGCGGACATTAGGAATGACATGCTAATAGTTTTTGACTGGCTCCCGCAATGTATAGCTGGTGCGCTTTGAGCGCTCGAAAAGGTCCAGTTGTGATGTAGTGGATGGATAAAAGAGAAAAAAGAATCACTATGCTGAAGATAATAACAGGATAGAAAAAATATAAACTGTTTGACAGACAGACTAACGAGTACAACATCCTGATATTACAAATAAAATCAGTGTGACACACGAAACGCTTATCAAACAAGGGCATTTGCCCATATAATTAGATGCATTTAAATATGACATTGCGGGGGCCCATGGAGTTCCTATAATAAACCAGATCACTAACATTAACAGTATCACAAGCCAAGCCGTGTAAAAAATAACCACTAAACGCATATGTAAAGCTGTGAGTGGTGCGATGTTTTAGCCAATCGGGTTGCAGGGACTCCCATTATGCATAATCAATATACAAGGAACACATATGGAAAGATTTATAAGCATTACAGGGGTCGGTGACTGAGTGAACCAACTTCAAGTCACTGATGTCATTCAACGTGGGCTCACTAGAATAAATCAATAGGTGACCGGACAAAAGCCAAACAAACGAAACACAGGCGTGATCGAGAAGGCTAAAAGTAGGCTGAAGCACTTAAGGTATTCAATAGTTTGTCATACTGAAGAAAACATGAGTGCGCATAGTGATAACACATAATCAACAACTGATGTGTAACAAGAATAATCAGCTGTGGTGCTAAGTACGTAATAAACTATGATAGATTATGCATGACTCAGAGGAGAAGGAATCTGATGGAGCAGGGTTCACGACCACAGAAGACTGTACACTATCATGCAGACAAAGAGTAATTTAAAATCATTTAAAGGATCAAATTGCCAATTTTAAAGAATTTGGTGGACTAAAAGTAGGCAGGAGCACCTGAGGTATCCAACAGTTTGAATGCTCATGGTGATTACACAAATTATCGGAAACTGATGAGAATAGTCAGCTCTGGGTGTTAAGTGCGTAAATTGACTATAATAGAGGTTATGCATAACCATAAGGAGACGGAATCTGGAACAGGGTTAACGACCACAACAACTTGTGTACAATATTATGCAGGCAGGGAGTGATATAAAAGCGCTTAAAAATCGGTTTGCCTGAGTGAATAAACTCCGTGGATGGTTGAAAAAAAAAACACCCGGGAATCTGGAACAGAGGAATTTGATTTGTATAGTTTGATTGTGTCTATGCATGGAAAACATCGGTCACCTATTTGGTAGTTGTAAGAATCAACTCGAGATTATGCATGAGTCCTCAACTACAAACACACTGGTTCAACAAACAAAATGAAAAGCACAATCATTTCAGAATACAAGGGGAAAGTGCTGACACGGCTGTAGACTGTTTGGAACAAACTGTTCATTGATGTCACTCAACCTCTATTATGTGTGGTACATTAAACAACAGCAGCTAGGAATGCATTGAACACCCGAAACGAAGTATAATTACATATAAATATGACCTGCTCTTAAAGGGACGGCGCAACGTCAGGCGAGACTTGGCCTTTAACAATTACTGTAAGAACTCCCAAAATTTCCCCGCCATCGTTAGAGTTAAGTGTCACTGATTCTAGAGTGTATGAATAAGATTGTACATCATGATTTGCCACTTGAAGAAGTGAATAAACATTTGAGTACAATTTAGGCGATTAGCAAAGAATTAGCATTTTTGTATGTCAGCTCATTTTGTTGGCTGTTGCATTCCTTTTTTAACAGATTGATTTAACGATGGAATAGATTGCTCTCAAATGTTTGTGTATTATTTCTAAACTCGCCAGGTGTTCCCTTGATCCAATCTATTGGATGGATTTTGCACCCAAAAAAAATGCCTCTAAACATTTTTTTTTAAATCAAAACTAGTGTTGTCCCTATTGACTCCGAATTTGGGTCACAGGGACAGCGCTATTTTATTTTTAAAAAATGATTATCCCAATAATGTTTATTTCTATTACAATACCAAGTTAAACGTATTTTACGTTGACATAAAATCCCCACATAAGATCATGCAGTTAGTCTTTGAGCTTCATGAAAAAAATATACAATATTGAGAACAATGAAATTGTTCCTATATTCACCCCGTTTTACGTTACAAACTTCAATACAACAGCATTTAGTTCCTTTATAGATCGATCAACCCCTTAGCCTTACGCTGTATGATATTCTTATATTTCTTAGGTTGGTAAGAAAGATATTTCTTCGAAGTTGGTTGGAAAGGATTTAGGGTCATAGTGATTTTGATTTTTTTTCTAACCTTGCAACTTAGGAAAGCACACCAGAGAAAGCCTTCGATTCTGTATCCTTGAATTTCGCTTGTTTAGTGTGTTTATCTGCTATCACCTGTATTGTCTTGAAAATGCCGAATGCATAATGCTAACAATTATAAAAGGGCCTAATGATAATCATTAAGAAGGTATAACTATATTTTTTTTAAATGAGGGTGGTCCCAGTAATTCTAAGAGGTCAAACCTTTGGGCTGTAAGTGCAGTTTGTGACTAGCAGATAGCTCCTGGCCTAGTGCATTGTTATCGGGAACTGTGAAGTATCTCTGTGCAACCTCTCTGGGATTTGATTTATATTTTTTTACCTAATGTTAGTGACGTATTAATGACGTAAAATTTACGTCAATTTTGCAATGTATTTTTCACGTCATATTAACGACGTATTAATGACGTTAGATCTATGTTGCTTTGCGACATATTTATCACGTCATGTAAACGAGGTGTTAATAACGTCAAAATCGTGTAAAACTGACTTACATATATGTTCTAATGAGGAAACCATCTGATTTTGGTACAACGTGTATTGTTTGTATGTATGACATGATTGCATAAAGGTTAAGGTGTTGAGAAAGTTAATATTGCAGTATTCAGTGTTGCACAACTATATGCAATTCCAGTATGCTATAACTCACAGGCAGCAGTAACTCATGAGAGTGTTAGATTGGTACACGTTGAGTGGTACTAAGTCGTACACTTGTACATGTTTTATCACAGGTTGTGATGATGATATAGCAATAGCATACTTTGTTCATGGGTTCTTAATAATAACGCAATCATGGTAAACTCATGGATTTATAAGAGTAAATTGGAAGAGGAACGTACAATGCTGTTCCAAAATATTGTGCCAAGGTATATAGAGTCCATTTTGTGTTGAAAACGTTAAATGCACTCTTATAGGGGGGAAATGTTATAGATACATGTGCATTGTATTATCATTTCTAGGCACTTTATTGTTCCGCGGAGGAATATGTATAAAGAGTTCGACGAGATGACCGACATCGACCAAACACCTTGTTTGAGAGTCTGTGTATTTTTGGTGGTTATGATGGTTCGTTAGGCCACGTTAACCTCTGTACCAATATGCATGCAATTATCGTGTATAATATTTTTTTAAGTGTATCTTAATACATGTATACAATAACTTAACACAACGATAGTCCCAATATTTTTTTGTAAGATGTTTGAAATATCGCGTAGCAAAATAACAATAACGACATATTTAATTAATTTGTAATCGAATATGATTTATGGAATCGAAATTAATTATTTTTAAACAACATAAAAGAGAATCTATAATTTGGAAAATATTGGACATAAAGGAAAGACATCAAAACACTCATAAAGTTAAAATTGAATATGTTACAGTTGTTAGATCAATTTTCATAATAATTATATTGTTATGAAATGATTTTCACAAGTCTTAATGATTTTGGCTGGTCGTAACGACGTCGTAACGAGGTCATATTCATGACGTCATACGATTCGTGGCTGTATCGATCAGGAATATTCATGAGATTGATTTTTTTCATATGCTCAAACTAGTGAAAATAAGGAAAACCATTAATAACTACCGTATTCATTCTGGGTTTAAGCTTTAAATTGTATAGTTTATTCTTATCTTATTCCAACTAGATCAACCTTGTGCTATGGAGACATATTTTCGTATTCAATCGGTCTTCTCTCAAAATTGTGACCTAGTTAAGTATCCGTGTCATGAAGCATTACAACTTTTTCCCCGTTTATGTAGAAGCGTGATACAACATCCAATTAACTAAGAATAGGAGGTAGGCATAGGCATAAGATTAGGATATAAAACATTAGAAATAGACGGTTAGATTCGTTGGATTGTACCTGAAGATGCCCACACCTTAGTTAGATCTTGTAATTAGCATAGTAAATAATGTATCTCGGCTAAAAATGACGTCAAACTGACTTTTTTTTCTTTGTTAATTTTTGTCGAAGTGACGTCTTTAAGACGTCTTTTTTCTGTACACGTAAAAAAGGACGTAAACTGACGTGTAAACCACATGTTTATGACGTTTTTCTTAGCGACGTTATTAAACTAAGATAATAGACGTCATTTAAACGTCTTAGACTGATGTCAAAATGCCACGTCACGTCAGCGCTTTCGTCAGAAAGACGTTGTAAACTGTCGACAAAAATACGTCATTTTGCTCAAATGGAAGACGTCAAAAAGACGCCATATTTGTGACGTCTGTCTGACATCTGGGTGGTCATACAAAGACGCCTTTCTGACGTCTAAATATGACGTCTTTTTACGTCTTCCATTTGAGCAAGATGACGTATTTTTGTCGACAGTTTACGACGACTTTCTGACGACAGCGCTGACGTGAAATAGACGTCATTCTGACGTGTCTCTGCTATCAGGGAATTTACCCAATGCAGCCTTAGGGCTAAACATTATACTTTTCAGGTTAAGGCCTACATGATAAATTAGAAAAGCTGACAATGTATCTGGTCACAGGAAAGGAGTTGACAAATCGCCCCTGGGAAAACCACTCCCCCCCCCCCACACACACACACACACACCTCACACAAATTTACACGCATAAGCTATAAACACCCAACAGTGCACTGCTATGTACTAATTCATTCTGAAGGATGGAGAATGATGGGAAATGATATCTTTTTAATCCATGCATATACATATTGGCTATATACATTATATTTATGCTGTGTGCCCCTTCACCAACCTATAACTAAAGCGGCTATAGCAGTTGTGTGCTTATTTTGAATTTTTTGTATGCTATTCTTGATAATTGTGGTGCTGTAATAGTGCACACACAGACAAACAAACACACACACACACACACACACACACACACACAGTCACTCACACAGGCACTGCTCATACATGACTCGATGTAGCCTACATAATAATATTCTTAATCTATAATTTACATGTACATACCGGTATGCAAAACATGTCACGTACTGCCATGGTACCTCAGACATGATAAATGTCAGACCTACAGCTTGTAATATCACATGTTTAGAAGGATATATGAAAAAAAAATAATGAAAATCCAACATACCTTCACTTTTTTTTTTGTATAATAAAAGAGCACTTAACTTACCCTTTAAAGGAGACAGGGCGAATATTATCAGCCTTACATGCCTTACGTCGGTGACAAATAGAGCAAACTTTTCACTTTTTCTCAAAAAAAAAGAGAAGCTTTCTGAAATTGTCTTTCGTTTTCCTTATAGTTCTATAAATTGTATTGCTATTCAATATAACAATGAAACAAATGACCGATTCAAAACAATAAGAAATACAAATTAATTTGCAAAAGTCAATCTTTTATCATTGTAATGCCTCTGTAACCCTCAAAAGATTAAGAACCGCATAAAATATGGAGAAAGAAATGTCTTCTGTCAAATCCATATCCAAAAGACAAACGAGAAGAAGTAATAGTAGCAAAGATGGCAGAGATTTGAAATGTTATTCCACATTAACAAAATTTGAAATAATATTTGGTCTTTCAATTTGTCTCATGAATTCTTATATTCCTTAATCAACAAAAAGGAAATTAAAAAAAACGATTCTGCAAATTTTAATACCTTTGTGGCTCACTCTCTATGTCATTTAAAATATGAGTTGATAGAAAATTCTAATGTTCCACCATCAATTTCCCCACTATGTTTTTGTTTGGGAAAGAAAGAGAAACAAGGGAACGAAAATTTATTTCTGCTATTTCATGCATGTCTCTCATTGAAATAAATTGGTCTTTTGTCCTTATTGTTATCTTGAAGGTTATTTGCATACAGTACTAATTTCAATATGCCAATTTCTGCGATTTTTGCTTTTGTGCCTTGGAGGACAAAAAAGAATTCAACTTTTCAACTTTATTTTCACTTCCATCAAATAAACAAAGAAATTATATACATTGCATATGTACAGGATATTTGTAATACTTGCAGGACATAATTTGACAAGGTACATATGAAAATGAGAAGTAGATAATGATAATAATAATACATACATACATACAATTTCTATAGCGCCGTTCTCCACTTTGATTAAATACTCAAGGTGCTTTACAATTGTACATCAAAGCAAACAGACTGAAGATACAAGTACATCACCGTAATAGAAGAAGATGAAGAAGCAGAAAAAAAAGACATGAAAGTCTGTCTTCAAAAGACACTGGTCTTCAAAATGCACTGCTAAACAAATAGGATTTTAAATTAAAAGATGTTATAGAGCTTGAGTCTTTCAGCTCACGAGGAAGTGAATTCCACAGTGTTGGTCCAGCGTGAGCGAAAGCTCGTTCCCCCCAAGATTTCCTAGAAAACGGAATATGTAAGAGACCTGAAGTTGAGGATCGAAGAGTTCGTGAAGGTTGGTATTGACGAAACAAACAAACATTGTAATCAGGAGCTGTTCCCTCAATAACGTGATTAACCAAAAGAAGTATCTTAAACCGAATACGCTCCTGTACAGGCAACCAATGAAGACTCTTCAGGATAGGTGTGATATGACTGCGTTTACTTGACAAAGAAACAATACGTGCAGCGGCATTTTGTAGCTTTTGTTTTTCCGTGGCAGAGCGAGTCAAATACTTGCGAATAAAACCAATATTACGCAATTGATAACGGACTGGTTTAGAAATGTTGGTGATTTGATCAAACATAGCCATGTGAGAGTCAAACATAACACCCAGATTGCGACATGACTTTGACAGAGGAATATCATTACCTACGATCAAAATACAATTAATATCCAACTTATTCAAGTGAGATTTAGAACCAAAAATGATAAATTCACACTTGCTGTGGTTTAGAAACAATGAGTTAGACCTCATCCAAGCATCAATATCAATGATGCAATTTTCTAGACAGCGCAGTGCATGAGATGCTTCGATTTGATGTGGTGGAAAAGATACGAAAACTTGTATGTCGTCTGCATATAGATGATACCGAACAGAATGCCTTTGAAATATTTTCCGCAGACCGATCAAATAGATAGAAAAAAGGGTGGGCCCGCCAACAGAGCCTTGAGGTACACCACAGCCTAATGGCTTTGAAGACGATGTGACACCATTCAAAAGAACAGACAGTGAGTGGTGTGATAGGTATGATTTAAATCATTCGAGAGCTTGTGCCTGGATACCCAAACTTGTAAGTGTATTGACAAGAATTCTGTGATCTACAGTGTCGAAGACCGAAGACAGATCCAACAAAACCATTGCTGTGACGGATCCGGAATCCATTTCCCTTAAAATATAACTAGAAACATTTATCAAATGAGTCTCCACACTATGGTGAGGGCGATAAGCCGACTGTAAAGGATCGAATAGACCATGTTCCAGCATATAGTCTGAGAGTCTCGAAAACACAACTCTCTCTAAAATCTTGAACAAAAATGAAAGATTGCATACAGGACGATAACTTGTCAGTGATTCCTTATCCAATGAAGGTTTTTTTCAGCAAAGGACGGATCAGACCTTTCTTTAAAGATAAGGGTACGGTAGCTTGCTCGATAGTGAGGTTAACAATTTGAGAAATAATCGGGGCAAACGTGGGATGCAATTACATCTTTGTTAATATATACATAAAGCGTATAATGCAAGTCAACTAAGGATGAGGATGGAAGTGGAGGGTCCCACTAAGAAGCAGAGCTTGTACGATATGGGACCCTCAGAAAATACACAAGACAGCAATATAAAACAAAATAAAACGAACCGATGTCAACTGACATCAAGATGATTGGGAACGGAAAAAGAGAGAAAAGGAAAAAAAGAGAAAAAAAGAGAAAAAAGGGGAAAAAAGGAGAAAAACTACAGCACGTGCCATCGTGGAAGCAAGCAATCTAGATTCCATTATGTAAAATAAGTGATGAAATACAAGCTGGATTGAATGTAATGCAAAACATTTTTTACACGTAATTATGTTGGTAAGAATGCAGGAGAAAGGGAAAATAAACACATCGTTATATTTAGAACACAGACAGGAACATAATTAGAAGGAGGACTTATGTAAAAAAGAATGATGTCTTGACTGAGATGACAAAGGGAAACTAACTCGGTTGGATGTTGTAAAATTTCAATAAAAATGATTTTAATTTATTCTTGAAGGAATTCAGAGATTGAGCTGTTGTAATATTGTTGGGAAGTGAATTCCAATACTTTGGCCCATTGTAGATGAATGTGTTTTGAGCCAACAAAGTTCTCTGAAATGGTAAATGGAAATCATTTGATTGCCGTGTTGGATAATTATGAACGGATTGATTTCATTGAAACATTGTTTCAAATATGTTTGGGAGATTATTTTTATTATAATTATACATAAATTGTCCTAGATTAAACAAATACAAATCATTAATTTTCAATATTTTATACTCATAAAATAGTGGGTCAGTTTGGGACAAAAATGCAGTATGACATATGACACGGAGTGATTTCTTTTGCAATAAAAGTAATTTATCTTAAAATGTTTTATATGTATTTTCCCACGCGAGAATACCGTCATTCAAATATGGCAATATTAAGGATGAATATAATACAAGCAGGGACGACAAAGGAAAACAAAACTCAAGCTTATTAATTATACCAATATTACGTGAAATAATTTTACATATACTGTCAATATGAAATTTCCAGGAAAGCTTATTGTCAACTGTCATTCCAAGAAATTTTATATGGGAAACATTTTCGAGTGGAGTACCATCTAAAACAATATCGACAGGTAATGCTTCAGCAGAATTACTAAAGAGCATATATTTTGTTTTTTGAAGATTAAGAGATAGCTTATTTGCTTTTATCCACTGGGCAACATTTTGTAATTATGAATTTATAGTATTAACAAGGGTAAGAAGATTATTGTGTGAAAAAAAATAGATTTGAGTCATCTGCAAAGAGAATAAAAGAAAGAACATCTGATGATCTACAAAAATCATTTATGTAAACATTAAATAACAGTGGACCTAATAAACTTCCCTGTGGCACCCCACATTTAATATTTAACATTTGTGAATTACAACCATTTAAAGAGACATATTGTTTCCTGTTCATGAGGTAGCTCCTGAACCACTCCAAGGCCTTCCCGCGCACTCCATAATGATGTAATTTGTTAGGTAAAATATCATGATTGATGGTGTCGAAGGCCTTGGAGAAGTCCAGGAACAAACCTATCAAATGAGAAGATTTATCGATAGCATGTGCCACTTTTTCTATAAAACTCAATAATGCATGTGTAGTGCTATGTTTCTCCCTAAATCCAAACTGAAAATTCGAAAATGTATTATTGAATTTAAAGAAATTAATAGTTCTTTTATAAATAATTCTTTCAAGAATTTTTGACAATGCACTTAACAAAGAAATTGGTCGGTAATTATTTACGTCTAATTTGTCACCTTTTTTAAACAAAGGGATGACTTTTGCTGTTTTCATACTTTCGGGGAAGGTGCCATTAAAAAGGGATAGATTAAACATATGAGCTAAAGGATCCGCAATTGACGATATTACCCCCTTTAAAAGAAAATTGCTGATGTCATCGTGTCCAGCACTTTTTTTGGAACTATAATCAGAGACAATATTAATTATCTCCTGAGTGTATGTTGGATTAAAAAATATTGAACTACAATTTGGTGGACCCAAAAATTCGGAAAAATGTTTTGTGAGGGAGGAATATTACTTGTCAGGCTTTCCCCAATGGAAGAC
This sequence comes from Diadema setosum, assembly GCA_033980235.1. Classification (NCBI taxonomy): domain Eukaryota; kingdom Metazoa; phylum Echinodermata; class Echinoidea; order Diadematoida; family Diadematidae; genus Diadema; species Diadema setosum. The sequence continues at coordinate 721,076 of CM067075.1, forward strand.
AAATGGTTATTCAAAATATCACAAAAATTTGATGAGAATCTTCAAAAATGTCGCCATCGAATCTAATTTTTGTAATATTTGACTTATCATTTGATATATTCATGGCTTGCTTTAAAACTTTCCATGTATTTTGCATATCATGCCTGTAAAATTGTAACTTTGAATTGAATGTGTTCACTCATTCGTTAAAAATTTACCTTTGTATAAACCTACCAGGTTGGTAGCCTTAATTAGCCTTCAGTATGGTATATGACGCAATGATTTTATCGAAATCTTCCATGAAAATTATGAACTGGTAAAAAAAAATTCATTTCCTTTTTTTTTCTTAGTATAATTTTTCTTTTCTTGTCAAACAAGAAGGGCAAGGGTCACTGAGAGTGGACGAAATCATTAGCATGTTCCTGGCAAATGATAGCACTAGTGTTCAAAAACATAAAGATCTTCATTCTATGAGTCTTTTCGAGTCTTCATCTTAATATGGCCCAATCTGATGTCTCTCGTTCTGTTTTCATTTGTTGTTTGTCTTTTTTTAGTAGAGGTGTCCCTTGTACCTTCCGTGTTTCATGATGATTACACTAGTGTTATACTATGGTCTATCACTGATAAATTTATTCGCCTTTCGCAATTTGTAATGATATGCGTAATCAAAACAACAAATCGGCCATTTTCGATTTTATTTTGTGAAATGCTGTGATTTTTCGGTTTTTCCTTTATAGTGTCTACAGACGACTGGGATCACTTCGACGTTACCATGGCAGCAAACTTCAAGGACTACAAGAAATGTATCGTCTGTGGAAAAAAATCTGGAGAGATGTACAATGTAAAAGAAAAACAAATGCTATGTGATGGATGCGTAGAAAAGAAAGACTTAGCAATCAAGACAGGAAAGGAAGACAAGAAATGGTTTTGTGAAAAACACGCAAAAGCCATCAAATTCTATTGCGATTCGCACGATCTGGGAATCTGCCAGTCCTGTGCAACCGTCCGACACGGACAGCCATGTGTTCTACACGACTTGGATGAAATTGTCACTGAGAGAAAGACTGCTCTGAGAGACATGGTTGTCATGGCAACAAAAAAGATGACTGAACTGAGAAACCGTGCACAGCATGCCAAGCAACAAGAAGATGATGCGACCAGTCACTTGATGTCAGTGGAAAGAGAAATAGGCTCGTTCTTCGAAGAGATAATTTGTCGCGAGGACGCCAACTTGCGGCGAGAGGAAGACATGATAAAACAGGAAGCAGAAGAAGAAATTTCTAAAGTTAATGAGAAAAAAGAACAGCGATTGCTAGAGAGTCGTAATGAAGTAAAAGCAAAGAGAGAGAAAGTAGCGAAAGTACAAGATGAACTATTGATCTCACTTACAGACATACGTAATGAGTGTATGAGAAAATTTGAACATTGTCACCATCAAATTAGGGAGAGTCAGCTCGCCATGAGAAAAGTTTTGAATGACATTGAAACCCTTCTCCTCAGTAACAGACGACTGATCGAGGGAGGGAAAGATCTCGTAAGGTCACTGAACCAGGCCGTTGGGTCAGCTAATGAGAGGAAGGAGGAAGAGAACCCTGAAGGCATCTCAAGCAGAGTGAAAACTGTCCGATTTGTGAAAAGTGAAGAAGGCAAGGGTTACAAGGGGAGAGTTGATTGGTGTGGCGGGAAGTGGGAACTCAGCGACTTAATTGAAACTCCAGAGGATGGAGAATTCCAAGTGATAGTTGGGTGTATCAACGAGGAGGAGGTGGTTATATCAGCCGACACTCTTGACAAGGTGCGAATATATGTGACAAATTTCCGAACCAAAAAGACGAAGAAAGTGGCAGACAACGACTGTGAACCATTTATTACTTCATGTACACTACTGGATGACACCACGATAGTCTGTGGTAAGGGGTGGGAAAGCAGCTGTTCGGGACCAGTCTTCAGCGAGTGCATCTCTCTGTACGACAGGCAGTGGCAACTCCTCAGACACCTGGACATACCAAGACACGGGCAAGCAGACTGCCCTTTTGTAACAGTTGCGATCGATGTAAATGGTATGATCCTTGCTTGTGTGAATGGTCAGTCTAATATCTACGTCATCGACTCGAAAAGTGGACTGATTAAAAGCGTGATCACATGTAAATCTAGGGAAATCTGTATGCATGCAATTATGACTTGCGGGAAGATAGCTTGTCACACGACATATGATAACACATTGTTGGTAATCGATCGTTATGGAGATCAGATCGAGATAAAACATAATGATACAATCTTGAATGTGGCTATCGATCCTTTGACCGATAACCCTTATGTTGTATGCTACGATGAAGAGAGCAATGTATGTTCCATTGATCGTCTGTCTTACGATGGCGAGGCGGGAGTTAGAGAATTGTCCCTACCATTATGGGAGGGGTTGGAAACAAGAGATGAAAGAGTCGGTTATGTTATGCTATCAGGGCTCATTCTCACCTCTGATGGCAAACTCATCTTTTGTGATGGGAGAAACATCATGATCTATAAGAAAAAGTTTACATTGTAAACAATATTAGACAGCGAAAATAAAGATATTTTAACCATTCTTTATGTTTCATTTCTACAATTGCATTCGAAATGGCTTTTGAGGCCTACAGCTGTTTCCTAGTAACCAATTTCACAGTTACGTAGACGTATACAGACGAAATACGTCATATTTCTCACCGGCGAAACATTTGACTCTGAATGTGTATTGAAACTTTTTCTCGGGACTGAGGATTAAGTGAAGGTTTCTAACTTCACAAATGAAGCTTCTGGGCTTTATCTGAGCATATTCCTTTTATCAGCAGATGGCTTTTCTGCTTTAGGTATTTGTATATTCAGGTCACAAAACAGGCATCTGGTGTTTATCAAATTATCACGTGACTACTCTATTCCATTACAGTATTATTGTCCGTTCTCACGTCGTGATACGTCAAGGTCCGGTCGATTCACTTACTGTGCGGATGCAGTTTCCCACCAGAACTAAACATCACATTTGTTCTCACCTCGAGAAGAACGGACAGTATTGTGTTCAGATCAAACCTGTCAAAGGGCGAAACCAGTCCTACCAGCTTGAACCAATTTCGAAACAACTAAAATTTACCTGAAAAGAAAGAGTGATGTTTTATAAGCTCAGCAGTGAAAATTTGATCAAAATCGAACGAAAATTTGGGAAGTCACGGAATTGTGAAGTTTAACTAATTTTTGCCAAATTGACAAAAACGGTTTTGGTTGCTTATGAATACGCAAATGATTATAAATACACAAATGAATGAACTGATGGTGCCAGCAGCTCACAATTTGATGATGTTTGAAACACAAGAAAGAATTAGATTTTTCTGCTCTAAAAGTGTAAAACTTGTTCTAACTCCTGGCTGACAACTTCAAAAAACAGTTTCAGCAACAAAAAAAAACCACAAACAAACAAACAAACAAACAAACAAAAAAGTGATGAGGCGATGGCATCATCAACGCACACATTTGCGTATTCATATGAGCTGTTCAATTACTGGTCAGTTAAAATTTGCAATACTTTGAAATGTCATGACTTTTCTCATTTTAGTCCGATTTTGATCAAATGTTCACTATTAATTGTACTTAACAAATGTTACTCTTTCTTTTCAAAGCAACTTCCAAACAATCAGGGGCCCGTTGCATAAAACTTACCGTTGAATTTCAATGGTAACTACCGTCAAAATTAGGCGTCACAGCCAATCAGCATCAAGGATTACAAAAATTACCGCTAATTTGAAGACTTACCGCTAGAAAGGAGCGGTAAGTCCAGCGGTAAGGGTTTTATGCTACAGGGCCCTGGTCTGGAATCGCTCTTTGATATTCAAAGTATGGTCACAATGCTGGCTCCACATGAACATGAAAAAAGCACCACTATCCGTCTTCAACAAACCGATCTTTCTATTCCCTCATTTAACTAGCTGCATGCCACATTACTTACCTGTTCATAGGTTCGTGTGCAAAATTTGTGCACAGTTGACTCATTGACACTAAAAGGGTTAACAAAACGAATGAAAGTTACTGAAGAGACATCATAGGAAGTCCTGCACTTTTTAGGATAACGTCACAGAGTCTCTAATCCCTGTCTCAAGATTTACTCATACTTGTTTGTCGGACGCATGTTGTGCATATCTATTACTTTTTACTCATTCGTATTATGTTATCATCACTATAGTTGTATTTATTATACTTCTTCATGTTAGAAATGAAGTTAAAGTATTTCTTCCCCACCCATGCTTTACTTATTTCATATTACAGTCTTATGTTTCCATTATATCTGAACTGTGGTGTATACTTGCTTGGGGAAATACTCATCAATATTTGATTGCAAAATTGTATTTGTTACTCTGACATTGAAATGCATTTCATATCCCATTCATGTATATTTGCATATAGGATATGCTGTTGTATCGGTCATTCATTTAAACAAATTATCATGTTTATGTGCAGAGAGAGGGAGAGGGAGAGAGAGAGACAGCGAGAGAGAAAGTGAAAGAGAGACAAGGTGTAAACCTGGTGATAATGCTATGTGTACTGTACCATCGATGACTGAGACTTTAACTATGTTGTATGTCAATAATTAGGTATGAGTATCATAGGGACACACAGAAAAAAGTTCCAGTCCGGGAGTGTCCTGTAGATGTTGTTTCAAGTCTTCTTTGTTTTTAATGCCTAAGATGCCTTAGAAAGGAGTGTCTTAGCAGAGTGTGTAATATACTGTAGAGTTTTAGTTCTCTGGCGGCATATATCATTTAGACCTCGTCGATAGCACACATATGCTAGCTCGGTGGCATGAAAGACACCCGCCACACCCAGACGCCATTTTTGATGATGTTTTAAAGCACATTTTCGTTGACGGCAAGGAGCCACACCTCTGCATATATAGCCTCTGGGAAATGTTGTGCAGTAGACAGGACGAAGTGACATTTAAGCTTATTTTATACTGGTCACCGGTAAGTTTAGTTCTGGTTCTCACAATTTGTCGTTCCGTTTGAAGATACGAATTTATGTGGACTGCAAATGAGGTCGTTGCGGCTCTCAATGGAGAGTCTCAGTAGACAAGTGATAATGCATATTGTGGTTGTGTACAGCTTTTGATAATGGGCGGTAAATATCGATAACATAATAGATGTATGTGTTGTTGTACTTACGTTTACTGCAACATTATTTCATCGTGTGAACACATGAATTTACGTAAACTGGGACAGGGACGCAAGTCCCATATTTTCACTCTGATGTAATGATTTCAAGTTGGTCAAGTTGTAGCAACATTTTTCTTTTTTTTTTAAACTAGTATAGGTTGTCTCTTGGTACATGTTGTATTTGAATGATATTTGTAGTTGGCGCCGAGGTCGAGTTTACTCCCAGGCAATCGAATTCACAGCAGAGCGACTGTGTTGACCCGCCCCTCGCTACTGGGAGAGCCTATGGACGTTAGTAACCCCTGAACGCGTGTTCATCACGACACTTTGGAGTTGGAAAAGGGCTCAGCTTTGAAATCCCGCATCCACAAACGTTCCACACATACACACACGGTTATCATACTGGGAGTGAGAGATTTTGACACGTGATTTGTGACTTTGTGGATGACGCAACTGAGAGCGTAACATAACGCACGTACATAATTAAGTACCATGATACGAACGAACCTGTAATGCTGTGAAGATGTGGTCTGTAAATGCAATGTGAACACAATCGAAAACCTGATAGCTGCAATGTGGGTTATTACAGAACCCTAATGGCAATGGAGTCGATGTTCGTATTGCTCTGTAAAGTGAATTACAGCGCTATCAATGAAAAGAGAATAAGGTGACAAACTGAAAATTTTGCAAGTGAAATCGGATCAAGCCAAGATCTTTGTGAATCATATATCGCTTGCTAAGATAAAGATCATTTGATTATTATACCTGTGCTGTTGTTAATTCACACTGAACGAGTCATCTCCTAATATCGCATGTCATGAAGTCTTCTTTTTTGATACCACATTGAGACTAATTTTGTACTCAAATGGTGTGGTGAGCTCACTTAATAATATTATGTTTGTCTGCCAAATATTAGGACTACATTTCTCCGTGCTTAATTCAGGGTTTTTTATTTTTGTTTTTGTTCATTTTGTCTTCCATTCCTTCGCCTGCATGTGAAACATTTGATGGTAGAATACAGATTTGTAGAAAAATAATCTTAAAAAGTTCTGGATGAGGTCAGATTTTAAAAGCGTTTATTCAATATTCTAAAAGTTCATTGTTGTACACATGTGACTATCTCTTCACCCTCTATGTAAGAATAATGTGAGTTCCGTGTGATGTACAGTTTTGTGATTGTCCAATGGATTGAATTGCCCATGACTGTGTTGTGCGGTGTAAACAAAGCTATGGTATATGTTACACCCAAGTGTAATATACAGGTGATGATTGTGTGTCATGGAATCGTACTGTCCTGTGGAACTGTCCTGTGGTAATGTCCCAAAATACCACAGGACAGTTCCTATGGTAAAGGTACTGTCATGTGGTACTGGACATGTTGTACTGGTCCTGTGGTTATGTCTTGTGGTACTTTCCTATGGTAATGTCATGTGGTACTGTCCTGCGGTAATGTCCTGTGGTACTTTTTCTGCGGTAATGTCCCAAAATACCACAGGACAGGTCCTGTGGTACTATCCTGTTAAAGGTATACTGTCCTGTATCACACATCAGTGCCTGTGCTGACATATGTTTGCGTTGTACATGTGTGGTACTGACAAGTACCACAGGGAGTACCACATGAGCCTGTGACACAGTACCACTCAGTTCCTGTGGTAACAGAATTATATTTGTGTGGTACATTGTGTGATGCCGACAAGTATCACAGGAAGTACCACACGAGCCTGTAATACAGTAGGCCTACCACACAGTTCCTGTGGTAACATATATTTGTGTGGTACATTGTGTGGTACCGACAAGTACTACAGGGAGTACCCTACAAGCCTGTAGTACAGTACCACACAGTTCCTGTGGTAACATTGTTTGTGTGTGGCACCGACAAGTACCACAGGGAGTACCACAGGACTTTTTGTTAGGGGTATGCAGTCTGAAGCGTGGCGCCTCCCTGTCACGTGGTTGTTGATTGGCGCCCTAATGGAGGTACTGCTTTACTGTGTCTATTTTCTCCTTTTTATATGTCCGCTCTTCTGAATATATAGAATACATATATAATATCATGTACCCAATTCTTCTCAATATCAATTATCTTATCATTACTCTTACATCATGAAATCCAGTCTGTTTATGTCAACGATGGCGCGTGTTCTTCTTTCTGTTTTCCCCTTTTTTCTTCTTTTTCTTTTCTTCCTAATTTGATTTTATGTCAGTTGACATTTGTTTCCTTGATTTTGTTTTCTATATGTTTGTAGTTAATTAAGTCATTGTTCGTTCTCTTATGAATTTTCTAAGGGTCCCGAACCGTACATGTTTTGCTCACTAGTAGGACCCTCTACTGTATATTGTATCACGTATACCAATCCTTTTATTGTGCATATATACCTTTAAAAAATGCCTTGATGTTACTCGTAATCACATGTATTTTGTTCATTTCTTTTTTATCATTATTACAAATATGTTACGTCAATGCATTGTACATAATTTTCCTTGATTACTTAATGGAAATGCAAAAAAAAAAAAATTGACGTACAAGGTTCATGTGACCACAGAGACGAATTGCTTTTGACTAGCAAAAATCTATATGTTAAAGAGTTAAATCCATATCAATTAGGACACTTTATGTTTAATTTTAGAAAAAATGGCATGAAAAGTTGTAAAGTATTTAGTGATGTGTTTTGCAGACATGTAAATTTCCATAATGTATCGGACCATAAAATCCGATGAATTTCATTGACTTTTGCTCTACATCATCTTCGCCCAGAATACTTTTTGTACAGAACCGAGCTTTCGGAACCAATAGTGATGATTTAAAAGATGCACCGCGCCTTGCTGTATTTAAGAGAAAATTAGAGACAGTTTTGGTTGTATTTTACGTAACATTTGAACCTTTGAAATTAGATAACATTTTTAAGTTACAATCCGATTTGATTGAATGAAAACTGTATACTTTCAATGATAGGCTTGTATACGGTACATGTATCGTAATATTGTAAGCCATGTATAAATGTCTTGTAGTACCGTAATGTAACGTAAGTGAAGGGACTGCACAATACAAGTTCGCTTTTTAGCAGCCCCTCAATTGTCATTTCCATCAAGTCCTTTAAGAACCAATATGTATTATTATGTTCCAAGATATGAAGTCATTTGAAGTGTATTACCTATGTGTATTGGAACGGTTATTGATGGGAACATGATCCCAAATAGCTGACCATTGTTGGATCTCGTGCTCAATACAGCAAAACCGATTATTTCCCATTTGATGGGATAACTTATCGACAGACTGAGTTTGGTGTAGCCATGGGCAACCCGGTATTGCCTATAATTGCAAATTTCTTCATGAAAGATCTAGAGCAGCAGACAGTGGCTACAGCACCATTAGAAGCCAAACCCAAAGTCTGGGAGCGGAAAAGTGGATGATATTCTTCAGATCGTTAAAGAAGATGAGATTGATAATCTCATTTACCATCTCAATCAAATTGACGAAACAGGAAGTATCACATTCACATATGACAAAGAGCAAGACAATACCATTCCCTTTCTTGACTCACCTTTTGCCTGAAAGAACAAGTGGAGGATCGAATTACTGGTCTTTCAAAATCAGATAAACACAACCCTGTATCTGAACTTCAATTCTTATCACCCCTTCCACCCCCCCCCCCCCCCCCGCCTCAAACAGAAATTGAATGTAATCCATTCTCTGTTCAACCGTGCTGGGTCTATTGTCACAAAAGAAGATGAAGTCAAAACAGACCTGAAATATGTCACCACGGCTCTAAAAAAGGGGTGGATATCCCTCATAAAGCTTCAAGAAAGTTCATCAAAAAATGTCAGCTAAATCCAAAACCCCATAAGACAGAAATCCACAGAGAAGAAGGGGCCTTGTAGTTCTCCCCTACATCAGATGAACTACTGAAGCCTTTCAACCAGTCTTCAATGATTTTGAAGTTTCTACTGCTGTCCATCCACAGAAAGCCATCGGAAGCCTACTGGTCTACCCAAAGGACAAACGGAAAGAAGACGACATAACAGGAGTCGTATATTAGACTCCTTGCAATTATTCTCCAGCTACATACATTGGTGAGACAGGCAGAAAACTTGGCGTAAGAAGAGACGAGCATAAGGGTGCAGTTAGAAACATCAGACAAATCCCTTTCACTCGATCTAAAAAACAATCGGCAGACAACATACAACATCATTCACAAATCAGCCACTGAGGATCATGTTGCCATCAATAACCATTCCATCCAATGGAACGAGAGCCGTATTCTTGCCAGAAAAGATCATCGCCAATCACATCATGAAAACAGCTAACACAATGAACAGAGACTCGGGCCAATAACATTCACTGACATGTTGTATCATGATCCATTTCTCTCTCGTCCAGCGTCACACCGCCATCTACGACGCAGTCTGAAGAAGCCACCAGTATCGGCAAAAAAGTACTTACTGAGGTTGTTAAATAGGTAAACTGGCACCTCGTCTACAACCACACTGTCCACTGTTCACCTAGTCTAATGCCATCTCGTCTAAACTCGCTTCGTCTACTACCAACTCGTCTACCAACCATTTTGTCTAAATGCCAATTAGTCTAATTGCCATTTCGTCTACTAACCATTTAATCTAATCTCTAATTTGTCTAGTCACTTTTCGTCTAATACCCGTTATGTCTATTGACTATTTCGTCTATTAATCATTAGGTCTATGAATGAAATAGTCTACAGCTCATTTTGTCTAATAGCCAATTGGTCTACATCCACCTTGTCTAATACTCAATTAGTCTAATAACCAGTTAGTCTACTCCCAACTGGTCTACACCTAACTCGTCTACTCCCAACTCGTCTACTCCCAACTGGTTTACTCCCAACTGGTCTACTCCCAACTGGTTTACTCCCAACTGGTCTACTCCCAACTCGTCTACTCCCCACTGGTCTACACCCAACTCGTCTACACCAAACTGGTCTACTCCCAACTGGTCTACACCCAACTTGTCTACACCCAACTCGTCTACACCAAACTGGTCTACTCCCAACTGGTCTACACCCAACTTGTCTACACCCAACTGGTCTACTCCCAATTCGTCTACTCCCAACTGGTCTACTTGTTATACAGTTTGTTTTTTGTCTACTCCAAACTCCTTACTTAAGTCTACTTCATCCAGTTTCCTTTCCCATTGAAATAGCTTGAACACTATTGGTGCCCCATTTGGTTTAAATTTTTTGTTCTAATTCTACAATTTTATTACTTTTTATTAAAAGAAAATAATGTCATATTGTGAAAAACTTGCTGTGTTACATTTGTGCTGGATGTGTAATTTATATCAAAAGCAATCATGCAGCATTTATATGTCCAAAATAGACAAAGTGGTATATTCCTTATTAGCATGACCAGATGGGAATGATCAGTTTGGGTAAATTGTTGAGAGTATACCAGTTGGGAGCAGACCAATATTGGGTATAGACGAGTTGGGAGTAGACCAGATGGGAGTAGACGAGTTGGGTGTAGACGAGTTGGGAGTAGACCAGATGGGAGTAGACCAGTTGGGAGTAGACCAATTGGGTATATACCAGTTGGGTGTCGACCAGTTGGGAGTAGACCAGTTGGGTGTAGACCAGTTGGGTGTAGACCAGATGGGTATAGACCATGTTGGGTATAGACGAACTAAGGGTTGGACGATATGATAACTAGACAAAGTGAATGTAGACGAGATGACTTGTAGACAAGGTGGGAGTAGACAAAATGGCAGTAGGCGAAATGGATATTAGACGACATGACAAGTAGACATTGTGAGTATAGACGACTTGGCTATCAGATCAATTGCTCAGTAGACGAAATGCTCCTTAGACGAGTTGGGTATTAGACAGTACGGGAGGTGGGCAAAGTGACTATTAGACAGTATGTGTACTAGACAAAACAAGTTGTAGACCAAATGGGTATTAGACGAATCGGTAATAGACGATTTGCCAGTAGACCAATTGGAAAATAGACAGAGTGGCTGTAGACAAGGTCACTATAAACCGTTGAATAAATTGTACGTAATTGTGAAAGAAGAACATATTTCTATAATACATTGTACTTTTTCCACTTGAACTTGTATGAAAAAGAATGTGCTATTGGAAATAAGATTTCATTGGAATTGAACTGAATGTTACATGAATATCATATTTTATGTATGAAGAGATAATGTTTCTGTCCACTATTATTTTGTATTTGAGCTGTCTCATTTACGCATTGTTGTAGTAAGATGTATTGACAATAAACTGCATCACAGTCACAAGATGTTCTGTTTCTGACGTAATGTCACAAAAGGTCTTTTTTTCCTGCCGACTCTCACTGATATCTTCCCAAAGGTAAAAGTTTTGCCGGATTTTCGGCATCAAAGCTACGAACAGTTACGTGCACTTACGGACAGTATGGGTAAGTTTGAATTCGTCGTGTGTGTGTTTGTGTTCGCATGTGCGTGTGTGTGTGTGTGTGTGTGTGTGTTTGTGTGTGTGTGAAGGTATGTATGTGTGTGGACCTGAGTGTGTTCACATAGTAGTTTGAATAAATTAATTGTCAGTTTATACGTATTTGTGCTTGCTTTAAAGGTACTAGCACACATTTGCAAACCCACGAAAATCAAAACTGCATAAAACAGGTCCAATATGACTTCAAGTACAAGTTATAACAGTTACATACCTCACCTGTTGCTCTTTGTCTATACCATTCGATAAAAGAGAGAAAATCATCGTTTTAAAATCAATTTTCAAACCGGGTCAACCCGACCCAAAATCGAATTACGAGCGCGGGCTAGCTACGTACATTAACTTACACATGTATCGCATGCATGTAGTACGTGCGTGGACCGGAGCTAGCGAGCGTTTTTATACGCATGCATACGGTGCATACTCATTTATTTTTATGAAAGTAATGGACTAATTGGAACGAAATTTTGCACAGGTGTTACTGCAATCATACCCAAACTCCATGCTAACTATGAGACCAATTTCTGCAGGTTTACAAATGTGGGCTACTACCTTTAAGATGGGCGCTGAAATGTTGAATTCCTCGATACAATGAACACATTCAAAAGCCAGTTGCCTGAACTTTGTACTTTTCATTTCAGCATTGAATAGTTTGTCTGGTAATTCCTGTTAGACGTTACGTATGAATGTGTACAACCGCCAAACATCCTTTTCCTAATAGCAAACTGTTCAAGTTGAACATAATCATCTGAAGGACTACTTCTTTTCAACTAATCACCGTGATGTGGGGACATGCGTCAACATAGCTTGCTGCTGTTCGCTGCTTTCACTCATTGTCAAGGTGTCAATCATTCAATAATGGTTGTGCGCAGCGTTCATTGGCTTTGAGACTGCCAAGATTGATAGGGGTATACACCAGACGGAAGGAGGACGAAAAAGGCGTGGTCTTTGAACCTTGGTAATTAATACACTGTACCCTTCATGGACTAACTTCATTTACCTTACTGTCATATTTTAGTACAACAGAATTTAGTTCCTCTAAGCCTTGTTGCACGTCGCTGTGTGATACTCGTATGTTTCTTATGTGATATTTATTAAGTTGGTTGGAGAGGCCCAAGGGCCATAGTGATTTTGATGGCAACTTTAAGATAGGGAAGCGCACCAGAGAAAGCCTTCAATCTTGTTAATGTACCTTTGTATTTCGCTTGTTTTGTTTATTTATCTGTTATCACTTGCATTGGCTTGCAAATGCCGAATCAATAATGATAATAATGATAATAACTAGAGAAGCACTCTGAGAGAGCAGACCTCCGCCAAGCATGCAGCTCATTTCCACCTCTGATCTTTTGTTCTACCACAGAGATATCAGTGATTTCTGCTGAAAGTGTTTATAGTGTGCTGAGAGTCGCCCGATTTCCCAATATAAAAGCCTTTGTTACGTCATAAACCCTATGCTGCACGGCGCACGGCGCGCCTCGCCCCAGCAGAGCTAGGGGCAAAACCAAAGACTGGGCAAAACTCAAATACGCGCAGGCTGAACTCCTAAGTTCATTGACCCTACCTGCCAAAATATCAAAAATCCTTTCCCCAAAAATTCTCGGATCATTACCAAAAGTTAATCGTTTGTTACTTGTGTCATTCTCAAAGTTCTTCTTCTTCTTCTTCAGAAGTAGAAGAAGAAGAAGAACTTTCCTGCAATTTTCATCCCAATCCGTTAACTGCTTTTTGAGTTATTTTGCACACGAACAAACAAACCAACGGTAACGAAAACATAGCCTCCTCCCTTGGCGGAGGTACAGTAATAATGAAAATTCAGTCGGTGTATTCAAACCACTCAGTGATTTTACGCTCACGCTACACAGTAACCCGTTTACCACGCCTATGGTGCGCACGTATTTCTTGGTACACACATTAATTCCATGTACTGTACAAGGTGCATTAAACCTGACCACGTGCATGCTTTCTTAATCTTTTGTTTTGTTTTGTCTTTGTTTTTTGTTTTAACACGGAAAAGTTCTGACATTTCCACGCAAGCTCTACACTGGTGTATGAAGTTCTGCAAAGGCAGGCGGCAACAAAATAGGAAACATATTTCATTGACATTATTATAGAGCAATGAACATAGGCCTATCAAGAAGACGGAATATTTGTAGTTTGGTTGTCTTTTCAGATATTTAGCTACTCAATAGTGGTGCAGCCATGCGTGGATTGTTGTCTCACAAGGCTCACAAGGCGGGGAATCCCAGAGACTGTTACAGAGGTGCTGTGCAGTTTCCGATCATAATGCACTAGGCCAGGAGCTAGCTGCTAGCCACAAACCTCACTTATTATATAGCTCAAAAGGTTTGACCCCTTAGAGTTACTGGGCCCTACCTCATCACAAAAATGCGCCACTTTGCTAATCCGTGCTATGAGGGCAGGTTCGTCCCCAGTTGAATGTTTCCAGGTAAGCATGCCTGTACAGTGACTGGGCATCAAACTGCACATTACTTGAATATGAGACCGTTCTGAAGCAAATAGTTTTCACACAGCAATAGATATGTGAGTCCCACAAGAATTGGAACAATCATCCCCCAGCATTCCCACTGATTCCCACTGATCAGTTACAAGCCATCCCCTTTAAGAAAATAACAAAAAGTGAATTAAGTTGCAAAAATAAAGTTTTTACCTTTATAATATCTTTGAAACCAAAAAGCTCAAAAAAAGGCAAAAAAATGAGGAAAATCAAGAATCTTTTGACAAATACAGATTTAGTGTGGTGGGAATGCTATATCCTTAATAGTGCACCTACCCACCCACACCCACACACACACACACACACACACACACACACACACGTACTGTTCATACTTGACTCCACGTAGCCAATGTATTGTTATGTGTACCGGTACACAAAACATGTCACGTACAGCTATATGGTACCTCGCACATGATAGATGTCTGACCTACACAATAGTAGAACGATATTCAGAAAACATAATGAAAATTTATTATTTTTCCACTTTTCTCACATAATAAAAGGTCAATTCCATACTCTTGTCATGTTTGTCATTCAGGTTCCTATTCCGAGCTGGATATCTCTAAAGGCTTCCAACTTGGATGTGTTCTCCCTAGTTAGTAGTGTGTAAGACTGCATGGAAGGTTAATTTGAGATACTCAGGTGAGCTCTGAACCCGTGGGTCTCTTGTTCAGAAAGTAACTGAGTGACAAGGCACCAAAGTATGACAAAAAGAATCTACTTCAATATATACCAAACTCATGTAACTTTTGTACATCAACTTATAGATAAACATGATCTTAATGAGTTGATGTACCCTCCCTCTTGCAAAAAAAAAAGTATTGTAACATAGTTACAAATATGCATTGGACAATTCAAAGATGTCGATTTTGTGTACTTATTGAGCACACTTGGACGCTAATTTGAAGTTAAAGTATGAAAATCGTTTCTGTTCAATGTTGTTTACATTGATTAATGTTCAGAGGCTTTATTTGAGGAAATTATGGGTGGCAAAGTAGGCCTATTTGCAAATTCATGCAAATTCATGCAACTAGGTGTAAAGATAATCATTAAAGTTGTGAATTGTAAATGTTTTCTGCCTTTGAAACAATAGACACAGACATCATAATCAACATCGTCCAGGTTGTACGTTATGTATATCCTTATTGTGATTTGAATAAGGGATACGAAGATTTTTAGTGACTTACTCCTAAATGTGAGTGCCGATGCAGCAATTATTCAGCAATAAGAGACACAAAGGGACCCACTTCCAGATGAAATAATCGGATTTATGCCATGCACAAGCCATATGGCGGCCATTTTGCAAATAATTATAGGTATATTATGCAAATTGTGTATATTCTAAAGTCACAACTGACATCCTAATAGTGTTCCTTTACCTGCAAAACATAGATTCAGAGAACAGAATTTAATTTCTACTGGTTTTATGTACACAGATATGAACAGGCCATTATGAGGCCATTTTGGATATATATTTATGCAAATTTGAGCAAAGTTTGTAAAAAGATGTATTTCTGAGTTACTACTGATGTCATAATTGTGTTTCGTGACCTAAATAATATAGGTTTGGACACAAGAACTAACTTTTTCTATTGGTTTTATGTCCCAGGATATAAGCGTACATATAGATTACATGGCGGCCTTTGAATTTATGCAAATTAGGCATTGATCCACTACTCAAATTTTAGGGAACTTTTAGCGTGTTATTTTGGTAGCTCTTTCAGGTTAAATGCAAGTGGAATGGTTTCTGTTGCAATTTGTTTTGGGTCATTTCATATTTTGACTGGATTAATTCGACAAAATAAGTAATGTAAAATCAATTTGCCAAAATCAACCCATGAACTTTATAAAGCCTCTGTAACCAGAAAGGCAAGAAAAATAATGAAGGAAAATAAAGCATCTTCTGTAAATATTGAAAAACACACGAGAAGAAGCAACGGTAACAAAGATGGGAGAAATTTGAAGTTTGAAACTTGAAAATTTTTGAAAGAATATTTGGTCCTTGAATTTATTCCATGAAATCTTAAATTCCTAAATTAAATAAATAAGAATGAGAAATTCTGACCATTTTATCACCATCGCCGCTCACTCCCTGTGTTATTTAAACTTTGAATTGACAGAAAGTTTTCATGTTCGACTTTAATTTCCGCCATATGGTTTTTGTTTGAGAATATAAAGAGAAACAAGAAAACAAAAACTTTTTTTCTGCTATTTCATTCATGTCCTCATTGCATGTAATTGGTCTTTTTTCGTCACTGTTATCTTGAAGGACATTTGCATATCAATTTCGATATGTTAATTTCTGCAATTTTTACTTTTGTGCCTTGGAGGACAAAAACGAATGTGTTCACTCATCCGTTAAATCTAACAGCTAAACACCTTCTTAGATATCCTTTGATATGGTATATGACACCATAATTTTTATCAAAATCTATGAAAAATATGAACTCTAAAAAAGTGTCTACTTTTTCTTTTATATTTTGCTGAGTGTATTTTTTCATTTCTTGCCAAGGAGGAAATCTAGCGAAAATTTTTCAAGGGTCACAGAGAGTATTTGAAATCAAGAGCATGTTCGTGGCAAATGATAGCACTGGTGTTCAAAAACATGAACATCTTTATTCTATGAGTCTTTTCGAGTCTTTATCTTACGGCCCGATCTAATGACTTTTCCTTCTGTTTTCGTTTGTTGTTTGCTTATTTTTTGTCTTTTACTAGGGGTGTCCGTTATAACTCCCATGTTTCAAGACCATCACACTAGTTTTACACTATGGTCTATCATTGATAGATTTATTCGCCTTTCACACTTTGTAATAATATGTCAAATAATGCATAATCAAAACCCCAAATTGGCCATTTTGACTGTGATTTTTGTGGTTTTTCCTTTAGTGTCGACGGACGACTGGGATCACGTCGATGTTACCATGGCAGCAAACTTCAAGGAGGACAAGAAATGCGTCGACTGTGGAGAAAAATCTGGGGCAATGTACAATGTGAAAGAAAAACAAATGCTATGTGATCCATGCGCAGAAAAGAAAGACTACGCAATCAAGACTGGAAAGGAAGACAAGAAATGGTTTTGTCAAACACACGCAAAAGCCATCAAATTTTATTGCGGTTCGCATGATCTGGGAATCTGCCACTCCTGTGCAATCGTCCGACACGGACAGCCATGTGTTCTACACGACTTGGATGACATTGTCACTGAGAGAAAGACTGCTCTGAGAGACATGGTTGTCATGGCAACAAAAAAGAAGGCTGAATTGGGAAACTGCGAACAGCATGCCAAGCAACAAGAAGTTGATGCGACCAATCACTTGATGTCAGTGGAAAGTGAAATAAGATTGTTCTTCGAAGAGAAGCTGCGGCGCGAGGACGCCACCTTGCGGCGAGAGGAGGACAAGATAAATCAGGAAGCAGAAGAAGAAATTTCTAAGATTAATGAGAAAAAAGAACAGCGATTGCTACAGAGCCGTAATAAAGCGAGAGAAAATAGAGAGAAAATAGTCAAAAGACAAGACGAACTATTGATCTCACTGACAGATATACGTGATGAGTATACTAGAAAATTCGATCATTGTCTCCTTAAAATTAAGGAGAGTCAACTCGCCATGAGACAAGTTTTGAGTGACATTGAAACCCTTCTCCTCAGTAACAGACGACTGATCGAGGGAGGTAAAGATCTCGTAAGGTCACTGAACCAGGCCGTTGGGTCAGCTAATGAGAGGAAGGAGGGGGACCCTGAAGGCATCTCAAGCAAAGTGAAAACTGTCCAATTTGTGAAAGGCAAAGGTTACAAGGGGAGAGTCGATTGGTGTGGCGGGAAGTGGGAACTTATCGACTCAATTCAAATTCCAGAGGATGTAAAATCCCCAATGATAGCTGGGTGTATCAACGAGGAAGAGCTGGTTATTTCAGAAAGGTTTGTTGACAACGTTCAAACATATGTGACAGATATCCAATCCAAAAACACGGAGAAAGTGGCACAGAACGACAGTGGAACATGTATTACCTCATGTACACTACTGGATGACAACACGATAGTCTGTGGCAAGTGGCGGAGACGATGTTCAGGACCGGTATTGAGCAAGTGCATCTCACTGTACAACAGGCAGTGGAAACTCCTTAGGCACCTGGACATACCAAGACACGACGTGCAAGGAGACAACGTCATTGTAGAAGTTGATGTCGATGTGAATGGTATGATCCTTGCTTGTGAGATTGGTGATCCTACTATCTATATCATCGACTCAAAAAGGGGAAAGATTGAAAGTGTCATTACATGTAAGTCTGGGAATATGTTCAGGATGCGTGGAATTATGACCTGCGGAAAGATCATAGCTCGTCGTGCGCCATTAGATGACACATTGTTGGTAATCGATCGTCACGGAGATCAGACGGAGATAAAACATAGTGATACCATCCAGAATGTGGCTATTGATCCTTTGACCGATGACCCTTATGTTGTATGCTACGACGCAGAAAGTAATGTATGTTCCATTGATCGTATGTCTTACGACGGCGAGGCGGGAGTAAGAGAATTGTCCATCCCACTATGGAAGGGCTTGAATACAAGAAATGAAAGACTCTGGCATGTTTTATCATCAGGACTCATCCTCACCTCTGATGGCAAACTCATTTGGTGTGATGGAAGAAACATCGTGATCTATAAGAAAAAGTTTACATTATAAACATTAGCTTGGTATCCTCAAAGTTGACGAATTCAGAGGATATTTCAATTGATGGGAGAAGAAAAATTTATCAAGAAGAGGAATTGGAGCATATTTTTTTTTTTGCTCGCTCTGCCAATATTTGATGACTTCGATTTATAGATGGCATTTTGTCACACAAAACATTTGAATACTCTCCTAGAAGTTCAATTCAATTCAATTCATACATTTATTCAGTAATAAAAATCGTTTGGATATAAACATGTTTACAAAACGTAGCAGGTACAGTTCTGAGAAAGCTAGAGGCTTGTTAAAAAAGAATGTACCCTCGAAGACAAATCATACACATATTGCAATTTAAACACTGAAATACCAAATGATTAAAGGAGCACAGAGAGAATAAAAACATATTAAATAAGCACAAAATTAAATTTTACAAAAATTACCGATAACACCAACATAGGGAACATAGAGAGAATAAAATACTAAGACAGAGGAGAAAACAAATAACACCACATGAAGCAAAGCAAACAAAACAAAACGAGGTATAGAACGAGACTGCAAATATACGTGTTAAAGTTCGAGAAAGCATTACCGATTGCAGCACATGTAAAATACATAATAAAAATGTAATTCAAATTTCCTATCTTAACTAAAAATGAGAAGAAGGCACGAGTATATTGAATTTTTTTCTTGAAATTGTGCAGAGGCAGCTTTTTTAGATTTTTTTTTTTTTTATATCAGGTCCATGAAACCTTATCGACTGTTTGGGGGCACGAGTTGTTCGGAAACAAAATGGATAAATATTAGTTTGATGCCCTGTTTTCTTTTGTTTTTTTGAGTGAATTTCATTACAACTTTGAAATTATCCATAAAAACAGATGGAATTTATTGTGAATAAAATTATACATTAAAAAAAAACAGTCTTATACAAAACCAAATCAGACAGAGATAAGACGCCGAGGCGTCGAAACAGATCATGGGCATGCGCACGATAATGTGAGCCAGTACAAAGACGAATAATCTGCTTCTGTAATACCATTAGTCTCTTTAAAAGGTAGGCAGATGCCCGACCCCATATATGAGGTTACAGTAGTTATATGGTAAGGTAATATAGTGGTGTTGTATGGTGCATGCAGGGCATGTAATGGTAATATATTACGTAGCTTATGCATTACACCAATTTTCATGCTTATCTTGCGGGAAATATATTGTTTAACCAATTAAATTGACATTGTCAACCTGTGAAATATACTCATTATTAAGTTTCAGTTTTATATCTGCAGAGGCAATTTTATTCTTCGAATTATACAACATATACTTAGTCTTTGATACATTGAGTTGCAATTTATTAGCTTGAAACCAGTTTGAAACCTTTTCCAACTCAGTATTTGCTACAGACAAAAGTTTATCTAAGCTTGTACATGTTTCTGTAAAAAGGATGGTGGTAACATCCGCGTAAAGTATCATTGTGAATGACTTTGAGACTCTCGGGAGGTCATTGACAAAGATCAAAAAGAGAAGAGGTCCTAAAACACTTCCCTGGGGCCCCTATCGTAAGAGTAGATCCTTCTTGAAATAATTTTGTATAGATTCAGTGAGCTCTTTGTATGAATCATGGGTCTCGATTCGTTATCATGTGTCCCGCATTAGTTGTAATGTGTCACACACTCAATATCCCGACATTGACATGGAGGTACAGAGAGTACATATACTTGGACAGGACTGGTGTAAGGAGACAGTCTGACCTGCATGTAAAGACATTGGTATGACAGGCAAGACAAAAATGTCTTACAGTGGGTCATTCTTTCTTTTCAGATTTCGCGACATCGAAAATAAAGGTTTCTCAAACTTTCTTTAGGTTTCATTTCTACAATGTCATTCAAAAGTTATACGGTAGTACAGCTATCAGCTGTTACCGCTTGTATTGCTAGACAGTGTATACTAGTAATTAATTTCACAGTTACTTAGCCGTAGACGAAATAAGTCCTATTCCATACCGGCAAAACTTTTGATTCTTGATGTGTAATAAAACTTTTTCTCGGGACTGAGGTTTAAGTGGAGGTTTATAATTCCACAATTGAAGCTTCTTGGCTTTATCTGAGCATGGATCTCAGCATACATGTATTTCTTTTGTCACCAGGTAGTTTTTCTGTTTTAGGTATTTGTGTATTCAGGTCACATCTGGGGATCGTGTTGATCAAACACGTGAATATTCATTCCATCATAATATCATTTTCCGTTATACTTCAAGGTCCGATCGATTCACCTGCCGTGTGGATGTAGTTCCTCTCAAGAACTAAACATGACATTATTTTTCTCACCTCGAGAATAACGGACATTATTGGGTTGAGGTCAAACCTGTCAAAGGGCGAAACCAGTCCTACCAGCTTGAACCAATTTCAAACAAACGAAAGGTTACCTGAAAGGAAAGAGTGATATTTCATAAGCACAGCTGTGAAATTTTGATCAAAATCGGATCAAAGTTGGGGAAGTCACGAAATGGTGAAATTTAGCTAATTTTTGCTAATTTGCCAAACGGTTTTGGTTGATTATGAATATGTAAATGAATGAACTGATGGCGTTTAAAACATTAACAAGAATCAGATTTGTCTAATCTGAAACTGTAAAACTTATTCTTACTCCTGCATGGCTGAAAGCTTCAAAATAATGATCATACAGATATATTAGGATTTGAGACTGGGACGTAATTGCGTTTGAACCAAAACAAAAAAGAAAAAATGATGATTGCAAGATGTCAGGTAATGGCATTATCAACGCCATATTTGCGTCTGCATATCAGCTATTCAATTACTGGTTAGTGAAAATTTGCAAAACTTAAAAAATGTCAGTACTTTTCTCATTTTAGTCCGATTTAGATCAAATTTTCACTATTGTACTTGATAAATGTTACTCTTTCTTTTCAAAGCAAGCTTCCAAACAATCTGGTCTGGAATTGCCCTTTGATGTTCAAAGTATGGTCACAATGCTGGCTCCACATGAAAATGAGAAAAGTACCACAATCCGTCTTAAAAAACCGATTTTTCTATTCCCTCATTTTAACTAGCTGCATCCCACAATACTTACCTGTTCATAGGTTTATGTGCAAAATTTGTGCACAGTTGACTCATTGACACTAAAAGGGTTAACAAAACGAATGAAAGTTACTCAAGAGACGTCATAGGAAGTCATGCACATTTTAGGATGACGTCACAGAGTCTCCTCTTATCCCTTCTCACAAGATTTACTCACACTTGTTTGTCGGACGCATTTTGTGCATATCTGTTACTTTTACTCATTCATATTATGTTATCATCACTATAGTTGTATTTACTATACTTCTTCATGTTAGAAATGAAGTTCAAGTATTTCTTCCCCACCCATGCTTTACTTAATTCATATTACAGCCTTACATTTACATCACATCTGAACTATGGTATATACTTGCTCGGGGAAATACTCATCAATATTTTGATTGCAAAAATGTTAATCACTGTCAATTGAAATGCATTTCATATCTAATTCACGTATACTTGCATACGTTAATGCTGTTATATCGGTCATTCATTTAAACAAACCACCATGTTTATGTGCAGAGAAAAGGAGACAGAGATTTAGAAAGAAAAAGAAAACAGTGAGACAGCGAGAGAGAAAGTGAAAGAGAGAAAAGGTGTAAACCAGGTGACAATGTTATGTGTACAACAATTTACTGTGCCCTCAATTACGAGTCATGAACTATTCTGTATGTCAGTAATTAGCTACGCGTTGGGAGACACAGAAAATGGTTCCAGTCCGGGAGTGCCCTGTATAATGTTGTTCCAAGTCTCCTTTCCAAGAATTCGGCTCTTTTTCCATTGGATGTAATAGTTATTGATGGAAATATGATCCCCAATGGCTGACTATTGTTGAATCTCGAGCTCAATACAACATAATTATTTCCAATTTCATAAGATTATCTATTTACAGAAGTTTGATGCAGCCATGGGTATCGCCTATCATTGCAAATTTCCTCATGAAAGATCTAGAGCAGTAGATAGTGGCTACAGTACCATTAGAAGCCAAACATAATAGTTCTGAACACTTGCGGAGAGTTGCGGATATTTTCGGATAGTTACTGATAGTTACAGATTGTTATAAATAATATGGACAATATGGTTTTCTGTGACGATCCCTGCTAAGTCAGTGTATCATGACAGCAAGGTTATCACATATTGGACTGCCTTACATTGTGCACTGGGGAAAACTGAAATTTGATTACGTACAAGTTGTGAAAAAATGTCGTATTCCTTTAATTTGCTTTACAGTAATAAAAGATATATGAAATTTTGAACTTGAAGTTTAAATTCTATTTGGGCAACTCAAATATGAATAAACGTCATAAATGTAAAGAATACATAACGTAATCATACCACACATAAAGTACAGTATGGATCGATAAATGAAACATAAGAGTAAGAAAATATTACATACAGTCATGGAATAGACAAACTGTGGTTACGCTGACGTTATGCGGCGATATTCATGACTTATTGGGTTATTGTAAGTACGATATATAATATACATATATATATATATATATATATATATATATATATATATATAAATATATAAATATATAAAAATATGTATATACATATATATACATATATACGTAATATGTATATACATATATATTTATATATATGTATAAATATATAAATATATACATGTATATATATATTTATATATATATATATATATATATATATATATATATATATATGTATTGACAGCAAATCTTGCACATATAGACGTGGCTTGTGTTGGGTAGCACCCCTTTAATCATCAAGCTTTCGGGCGAAATGTCCTTCTTCAGGATCTACACAGTCAATGACAACAACGTATAAACAAAATCAAACTAACCTTATATATTATACATTTCAAAATATACTCAACATAAAACATACCTCAATTCAACGCATTTTATAACAGAAAACAAACCAACATACTATTACTAAATACAATCTCAAAACAAAACTTACTGTGTTGGTGCTGAGTGTGGTCTTGTGCTTGTAATGTTGTCTGTGTGAAAGTTATGGTCGAGTGTATCTTATATGTGTTTGTGTATATGAGGGGGGGGGGGGGGGCGTTTCTGTACGAAGGCTCGTTCTCATTTAATCAATCATAAACTACCAATACTCAATTTTTCCCCATCCAACAATATAAAAGAAAAACTTCCAAATTACATTTACATTATTAATACACTTCTTGTAATACATACGAACATACACATCCGCATACATAAATAATTCATACACATAAATCTATTTATACAAATACTTACATACCTACACCCACATTTCTTTAACAACAATTCAACCTTCCCACAAATACATATACCATTATTACATTACCTATTATACATCTACCTACATTTAAATCAATCACTACTTACAATTCTATCTAACTAAATATTATTCTAACCATCTCAAACAATAATATATTTATTATATACTAACATTCAAATAATCTAACAATTATTATAATCATCTCATAAAATAACATATTTTTATACAGTAACATTCAATTAATCTCTTCTCATCTATCTCTATATAATACACCTTCGTACATCTATTCAATACTTCCCAATAATTCAAATAATCAGCTACAAAACACAATATATACATACTTACATTTATAATTTCTACAATTACTCGTACATATCAATTCAAGATGCAAGATTTGCTGTGAATAGATTTACTGTCCTTGCACCGCCCCGCCATGTTGTGCTTAAGTCCTTTGATGTCAGTGTATATATATATATATATATAAATATACATAAATGTAATACACATTCCATGGAGCGTAAAGTGGGTAAGACTATAAAGAAATACTAAATTCGTTCTCATTTTGTATAGTTATCGATGTCCCACACCTTCCCCGGCCAGAAAAGTGAATAAAATGCTGTCACTCCATCCCCTACCCAAAATATTGCCTTTTTCGAAAAAAATATACGTTCAAAGAGTGCAAGAAAAAAAAGTTCAGCACCAAGGGTCAACCGATGTCATGAGTATATGGGTGCCCCCTAAAATGACCATTTGTGGGAGAAATTTCATAATCTTTCACCATGCGGTTCTGCCTCTCCACTGCTCCGACTGTGTTGTAGCATTCCTTCAGGCAATAATGCGCTGCAGCAACACGAGTTGTGTGGCTTCCCACGAGTCTCTGTGTTCCCATGCGAGTGGAAAATGGAAACCGCCGAAGGACGTAATCGTCCGCAGCATTCGTAACTGTCCGCAAATATCCGTAAGCAGACGAAAGTGTTGTGATACGTTAACTTGCGGTTAATTTCGGATACTTACAGTGGACGTAAACGAACGCAAACGGACGGGAGGTTGATTTTCAACGGATGGTCTGCGTCCAAGCTACAGGTAGTTGGAGTCCCTCTACGAAATTTTGAACATTTCAAAATTTCGCAGGCTTGGCGCCGTCATTTTGCGTTTTTGTTTTTTTTTTTTTTAACGGATGAGTTACGGACAGTTACGTCTACATACGTCCCTGCAGATGCCTGCGTCCACGCTGCGTCCCCCTGCGTCCACTTATCCGTATCTATCCGCGGCGGACGTAACCCATCGTAAAGCACTGTGTGACTGGGGCATAAAGCGAATGTGTGACAGGGCTAATATTATTCGAAAGAGGTCAATATTTAGGGTAGGGGATGGGGTGACAGCATTTCATTTACTTTTCTGGCCGAGGAGGGTGTGGGACAACGATAAACCACAGAATGTATGTAAAATGAGAACGAATTTGGTATTGCTCTTCAACCTTTATATCCACTTTACACTACTGAATGTGGATTACATTTTTTATGTTGTATGTGGATAGGGGAGGGGGTGTTCTAAAGTCCATGTTTTTTTTATCTGGAAATTTATTAAGTATTACTTTATAATAACAGTCTCCTTAACATACCCCATTAAGTCATGAATATCGATGAACAATTACAACGTAACCAAAGTTTGTCCATTCCATGACTGTAAATTATATATTCTTCCTGTATTGTTTAACTTATCAATCAATGTTGTATTTTATTTGTGGTATAATTGTTTTATGTATTTTGAACATTAATGATATATATCAATATTTGAGTCGAACAAATAAAATTCCCACTTCAAGTTCAAACTTTCATTTTTATTTCATTGCTATAAAACATATTCAATGAATACTTATAGTCCTCACAACTTGTTCGCAGTATATTTCATTTTTCCCCAGTGTACATATGACTGTCCAATATGTGATAACCTTGACTGAGCAGGGATCGGCACAGAAAACCACATTGTCCATAATCATTCGTAACAATCTGTACCTATCCGTAACTATCCGAAAATATCCGGAACTCTCCGTAAATATTCGCAACTCTCCGCAAGTGTTCCGAAGTATTCGGAAGTTAACGCAAGTTGAAGAAACACATTACGTGTCAATTCGTGAGATTATTCGCAAGTGGACGCAAGTATCCGTATCTGTCCGTATCGCCCGCATTTTTTCCCCGTTTATGTTTTGTAAAATTTTCTGGTGACGGCAAGGAATCCGCGGGAGTCCGCAGAATTTTTTTTTTTTTTTGACGTAACGCCTGACGCAGAGCATTATGTGACTGGGGCCTTACAACTTGGGAAGAAATACTTTGGATGCAGAGAGTATTGTTGGAGTATTGGTAGAGCCCCCTAACCTAGCATATTTTATTTTTGTGACATGAATAGAATTTCTGTGATTAAAAATGTGTATGTCTACTTTTTTTTTGGGGGGGGGGGGGTAAAATGGAGTGTCATGGACTGCTTCGATTTAGATATTGAATCAGCTGAGTGTAAACTTTGTATTTCATTGTGTGAGATTCGGCTACGCTAGACATGCCTGTGGTCAGAAGTAGACCCAGGCTTACGACTTAGAAGTTTGAAAGACGATAATTATACACTCCAAAGTTTTATCAATTTCGTAAGAAAGAGAAAAAAAAAAATCCCTGCAGAACAGTGTAAAAGTGATTGAAACTGGATAAGAAATAAAGAAGTTATGACGTTCGGAAATTTCTGAAAGCATTTCTTGACCAGTCGTTATGATATTCAAATCAGCAAGTTGATGATGTCATGTTCTTACAATTTCTTATTCATTTTATACACAGAAATTACAAAAATCTCATATTTCAGGTGTATACATAATATGAAACTTGTCTTAAAACCACTCAAAATAAAAAAGCAAAATGCTTGTGATATTTTTGGTATGGGAAGGATTTCTGAAATATTGCATGAATCTTTGAATGGGATGATAGTATGATTGGTATGATGTGATTGCCGTTAGGATGGCAGCTCTGTACAGGTGTCCACAATGACAGGTTTCCATGTAAAACTCTTCCCAAGCCTGGTAGACTGTTCTTTACTGTTTTAAGTTCTTCTCATTAAGGAACAATGGAGAACAAAATAATTTTTGAGTAGGAAAGAAAACTTTGTCGAAGGGGAGCAATGTTAGATTGAGCGAAATAAACAGAGAAACAAATCTATGATTTACATAAATATTATTTTTGTAGTGGTGTTCAATAAGAGTCATAATGGTGAAAAGCGTAAGGACCACTTTGTAGTTCCAATATCATACCCCCAATTTAAGTCAACAATCCTGCCGGATAGAAATAGTCTAGCGCCATCTGTAGGGTACGTACATCGTAGAAACGTTTCATAGTCTCCGAGATGTTTGCCGTTATCATCGTGGATATATATATATATATATATATATATATATATATATATGTATATATATACATATATATATATATATATATATATATATATATATATATATATATGTATATATATACATATATATATATATATATATATATATATATATTCTCTCTCTCTCCCTTAAATATTGGTTTGTGGGTGAATTTTCTGACTGGGTTGAGAGTCGTCTCTTGAAGATACAGCATAGAAGTAAGGTAAATGTAAGGTAAAATATCAGATTTCACAATTCTTTTTCTTTCTTTTCTCCATGTCAGGCCTACCACGTGGTGTCCAGTGGAACATTCAGGAATACTCTTTCTGTTTTCTTTTTCTCCTACTTCTGCCCCTCCTGTTTCTTTTCCATCTTTCCCTTCTTATTTCAACTCTATCTACCTGGATTTCTTCTCTTCTGTCTTACTCTGCCCATCCCTCCATGATTGAAAAATCAGCGAAAGTTTCTTGAATAGCGCCATCTTCGCAGTGATTTGTTGTTGCTGTTGTTGTTCTCATTTTTATTTTCAGGTCGACATCCGAGCAGGAGCGATTCAAATCACGTCAGCGGTATGTCTGTCATCCATTTCAATTCTGAAACATGTTTTACAAATGATGGCAATGATCATGTTTACGTATCGTTCTGTCTGTGCTTTTGTTTTGATGATGGCGGGAGGGGATGAGAGTAGGGGGAAGAGTTTAGTAGGGAAGCTCCTCGTGGTTCGATCGTGTCAGATGCCCCTGTTACTAATTCACAAGTTGCTAATGCTACACTAGCAAAATTTGTTTCTTTGTTGTTTTTTTATTAATGCTGCCTTTGTGTGAGTAATTACAATCTGAAATTGCATTGTTTTTAAGTAAAGACAAAATCAATTTAAAAAAAATACCCAGTTTACACATTTGTTTTTGATAGCATTTTTTCATAACAACATTTTTACTTTATCCACAGAATACTGAATAACGTGACCTAACTACTGTAAACACGAAAGCCACAGTGCGTTAAGTCGAAGTCGCACAAGCGAAAAAAAAGGGTGATATGTGCGAAAATATAATGAACTGTATTGACAAAGCAGAGGTGAACACAAATTTTACTCTGAAAGGATGGAACAGCGATTCAGGTGGCTTAGTGGTCGTAGACGCTCAAGCTAGACATTGGAAGCCACCCTCCCTGGTTCTAGAGAATAATTTTCAGAGAAGATTAAACAGCAGGGTCTTGTAAAGAAGTTAAGGCAGAGAACATTAAACTTTGGTACAGGTTATCATTTTTTTCTTGTTTTTTTAAACAAAACAATATGAAACACATACATTTTGATAAGCATGTTGTACCTATACTTTAACGATATGCTTATGGTTAAAAAAATAAAAAAGTGGAGACAAGCCTATGCAAGGAGCAGAGCAAACAAACTCGATAGGTTGAACAAACTGTAATTCGAGTTTAATGGCATGTGAATAACGAGAACTAATAGTCAACGCATCAAAAAAGTTGCATAGAATTGAATTCATCATGCAAAAGAGAGAAAAAGAAAAGATGACACTAGTGGATCACAATTATCGATGGATTCTTTAAAAAAAAAGACAGACAGACAGACAGACAGACGGAGAGAGAAAAGAAAAGTTCGTATGTATATTAGATTGGAAAACTGAACAGGTGGTTGGCTGCACTATAAGAAGAAATGATCACATTTATTTTCGTAAATGACAAATATATATATATATATATATACTTTTTTTTCCAGATATCTAGTCCTGATGTTCTAGACAGCATTGAAACTAAAGAGAAGACAATGTGGCCAAAAGGTGTTTGACCGTTGGCGTCATGATGTTCGCAACCAACATTGGCAAAAACAACTTTTCCCACAAGACAAGAGGGCGATATTCCCGCCTAGCGCCCCGGACCGCCTTCCCACATAGTACAACCATGTGAAACTCATTTCATGGAATTGGCCTTGATCCACCAGAGATTTTCGTGCAATTTAGGCTAAATAGGAAAAGCAGATTTAATTGGCGGCACTCTCACCTCCAAAGAGGTCATTTGAAGTCAACTTGACACAAATGAGGTCAAGAGGTCAATCTGACGTCATGGTCTTTGGCCTTGATTCTACTTGTTGAGGGAGATGTCGTGTATTGTCTTCGCAGATATCGGTCATGGGATGTCGCTATTTTCTTTCTCCTCAAAACAACAACAGCATGACTTCGTAATGCTGGGAAAAGCAGTTGCTTTGTCTCCTAGAAAAGTTTCAATTTACTGCAATGAATTTCATCAGATCACACCTACCCTTTTCAATGTCCATTAGAAATGAAACCTTTTATTCAAAAGTCTAACCGGGCTGTAAAATGAGCGTTGATATGAATATATTTACGGCTCCTTATTCATAATGAAACTTTTGTTTGTTTTATGCAAATATTTTGTATCAGAGGAATCACCAGACAGAAGAATAAAAAATCCTGTGTAATACTATATAAACATTTGGTTTTACAGTTTGCAATTTTCTTTGCAATTCTGTGAACATGAAACTGTCATCTCTGTGGAGATGTGTTTGATGCTCATATTTGTGTGTGACTTTTTTTAAGGATATACAGAAAGAACAACTATATCTTTCTCTTCACCCCTTCCCTCTCTCCCTTTCTTTCTTTAGGCCCTACAAAGTATCCGAGTTTCATTAAGAATATATTTGCCAAGACATTGAATCAGCATATCTGAATTTACTCCTACAGAAGGCTTGAATATGCCTACGTAGTGTTACAACTGCACTGTTACATCCAAGCAGTACAGTATATTCAATAACTTTGTTCAATTGACTTTGTGTTACATCTTTTAATGCAAAAAAAAAATGCAGAAAATCAATTAATCAGTCAATTTTTTTGAAAAAAAATGTTTTAGATTGGAACATATAATGGATAGGAATGGTAAATTATTCTCTGTTGAATGTTTTTATAATAAAGGATTTAATTATTCAAATATTTTGAGTATTCAGAAGACATAAATAATGAAGCGCTTCCAGTTGGTTGGAAAAGGAATACAGAGAACACAGAGGTAGAGAAGGATACAAGTGTAGATGAAATGATTTTTATAAGAAATGGGAAGGAAATTCCTTTGGAAAAGATTACCTCTAAAGATATTTATGTTGAATTAGTGAAGAAAGTAAGTGATGATTCTTTGGTGATAGAAAAGATGAGAAATTTATATTTTTGTGATTATTCTAATAAAGATATAAAATGTATTTTTAGTAGGATAAGAAGTAGCACTATGAGTTCTGTTTTGAGGGATTTTCAATAGAGATTATTGCATGGAATAGTGTACTTAAATCATCAATTATTTCAGTTTAAGTTCGTAAATGATAATTTATGTTCTTTTTGTCATAAAGAGGAAGAGACGTATAAACATATATTTTATACATGTGAATTTGCTAGGAAAGTTTGGGGAAAATGTAGTACTTTTTTTGAATATGTTGATTTGCAACAGTTGAGTTGGGAAGAGATCTTTTTTGGCATAGAGCTACCAGATAAAGGAAAAGCTCAGTTAGTTAACCATGTTATGATTTTGGTGAAGAAATTGCTTTTTTAGGAAGGAAAAATAAGACATCCCCAACGGAATATTTCATTAAAAGGTCTATAGAGCAGGATATGTTAGAAGAAGAAAAGTTCGCAGTTATCATACGTTGTTAATACATTTACAAATGTGGGAAAACTGGAAAAAGAATTGAGAATTTGTTTTGCGTTTATTCAATAGAATAGGGTCTGCTGCACATTCACCAGGAAATGCCTTTTCCACGCACTCGTTTTGAAATATGTGTTATAATGTAAGTCAGGACACACAGGTTTCAGTTGCCTTTGAGGTTTTGTTGTGATGGGGGTTTTGCAAGGGGGAGGGGGATGGGGGTGGGGTAGTAAGAGGGAGACCCTAACAAAAAAGTCCTGTGGTACTCCCTGTGGTACTTGTCGGTACCACACAATGTACCACACACTTGTAATGTTACCACAGGAATTGTGTGGTACTGTACCACAGGCTTGTAGGGTACTCCCTGTAGTACTTGTCAGTACCACACAATGTACCACATAAATAAATGTTACCACAGGAACTGTGTGGTACTGTTTTACAGGCTCATGTGGTACTCCCTGTGGTACTGGTTGGTACCACACAATGTACCACACAAATATATGTTAACACAGGAACTGTGTGGTACTGTGTCACAGGCTCGTGTGGTACTCTGGGATGTACCACAGGGCAGTACCACTAGACATTACCACAGGAAAGTTCCACAGGACAGTACCACAAGACAGTATACACACAAATTGTCCTGTGGTATTTTGGGACGTATACCACACAACAGTACCACAGGACAGTACCACATGAATTGCCATTTGGGACGTACCACAGGAGAGTACAACAGGAATTCCACAAAATAGTACCACAGGACAGTACCACACGACTTGTTTTGTGGTATTTTAGGACATACCACAGGACAGTACCACAGGGCAGTTCCACAGGACAGTACCACAGGAAAGTACCACAGGACAGTACCACAGGAAAGTACCACAGGACAGTACCACAGGAATTGTCCTGTGGTATTTTGGGACGTACCACAGGACATTACCACAGGAAAGTACCACAGGACAGTACCTCACGACTTGTCCTGTGGTATTTTGGGACGTACCACAGGACAGTACCACAGGGCAGTACCACAGGACAGTACCACAGAAAAGTACCACAGGATAGTACCACAGGACAGTACCACAGGAATTGTCCTGTGGTATTTTGGGACGTACCACAGGACAGTACCACAGGATAGTACCACAGGACAGTACCTCACGACTTGTCCTGTGGTATTTTGGGACGTACCACAGGACAGTACCACAGGGCAGTACCACAGAACAGTACCACAGGACAGTACCACAGGACAGTACCACATGATAGTACCACAGGGCAGTACCACAGGACAGTACCACAGGAAAGTACCACAGGATAGTACCACAGGAGAGTACCACACGACTCGTCCTGTGGTATTTTGGGACGTACCACAGGACAGTACCACAGGGCAGTACCACAGGAAAGTACCACATAACAGTACCACACGACTTGTCCTGTGGTATTTTGGGACATACCACAGGACAGTACCACAGGAATTGTCCTGTGGTATTTTGGGACATACCACAGGACAGTACCACAGGACAGTACCACAGGATATTACCACAGGACAGTACCTCACGACTTGTCCTGTGGTATTTTGGGACGTACCACAGGACAGTACCACAGGGCAGTACCACAGGATAGTACCACAGGACAGTACCACACGACTTGTCCTGTGGTATTTTGGGGTGTACCACAGGGCAGTACCACAGGACAGTACCACAGGATAGTACCACAGGACAGTACCACACGATTTGTCCTGTGGTATTTTGGGACGTACCACAGGACAGTACCACAGGATAGTACCACAGGACAGTACCACATGACTTGTCCTGTGATATTTTGGGACGTACCACAGGACAGTACCACAAGGCAGTACCACAGGGCATTACCACAGGACAATACCACAGGAAAGTACCACAGGATAGTACCACAGGACAGTACCACATGACTTGTCCTGTGGTATTTTGGGACGTACCACAGGACAGTACCACACGAATTGTCCTGTGGAATTTTAGAACGTACTACAGGACAGTACGACAGGAATTCCTGTGGTAATTTTCGATGTATACCACAGGAGAGTACCACAGGAACTGTCCAAAATCCCACAGAAAAATCATAATATGGTGCTATTCCACACAGAAGTACCACACAGCAAATTAAATTCGTAAGTACCACAGAAAAATGCGACAGGATATTCTTTTTTTTTTAACATTTTATACCAGAGGACTATCACATCAGGAGAATATCAAACAGCAGTGCCACACAGGAGTACCACACAGGAAAATTGTAAGGCAGAATCAACTGAAATTTATAACAAAAATACAAACAAAAAAACACATTAATATTCCTCAATTAATTGATAGATGAGTTATGCTGTGAATTATAACAATTGATTTGCCATTACTTATCCTGTCCTATACTCCTACAGTATTACCTATTTAGTGAAAGTGCTGATGTAAAGCATGAGAAATTTCATAAGGACTTCTGTGGTACTCCTGTGGTACTCCTGTGGTACTCCTGTGGTAAAAATTTTTACATAGCTCATGAATATTCATAAAAAGCACTCTAGATTTTAGAAAATACATATATGTCTTAAAAAATCAAAGTATTAATGATGGAAGTTACTTTGAACTTTATGAAAGATTGTCTAATTATGTTATGTTATTTCCAATATCATAGATATTGTTATGAAAGTGTAATTTCATATCTTGATAATAAAGTATAATCGAGTTAGTAACCATGCCTTAATGCTTTACGGATAGACGGCCATATATATATGTACTGATAGGGTCGATGGCTACCTAGGAATAGAATATGACTATATAGATCTATTACAGAACTAGATTTGCACTTGGCCATTAGACTCTCGTTTGAGGTTATATGTTAGGAGTAGGACAGGTTATTAAGTAGGGCCATGTTTGTCCTGAAATCCATCACTCACCTATCAGGAACATTCCGTGAAATGTGGCTAAAATTCTCCCAGATTTTTTTTTTTCGATCTGTCCTGTGTGGTACTCTCCTGTGGTACCATGGAAATGCTGTGTGGTACTGCCCTGTGGTAATGCTGTGTGGTAATGATCGACCTGTGGTACTGTCCCAAAATACCACAGGACAGTTCCTGTGGTACTGTTCTGTGGTACTAGTCCTGTGGTACTGCCCTGTGGTACGTCCCAAAATACCACAGGAATTCCTGTGGTACTGCCCTGTGGTACGTCCCAAAATACCACAGGAATTCCTGTGGTACTGTCCTGTGGTACTGTTCTGTGGTACCGGTCCTGTGGTACTTTCCTGTAGTACTGCCCTGTGGTACGTCCCAAAATACCACAGGAATTCCTGTGGTACTGTCCTGTGGTATGTCCCAAAATACCACAGGACAATTCCTGTGGTACTGTCCTGTGGTACTTTCCTGTGGTACTTTCCTGTGGTACTGTCCTGTGGTACCGTCCTGTGGTAATTACCACAGGAGTACCACAGGACTTTTTCGTAAGGGAGTGGACGGGGGGAGGGTTGCGAGGGGGGGGTGTTTAATTTTTTAACAATAAACTTCAATCAATGGATATTGATATTTTAGGTTGGATTGAAGGAAAGCTGAAAAGAAATTATTTTTGGGTAAGTGATTTAGTTAATGGAATTTATAATGTAATGAAAGAATAAAATTGCTAAGAGAATGAGGGATTAGTAGTGTAAAACTAGAAAAGAAGAGATGTTTATATATGGACTGTGTATATGGATTGTGAAAAAAATGTATCAGAGTGTATCAAAACATATTAAACTGATGTAAAGTTTTGGTATAAATTTTGTATTCATTGATGTAAAGGATTATGAAATTGGTCCAGAGAATTTTGTATAAATCTGTTTGTATATCACTTTTCCCATTGATGAAGGATAAAATATTCTTTAAAACAAAAAAGCAATCAATCAATCAACCACCCAACCAAACAATTATTATTTTACATAGGGAGCCTACTGTATATCCGTCACATGTCAACGGAATGTGTATTTTTGCTAAAAGGGGAAGAAGGCATGAAGGTCTATTCATATTTTCCTTGTGAAAGTTTACTAATCTTACATAACAAATTTATGTATAATTCCAATCAAGACAGGGCACAGGAGAAATACAATGATAATAAAATATTGAATCGTTCCTTTTTTTCGTTCAATCCAGCTTTGGATCTAACGGATGTAAGGAGATGGCATCATGAGGAAAGGGATAATAGGGGGAATGTCAGAATTCATCTCATCTTTTGTGCAATGAACTTTTGTATTGTGTATCTGGATCTGTATTGAATTTTGTATTCGTTGAATCGTATCATTCCTGATACAGAGCTGCTTCGTTTCTTTTAATTGCGGTTCCTGTCCAGCCAATGATAATGCAATATCTCACATCCATGTTTTGTGGTCATAGCAACACTTTTGTATCTGAGAAAGATAAAACTAATGAAAAGGTGAATATATTTCTCACATGATCAAACAACGAATCGGCTTGACGGTGACGTCATAATCACGTACATTATTAGAAGTACAGCTGTATTCTGAAGACGCCTGAAGTCGGTCGTGTTGCTTGTCGGCTGACCCATGATAATTCGGTATAGTCGAAACGTGACTTTCTTAATTTCTCCCCTACCCCCCCCCCCCCCCTCCGTCACCCCTTTACACCTCTCTTTCCATCCCCCTCTTTACCCCATCCCCTTTGATGTTGATCTGTTTTTGTTTGTTTTTATTGTTCCCTATTCTACGTTTCAACAAATAAACCACAAACATAACAAAAAATTAAATGGGTGATTGTCAAATACGGCAATTAAGACAATTGAACATGTGAAATATGAGAAATCTACATAAAAGCATTTCCTTGTAGGGTGTAGATTCCCAGATGCTGATAAGACTTAAGAGATGAATTCTTGCATGAAAATCTATAATTGAAAGGAATGACAATATATGAAGTAGAGAATTACAGACGTCGAAGAATATAAAAAAAGAAAAGAAAGGAATGTCCTCAACACAAAACTTCTAGAGAGTAACGTGATCACCCGAGAGAGGCACAAGGCAGATACAATGACAGAAATACAAAGTTATGCACATAGAAAGCCCAAGTGGATAAAAGGAATCGCTGTATAGGTATGAATTCAGGAAAAACTAATTGAAGTTTACGCATAAATTAATTAAGAGATTGAGATTGGATGGTTTCTCTATCCAGATCATTCCAGAAGTTACTTCCTGTGGTAGCTATTGTTTTTAGAGCAGGTACAGCCGTACTGGAGAAAGATGAAAAGAATGTTACACGGATTGTAGTAAAACAAGGAGCACCTCACTGAGTAAAGTCAAACCACCAGTGAGTCAAACTCGGTAGCGCATGGGGATTCATAGCTCCATGCTCCTTCCATTACAAAATAAGAACGTTTTTCGAATGGCCCCTTTTTTCATAGTTATCATCAAACGGCTTGTCCCTTCAGATTGCATTCACTAATATTATCGTTTGTTAACTTCAAAATTCTGCTATCTACGTGTAAATTTTCTCACTTGTTTCCGACTTCTTTTGCCCATGTGTTATTCTTACCTGCAATGTTTCAAACTTGCATTTTGGCCCTACTTACTTTTGTGTCATATCATGTGAAATATGGAAATGAGTTTGAATTGAATTGAACTCAATTTATAAACCTCACTTACTTGCTTGGGTTTACTTGGATGTAGAGATGTAAAGCATCTGCTTATATGTGCCCCTCACGGTACATGGCAATATTTTTCTCTGCTGTGCAAATAAGTTTTTGTTTGTTGTTGTTGTTTTTTTTTTGTACATAGTAGCCTACTCATAAATCAATCTTGAGAACAAATCCTTTATACTTTTGACAAAATCGATGTCATCAATTTTCATATTCAGTTTTACTATGATACAAATGCATGGCCTATACATTTTCAACGGCAAAATTCAAATAAGAGCAAAGAGAGGTTATAATAGCCACAAATAGTGCACCTCTAGGCCTATCCTACAAGTAGGCCTACTTTCACTGTCCCATCTGTATGTGGCCTGAAGCACTGATGAAACCAATGACTCTCCATTGTGATGATGAGAATCTACTTTAAAGGGATTGTAAAGCCCCAGTCACATATATACACGGATCCTCAAGGATCTACATGATGATCCGGGGAGTTCCGGGATAGTTTCGACCTCGATGGAGCGTTGATATGACTGTACACATGGCATCAACACGGCATCAACACGGCATCAACACGGCATCTACACGGATAAGGCCGGGAGAGCGCGGCGTCTACACGGACCAACACGGCATCTACACGGATCAACATGGCAGCTACACGGCAGCCACACGGACCATCCCGGATTGCTCTGCCAACTCTGCAGTCTCCGGATGACGCCGGATGTTTTTGACTTCCAAAAGTTGCCGTGTTGGCCTCCCGGCGTCAACTCGGATCTCTCTCCGGATCACCCCGGATCAGATCCGGGGGGGGGGGGGGGGGGGGGTCCGGGATGTCTGTGTGACTGGGGCATATAGTATTGGCGGGGATGAGAATTGGGCTTTTAACTTCTTGTTACCAAGAAGCCACTTATGAAATAATACAGGGCATACCATTTTAAGAGGAATTCAAAGTTTACTAGATGAAAATCGGTTTTGGAATCGCTCAGACATCCAAAAACTAAGTGAAACAAAGCGATCCTAAGAAAAGGTGGGTTCCACTTTTTATTGGAATGCTCTATTTTGGATATGTTGAATCCCTCTTGGAATTACATGCTCTTTCATGAGAGGTGTCTCATCTCACCAAAAAATATTAGAAACCTGAAGTTATGTCTCAACCAAAACTATACGCTCCCTTTAACACGGAATCAAAAGTGAACTATGATTTTAAACGTTATAATTCTTGCTTCATTATGAGCATATCTCTTGCTAACAGAAAAAAGAAGAAGAAAGAAACTAATTTAAAACTTCTATCTACGATTTGAATAAAGTGGCGGAGAAGGGCTTCCTAATCTCATCATATTTTTTGTTTCTTCTCGCATTTCCACTATACCCCAAGTACTGTCACAGCTAATGACATAACGGGTATGAGGCAGCCTGGGCTGGATTTCTGGACATCCGGTCAAGAGGTCCTCAGCAGAGATTACATTGAAATGACGAGTAACTAGCTTTGACGCCATTAGATTTACTGTTATCAGGTGGGTAGTGGTATGAAAATCTCTTGAGATGGCGGGAGGGGGAGGGGGGGGGGGGTTCAACCTCGTCGCCAGTCCATTCTGAGAACCATTTCACATCAGATCCCGACCCTCTCTCTTTCACTTTCCTGGAAAGCCCTATCATCGCTTATTTTCTATCTGCAGTTTGTTTTATTCATTCGATCATTCATATTACATTCAATGTTAGATTGCTATTTTTTTTTTTTTCAATACGCACATATTACCATCACTTTATCCGTTCTATTACATTTCCTGTGTGAAACAATTATACATAAATTCCTCAACGATTCAGTTACACGAGTAGAACCTATCATAATAATGATGAAAAGAAAAGGAGTGCATATTTTAAACAGATGTTCTTTTTGAAAAATAAGACAGACGTAGTAAAAGAAAAAGAAGGAAACAGACGAGACTGCAGGAAATACACGAAAAACATTTCTTCCGTAAATTCATTGGACGCAAGCAACTATATTTAAAGACCACATTAAAACATTAAAGTGGACAGCGAGAGCAATCATTTGTTAGATTCGGACATTAAGTGATTAAAGAAAATGAAGGAACGTCGCCAGATGTCCCAGTACATCGATATCGCTTCAACAGTCACATGTCACATGGAATTATCTGACACTGCTGCATTTCCATGGTAACATTAATTATGGAGATTGAGAT
This sequence comes from Diadema setosum, assembly GCA_033980235.1. Taxonomy (NCBI): domain Eukaryota; kingdom Metazoa; phylum Echinodermata; class Echinoidea; order Diadematoida; family Diadematidae; genus Diadema; species Diadema setosum. Next base: position 760,087 of record CM067075.1, read on the forward strand.
GAGATTGACAGGGTATGATGACTTCACAACGCTGGTGTCCAATCACTTCCCATCACTTGCCTCCAAATCATTGCTCATGCAGTTCGCCCGTTTTGGGTTTACTGATTCAAGCTTTTACCTTCGTTACATCCCACAGAACTCCTAAGTATAAATGATGTAGGGCCTATAGGCCTATTGAACAATCGTAAAATTATCCTGAGCAAGAAAGGTATACATTATACTAGACTCCTTCCCATCTTCATACAGACAAGCAGCCCAACATTCACACTTTCACTATAATAAGCCCGTTTTTTTGTTCCAAAAAAAAAAAAAAAAAATATATATATATATATGTATATATATATATAAATATATAGTATATATATATATATATAGTATATATATATATATATATATATAAATATATAGTATATATATATATATATATATATATAAATATATAGTATATATATATATATATATATATATATTATATTATATTATATTATATGAACATATCATTTGTTTTATTGTCACCTATGAGAAAACATGTAGCACCCTTACTTATCTCTCTACACTGGCTGCCCACTCATTATCGAATCATGTTCAAGTTACTGTTATTTGTTTTTCATTCACTGCATGGAACTGCTCCTCACTACACCTGTAGCTTGATTACCCCTTACAATCCTTCTAGGCGCCTTAGGTCTTCAAACTCATCTCTACTTGCTGTACCACAAACTCATAATTCTTGGGGTGATCGATCATTTTTGTATGCTGGCCCATTCCTATGGAATAGACTCCCACAAAACATTCGTAATCTGTCCTCTCTAAGTGAATTTAAGAGCTCACTTAAAGCCTGGTTATTTAGACAAACTTTTTTGTAAACATTTCCTTTATTCCTTTTAGTCATACTGCAATAAATTTTCACTGGTATTTTCTTTCTGCCTCTCTTTCTTGCGCCATGAGCATCTATTCATGATGGATACCGGCGCACTATAAGTGTTCATAATTCGTATTCATATTCATATTAACACGTAGGCCCAATAATAATAATAATATTATTATTATTGGGCCTACGTGTGAATATGAATGAAGATATATGATCATATCTAATTATGTTATGATTCAATTCATTTTTTATTCCATTCAATTCAATGATTAAGAGTCGAGTAATTCTTTCTTTCATTTCAGTAATTCAAATAGTTCATCATTTTGTTGCTGCATGGTTGTTTTTTTTAAATATCATTATACGTCTTGTTGACGCCCAAGAAGCCTTAGTTAGTTTGCGCCTATTTCATTCATCACATTTGTTATAATTGTATCTGACTCTAGTGTTTGAGGGGTGATCATTAATTTGTTTCATATTTGGTGGCGTTGTGTTAGTACTGCAATATGGTGTGTATTCAATGCATGTGTTGTTTTATTTAGAATCTTAGACAGTTTGATAGAACCAATCATAACTGTCTTCTGATTTTCATCTGTCTCCGTCAATCCCTTCAGGTGTCACAGATTTCCTCTTTCCATGGATCCAATTTCTCCAAAACCACAGGAGGTATTCTTCTTTTCTCAGTGAAACCAGTGGTGCAGGACTGAAACTCGTGACCAGACGGCCTTCTGAGGTGGTTGCAAAGAGGAAATTGGAAGTGACTGCATTAAAATTCCATCATTATGACGATTCAGTGTTTCGGAATGATTCCAAACGATTCTCGATTTCTCACAAAAGAAATCTCTTCGGCCGGACACTCCATTGCCAGAAACTTCCATCCGCCCTCAAGATGTCACTCGGCTTTAGTGACGTCACAATGACGTCGACTTAATAGTCTTGCCAGTTGGTTACATTTCTGCGCATTGTTTGCCCTCGAGTAAACAATCACTTTCTGGGAATTAAACTCGTAGCGTACATTGTTGTACTCATTGATCAGATAGAGTGGCTAACCCCTGTCATCTATTTGGTAAATTTTGATAGACAATATACAGGAAAGAGACTACGGAAGCTAAGATCGTATGCGATAAGAGAGAGCACAGTCACATGGAGTAGTGAGTGGTCTGCCGACTTCTCCCAGCAGTATTTCCTTCCGCACGAGTAAAAAGTCGCGTTTGGCGAGAGACCTGCTTTTTTATTCCTGTTAATTTGCTACCATTTGTCACCGTTTGCAATAAATCGGGTGACGCTCTCAGTGCTTTTCTCCCGCCAGCGTCAAAAAAACAACTCGCAGTCTACGCTGAACCAGCTAGAGAGACAAGTGACATCTGAGTTTTGGAGACCAGCCTAATGAGCTAAATACCTCTGATCGCCCAGGAACTAACCGATCTTTGTACAGGTCAATAGAAACTACCAATACATGTAGCTACAAAGGCTTGAGCATTGAGTTCACTTACAAATGGGTCGCAGACTGTGATGGTGTGGCAGATCAGCGGCTGAGGTGAAACAAGGAAAGAACCAAACCCCATCTGTTTTCTTTCTCTCTTCCGGAGCAGAAAAAACATAAGACGCGTTACATACAATCACTAATTCAGCCGTCGCCACGAGTTCCCTTTCAGGCCTTTTCAAGGGCGTTGAGGGGGGAAAGGTTGATACAGAGTTCGGAGAAACATCTACCAGTTTTTCGTCTGGTCATCCCCTCTCTGCGATCTGTTCATCTTTGAAGCAAAAGGCCGTTATCAGCCGGGCAAGAAGACACAGGCAAGGCAAGAGGAAAGACGGCAGAATATCATTATTTGTGAGTGAGAACTGAGGAAAGCTGTGCTGAGAGAATGAAGAATTCATACGCTCTCAGTTTACTAATGCTCGGAGTTTTTCACGTTGCCCTACCTAAACCCTATGAAGAGGTAAGATTGTATTTTTTCTACTTCTTTTGCTTTTCATTTTTAACGACATCACTGTTTTTAAGCTGATTTCAACCCTTAATAACATCTGCAGTAAAGACAGTGATGGTAGCTGGTGACGAGATCGAACGGGCGTGGAAACGGGTCTGGTTCATAGGGAGACGAAAAGTAACATTAATCGGACAATAGTGTCAGACCAGCCAGCGAGGATGTGGCTCCGACTGAGTTTGTTATTAGCTTTGTGATCCCATCGTCTGGGGATTCGGGATTGTTTTGGCCTTGAACGGCAATTTCATACTGTCAGCGTTTTAATCCACAACCATCGAAAACACATGTTAAAGATCACACTGTCACCAAGACTTGGAAGGTTGTGTTATGTGTTTTACTGTCAGGAGTAGACATCGATGCTGCCTTGAATGGTTCAGGTTTATCATAATCATGAATGTTTCCTGTCTCTAGAGAGTTTGTCAATGAGATTCTTCGAAATGGCAACAATTAGAGTATGACGATACACACAATCATGTCCTGCCTGTCCATGTATGTAAAGTATGCATGTTATAACAAATGTCCCGCACATGGCATAATTATTCGTTATTTATAACACAATCCGCGCGTCGTCACGAATTAATTTGTCACCCATAAGCCACAATAAGTCAGGATCATCATCGTCTTGATACTAAAGTTTATCCAACTCTCTGAAATACAGTTGTACTTTCAAAACCCCAAGGTATTTAGGTATTTATCCCATCTCGAGCTCGCATCGTGTCACGGTGAGGAGATTCCACGAAGTGTTCAATTTCACTTGACTCTGACGGGGAGGTGAGAGTGAAGGGAAAGTGAAAGTTCCGATAAAATCCGACAAAATATGATTCATAACAACATTTATACAGTCCCGTTTATATCGCATTGTAGTAGTTACTAAGTTAGTCAAAATCAAGTGACAGCTAGCGGTTGATGTCATATAGCTTGTTGGAATGTTAAAGGGAAAATCAACTCAAACAACCATGTTGAATCAGTAAATGCAGAAATGATAAAAAGATAAAAAATGATCAAAAGAACTCATCAGTGAAGTTTAAGGAAAATCAAATGACCAGATAGGTAGAAATTTTATCCAAATATGGACACACATTTCACCTACAATGTATATGTTTACAAACCCCTTTTACAGGGGAAAAAGGTGTTACATGTCATAATGACATTCTAGTATAGACCAGGTTTTGATGTCATTGCCCTCTAGTCTTGAAATTACTTGCACAAAAATCTTTCATTTGAATTCGTGTTTGAAATAAAATGAAATATTATAATTTGTAACTACTTTGTAGGTATATATATTTTATGACACCCCAGTGTGAGAGATGAAGGGATGAAACCTTGAAACAATGAAATGATCACATGCAAAGTTCTTCTTAACATATAAACATGTTGGTTACAGATGTAAAACTGTTAATAAAAACACCTGAACATGCAACACTCTTTCTTATTTCACGACGGATTTTACTTTTTACCATTCTCTCCCAACCCCCCCCCCCCCTGGCCCCGGTCTCTTGATGCATATTTGTTAAGCATATTTGTAGATTTTTAACTTCGTTTCATTCTCAATGAAATGTTGAAATGGTGAGAGGGGCCTGGCAAAACTCCTGCTGCAGGGAAGAATCATTCTACAGTAATTTGAGTTTTCAACCTGTCAAAAGAAATTCATTACCCCGCCCCCCCCCCCCCTTTCTTCTGCGCTGGGTGACAGAGGTGTAGATGCCATCACCTCAACCAATCAAGTCTTCCCATGAATTTTACGTAATAATGAAGATCCTTGTTTGAATAAATTGATCATAAATTGATAAATATTGAAGTCTCGTAACTTAGCAACTCAAAGTGGAGAGAGTTCGAAATTGCTAAATGACTGACAAAAAGCAGGATTTTAACAAAATATTCTTGTACTATAGAAAAGTTGTTAGAAAGTGACTCGTCCAATATACGTGTAGGCCTATTGACGAAAACGATTGATAGTGAAATAGAGATAAGATAACTTATTCATTTTTGTGCGAATTTGACGAGAAATTTCTTTTGTCGATAAGGATAGAAAAACACTTCACATGGCCCACAGAACATATAACCATACTCTGGTGATAAAATCCACTTGAATAATAGGTGTGCCAGTATAGAGTTAATTTTGAGGGCAGAACTACGTGATCGAAACAATACTTCATGCTAGAATAGAAACACGTAGGCGAATTTCATGCATGCATCAAATTTTTGCTTGTTTGGTGTGTTTTGCTGACCTCAACGGTTGACTGACAAGCTTACGCAAGGAGGTGGAAGAGAACCTCCCTGGCTTACGTAAGTTAGACTCAGAGTGGAAGATTAAAAAAGATAAGGGATGGGTGAGATAGGGAAAAAATACTTGTCGTGTGCTACGAACATCTCACAAGTTGGTTGGAAATGTATGTTTGATATGTACCTGAAATGTTGACCTTATTCCTTCTCTGCTGTGTTCACGTACATGAAGATCTATAATATTTATTTCTTTCCTGTCCTGCAGATATAAGTGATGCATGGAAGTGTATTCATCTACCCAATGTATATGCTGTTGTTATTTCATGTGGTAATAGTTTATGTATTGTGAAGTTACTGAATTGACCTCAGTTTATGTATCATTACTCACGCCAAAGCAGGGAGGTGGGAAGGTTCTCTTCCCACCTCCCTGGCCAAAGCGTAACACGCATCGCCATTTTATCTTGGCTCCACTGATGTTGTTTAATAGCAGACATACACGTTTAATAGACAGACATACATGTTTAATAGACAGACGTACATGTTCAATAGACAGACATACACGTTTAATAGACAGACATAAATAGACAGACATACACGTTTAATAGACAGACATACACGTTTAGTAGACAGACATATACACGTTAAATAGACAGACATACACGTTTAATAGACAGACATACACGTTTACTAGACAGACATAGGGCCTACACGTTTACTAGACAGACATTACACGTTTAATAAACAGACATACACGTTTAACAGACAGACATACACGTTTAATAGACAGACATACACGTTCAATAGGCAGACATACATGTTTAATAGACAGACATACACGTTTAATAGACAGACATACACGTTTAATAGACAGACATATACGTTTAATAGACAGGTGCTATTTTCGTATATATACAATGCACATATGTAATGCGAATCATTGATTGATTGATTTGATGTAATGCGCTGTGTATAGATTGAATGTATTCTGATATGGGAGTTTATGTATATTACGAAGAAAAGATTGTGAGGATTTTTGTTTTCTTTTTAAATCAAACTGATTATCTTTGTTGTGTAAAATGTGTTGATTTGAGCCTTATGATTATCTGATTATTTTTGTTTATTTGACTATCTTTGATCATTTTTGATAAACTGATTATTTTTGTTGTGTAAAATGTGTTGATTTGAGCCGTATGACAACACAACATCTGTATTAATTAATAAGTATAAATGACCGGTATATATAATTAATATAAACTCATTTTTTTTTATAATTATTGAGAATAGTAATATATTGTATCTGTAATATCTGATTTTGTTTTGTATTATAGGTTAATGTAATTGTGCAATGGTTCTGATGAATAAGATTGACCCTTTGTTATTTTAATGTATTTTTTTTCATCGCTACATTGTATTTTGTGAGTATTTTTAGTGTATACATGGCCATTGTTAACAATGTCTGTAATTCAGCCTCCGGGCTGCGAAAGATATTGATTAATAAAACACC